>JAJJWW010016790.1:0-64554 GCA_023531295.1 Papaver armeniacum
GACTGGATTGAACATTGGATGGACATGATCTTAAAGTTTTCCTCCAACTGAACTGAAATTTGTCAGTCTTTGCGTCCTGTCTACCACAAGCCGTTATCTTTTCAGGCTAGTACTTTTATTTCTGTACATAAGCGTTATTAGTTTTTCGTTTTGTGGATATATTTGTTGTTAACTGTACCAGATAGTTGTGCCCGTTTGTACATGCTTTGATGTAATAATCTCACAGACAGAGGGCTACTAACCCAAAATTCAGCATATCTGACTTGATCTGACAGAACATGTATCATTCAATTTATGCGGCTACTGTACATGCTTAATAATGCAATACAAATTACAGCTAAACTAAACAAAAGCTGCGCTTATAAATGCACGATCTTCCTTGTCATGGACTGAGCCAGAATGGCCATTTTCTTTAGTATTGCGCCAAGATTATTGCGAGTTTTTGAAGTCCTGGTCTGTGTCCGTTATTTAGAAGTCCTAGCGGTGCAAGGGGCTATAAGTTTTTAAGACAACTTATAAAAAATATCCTAGAGGCTGCCCCAAAAGCAATTTTGAGTAGGGTTTTCTCAAATCTTCCCTCCAACAAATTCTTAAACCACTCTGAAATCTCTATCAGTATCCATGGATCTTCTACAGAGCTATACTACCAGTGATGACGAAGAAGAAGAAGGAAACCCTTCTGCTCCTCCAACAAGAATTTCTCTTCCATCAAAATCTTCAGCTCCTACCGCGGATGATGCGACGCATGCTTTCACAGCAACAGGTGAGAATCGAATTCTTAATAAACCTATTATGAATTCAATACAACATGTCGCGGATTACAATCCAACTTATGATCAACTATGGGCACCGATCTATGGTCCTGGTATAACTCAAGGTATGGAAAATCATCAATTAGGGTTTGCTCAAAACGCAGCAATTGATACATTTGTTTTCGATGAACAGTACAATACGTATTATAATTGTGGTTATGCTGCTGATCCTTCGGGTTCGTCTGGAACCAATTATGTCGGTGATTTAGATGCGTTACAGAAGAACGATGGAATTTCTGTATATAATGTACCTCAATCTGAACAGAGAAAGCGAAAACTCGAGATGAAGATCGAGCAGCGAAAGGATGAGGCTAATGATGTTGATAATCCTGCGTCGGAGAACTGGTTAAACAACAATAGACGGAGTCCTTGGGCTGGGAAGAAACCAGTGGTACAAGTTGAACTTACAGAGGAGCAGAAGAAGTATGCTCAAGAGCATGCAGCTAAAAAGGCTGCCAAGGAGAAGAAGGGAAGTGGTAATAATAAAGCAGGGGAAGTTGTGGCTGAGAAGAGTAAATTTCATGGCAAAGAAGAAAAGGACTATCAGGGTAGGTCATGGATTGCACCACCGAAAGGAGCAAAAGCGAAAAACAATCAATGTTATCTGCCAAAGAAATTGATTCATACTTGGAGTGGTCATACAAAGGGTGTTTCTGCGATTCGGTTCTTCCCGAAACAAGGGCATCTGTTACTCTCAGCTGGAATGGATTCAAAGGTTAAGATTTGGGATGTTCACAATTCTGGCCACAAGTGTATGAGAACATATATGGGGCATGGAATGGCAGTTCGTGATATATCGTTTTCAAATGACGGGACTAAGTTTTTGAGTGCTGGGTTTGATAAGAATATCAAGTATTGGGATACAGAAACAGGCCAGGTGATCTCAAGCTTTTCAACTGGGAAGGTGCCGATTGTGGTTAAACAAAATCCTGACGATGACAAACAGAACATTTTACTAGCTGGAATGGATGATAAGAAGGTAGTTCAGTGGGATATGAACTCCGGGCGGATTACACAGGAGTATCAGCATTTGGGGGCAGTTAATACTATCACATTTGTTGATGATAACCGGAGATTTGTGACCTCAAGTGATGATAAATCTCTTCGAGTGTGGGAATTTGGAATCCCAGTTGTTGTGAAGTACATTAGTGAACCTTATATGCACTCAATGCCTGCAATTTCCTTGCACCCAGATTCGAATTGGCTTGCAGCGCAGAGCTTAGACAATAAGATTCTTGTTTACAGTGCAAGGGAGAAGTTTCAGCTTAATAAGAAGAAGATGTTTGCAGGGCACATTGTGGCTGGGTATGCTTGCCAAGTTAATTTCTCACCTGACGGACAGAATATTATGTCTGGAGATGGTGAGGGAAAATGTAGGTTTTGGAATTGGAAGACTTGCAAAATTTCACAAACTCTGAAGTGTCACGAAGGTGTCTGTATTGGAGTTCAGTGGCACCCATCCGAGCAAAGTAAAGTGGCAACTTGCGGCTGGGATGGCATGATCACATACTGGGACTAGTCCATTCAACTGTTCAATCATAGACGCAGATAGCGGTTTATCGACTACAACACCTGACAGACAGCACTCCAGTGAGACATACAGAGCTGGAACCATGTAAGTGTTGTCTGACTGCCTCAATTACTGCATCTCGTTCCTCAGGCCACCATCGCAGCTATATTTTTCTATTTCATCTTGAATTTAGCTTGCACGTATTTCAGTAGCCTTACACTGTGGTGCATTGAACCCCATAGAGCAATAAATTACTGAGCCCAGTTATAATGTAAATTCTCGAAAGCAATTCCTCCGGGAGAAACTCAGAAACATTTGTAGAATTTCAATAGACAATGACTTGATCTTCCTGATGATAGTATCTTTTTTTGAAAGATGCGAGAGTTTTTTTGTTTCCACACTCCCCAGACAAGCAAAACGAAAGTAGTTCCTAAAATAAGAGACCATTCTCGTTAAGCCCAGTTCAATAACATAATGAATAAATCAGTCATATTGTTGCTTGATACCAAATCCTACGAGATTTCGCATGAAGCATCAATAATAGAGCAGTGCATAACCATCTCATTGTGGAACATGTACCCATTACAAAATTAAGTGCATCACAACTTAAACAATCAAATGAAGCTCCCTAAAGAATCAAGAATGTCGTGTGTCTTTCTCTGTGGCTTATCTAACACTAGTTTCCTCTAGGTCACTTTTTTTTAAATGAATAATAATGATATAGAGTGGGAAGGAAAAAGGAGAGGGGAAAAAAAAAAAGAACTTCAAATTCTTGATTTTCAGTTTCAGGCATCACTCACGCTCTTGTTTATTTATTTTTGTGTTTTGATATTCAACAACAGTAGAAAGGGATGAATATGGGAATGGCAAGTAATGCTGGTTATACTTCACCATATGACACAAGGGCACTTTGTCTTTTTCTCATGATTTGAACTGTCTATTATTCTAGGTGAATCTTCTTATTCCTTTTGCTTATCTAATTATCTTTTTGGTTGGAAACAAGAGCTTCTGCAACCGTTCTTCTCTTGGTATTTACATTTTCTTAGTCTGACGATGGATGTTGCAAAGGCTATATACTGTATGTTTACTTTTTCAACTGTCAGTCAGTTGACAGTCTGTTATGGAATACTTTGTTTCTGAATTCTACCTGGTAAAATCACTGTGAAGGTATGCAAATTAACTTTTTTTCTCTTTCTAGTTAAATTGCACAAATTGGCACATTTTTCGCAGTTTCAAGCTAAATCAGGAAATGAAACCAAATGGCATTTTATTTGAAGGACTGAAAAATTGTAACAGGTTTCAAGTTTCAACCAGTGGGTTATTTCTTTGACCATTACCCAATTTCTCCATCGTCGACATTTACCTGGTCCTCCTGCTGGTCCATGGTATGCACACAACAGTGTACGGATTTCTGTGTTTATAAGTTGTGGGCAAATTATGTTAATAGCATTGTGTTAACGAATTATTGATTTGGTCTACTGCAATGATAATATTAAGGTGGAACGATTAGTATATGCTGTATAATTGTGTGATGCCCTTTCTTACATACCGATAATTAAGATTAATTTCTCGTTAATATTTATAATTTCCGATATTTACAGTCTTTGGTAGCCTATTTTATGATCGTTATACACTAACTCGCGGATATTGTCAAAATCTGGCTCATTATATCTGAATCTGACTTATTACACTTACTCAACCTATCGAGTCAGAAACAAAATTTTACCTAACTCTAACCTCAAGTTAGACACCATGAAATAAAATGTAAAAACATGTTTGTTTTCTCCTGACTCGTCTCGATCTGACTCATCTGGATCTGACTGAAATCACCTGACTCATCTGGATCTGACTCAATATGTTTGTTTTTTGAGTTAGATCTGACTCATCCGACTCAAAAATATGAGTCAATGGTTTGTTCCCATGAGTCAGGGGTATTTTATTACCTGACTCAAACGGGTCCGAGTCAGGGGTTACGTCTGACTCAGATCACGATTCGATTCAAATAAAAACAAAATAAAAAACAAACGATCCGACATCCGAAAGCAAAAACAAACATCCAGTCTAAGAGTCAGCACTACCTGGTGAAATTTTAGTGGCACATCTTTTACAATGCGTTGTGTTCCCAATAACAAATTTCAGCTTGGCATGGCTTAACTTATCAAAGGCTATCGTATGTTAAGCTGCCGAGATCACTACTAAGGTTCGAACTCGACACCTTTTACACCCCTAAATGGCTAAATATATAAATTGTATACGTCTTCTTGTAGTCTAAAGTCATAAAAGAAGCGAGTTTTACGATTAGTTAAAATAACAGTCTCTCTAATCTAATCTACAGTTTTTGGGATCTGGGTTTTTCCTTTAATGCTTTAAAGAAGAAAACCAAAGTTAAAGATTTCATGTTTTAATGATTGATTTTATCAAACTTTTTAATATTTAAATCCCAAATCATTTTCCTGTTTTTATTTAAACAAAATAAATAAAACCCAAAGAAGAAACTGAAAACTATTCATTGATCAACCAATGTCGGGATAATTAATGGTTTTTAAACTCTGGGTTTTGCTCATTGATTCAGATCTTTAAATGGGTGTCCTTAAGTAATTAAGTTCTTTGATTCTTAATTACTTTTTTTTTTTTGAGTTTTGGATTTTGGTATAGAGATGTATAATCATCAATCATCTTCATCACATTCAAGGGGGGGAGTGTTTTGTAATCCTGGATTATTAAGACTTGTTATGCTTTTGATTAGTATATGTTTGGTTGGTTATCTGATTACACATCCATTAAATTTGAGTTCAAGAGGAGGGAAGAATTTACCACGTCGACTTTCATGTCCTCCATGTGTTTGTGATTGTTCCTCAGAGGCTCTTTTCTCCTTGCCATCAGGTATATATATAACTTGTTTTTCTATCAACAATTCTGTAATTTATTAGAAATGTTGATAAATGATCTTGATTTTCTTATATGCAAAATGGTATTTGGACAAATGATTCATTTTCTGTTAAGGATCGTTTGATCAGTACTGTTTTCAATAGTCATTGTAGTTGTCGGTGTTCCTATGAACAGATTCGTTATCTCTTCTCTGCCTTGTGTAGATTTCACTGTCTTTGATACTGTTTCTAGCACTCGCAAACACTGACTAGTTTTAAACAGGCTATTTAATTGGGCATTGACTAAGTATGAGGAGGTTCATCATGTTTATTGCTATGTAATTGAGATCATGTAGACACTTTTGTGTTATCATGGTGATTTCAGGGTTCTATACATGGCTAGCGGATTAAGTTATTTGCTTAGACAGTCATTTGTTTTTCCTTTTTTGTGTTTTTCTTCGTTTTTGTTTGGGTCTTTGTGCTAATATCCTTTAATGTGTCCTATTCTTGCAGGGTTGCTCAATAACTCGCTATTAGGTAAGTCATTCTTGTTCTTAATGATAGAAAACAAATCTTTCTTTTTCCAAGTCCTTGTCTGATGGGGAACAGTATGGTTTATTTCAGATGCAAAGATTCAGTACTCAAACTTCTTCAAATGCATTACTTTTCCTTCCTTTGTTCATTCATAATTTTCCTTTTTTTGTGTGTAGATTGCGGCAAAAATGATCCTGAAATGAACTCAGAAATCAAGAAAGATTCAATAGACTTACTTTCTGAAGAACTAAGCCTACTAAAGGGTGTGATGGACGACAATATGAAACATACTAGAGCATTAGTATCAGATGCAAGGAAAACATCTTCTCAGTACCAAAAAGAAGCAGAGAAGTGCAACGTAGGCATTGAAACTTGTGAAGAAGCAAGGGAGAAGGCCGAAGCGCAGCTCAGAGCTGAGCTTAAGCAATCAGCATTGTGGGAATCACGTGCACGAGAAAATGGATGGAAGGATCTATGAAAAAGATATTTATAAACGAAGGGTTTGCATCATTGAATGTTCTGAATCAAGATTTCTTTGATTCTGTCTAAATGCCCAGGTCTTTGCCTTAGGTATGCCCCTCTGCTTTCATCGGCTACAAATATTGTGCATGTGAAGCAGAAAAATTTTGTTTATCTTTTGTTTGCTATGTAGGATATCAAAGTATTTGCACGACATCTGTTTTGTTAGCACTAGATTTACAATTGGATTTTTTTGTATAAATGCAAATATTGTTACATTAAGGTGTCTAGTTTGGGTTGGGATGCCTGGAGAAATTAGCTCCTAGTGAACAATCTTGTCAGCTAATATATTTTTTTCATGGTTATTTTGGAGGCTATGTTAGCCAAAATCTTATCTCATTTCCTCTTTCGAAATAAATGCCAGTCTAGCCTCATCAGACTGTTAACAATTGTTGAGAACTGGTGCTGCTGTGCAGACTGCCAGGTTTGCATCCAAACCATCCAAGTCTGACACAGCTATTACATGCTTACTAGTGCGTATTCTAACAGTACTGGGAAATAAATTGCCGGAGATAATCGGAATGATGCTGTTAATTGTGTTTTGGTTCCAAGACCCATCAAAATCACAGTCAGAGCTATACAACTTCGAAGTTGATAAGAAGACATGGATTTCGTTTTCAATATCTATGTTGTTAATGAAGCATTTCCTTCCTCTAGCCCTAAACAATTTAGGTATGCCAAAAATTGCGAGAGCTTAATTATAAAGGATTTGGACGTGAGTTCAGTGTAAACCCAGTTAAGTATTTATCTTGCATCAATATTTGAATACCCATTTCACGTGCAGGAGTTATTTGTAGATGAATTTTGATGACAGAAACAGTACAACTAAGATTTGTTCGTTAACAGTTAACAATTGGTTAGAAAATTTTGATAGCCATAGATCTGGGAAGATAACTGTGGTTAATTAAAATCCGCAGTTTGCTTGCTAATTGATCTAGCAGCAGCGGCTAGAGCAAAAAAAAATTCCAGTTTCCCCTAGCTAAATTGTGTCGCTATGTGAGCCACCCTCGGGGATCGAAAGGCTTCTTTTCCCCCAAATCTTAATTTTTTTTTTTTTAATAAGAAAGAAAATTCATTCATAAGCTTTAGAAAAGGTTTACATTGAGTTCATCTCTAATTAGAGATTTAACCATAGTGGAAACTCCGAGTTCCAAATTTCATCAGCTCTAAAGTTTCTAGCTCTCTTAGCTAAACTATTTGCTACTTCATTGGACTCTTTGTGCACAAAAGTGCATTTCCAACTTGTAAAACTTTCTAATAAACTCTTACAATCCTTGATTACATTATTATTTCTCCAATTGACAGATCCTAAACTACCATTGATAGCATTTACTACATTGAGACAGTCTCCCTCTAAATGCAGTTTTTAAACTGCTGCAGCTTTTGCCCACCTAATAGCTGATAGTGCTGCCAAAGCCTCGGCCTGCTCCTCATCATTAACTATTCCATGGATTGATTGTGCTCCCCCACAGATACCTGCATCATTAAAAGCTATTAGTCCAATTCCCATATGCTTATTTTCTTTTTTAAAAGATGCATCAAAATTGTATTTCCGAAACTCAAGATCTGGTAAACTCCATGGTGTTACTACTCTGTTGTGGCTTACAGTACTTCTACTTGCCAGAATTCTCACAGTGTTAAAATTCCAATCACTAATGTCTTTATTCACCTGATTAATCAGATTATTCACCTACACTTGAGCATTATTAAATACCACATTACATCTTAGATTCCAGATTTGCCATATAGCAAAACTAACAAACTGAACAAACTTTCTATGAGACTCCCCATTGTCACTATTGGAAGCAAACCAGCTAGCAATCCATTCCTGCAAGTTCATATTACTCATATTTCCTGCAATATTAGAATCTAAAGCAAACCACAGCCTTTTTGTGGTGTCACATTCAACAAAGAGATGATTCAGAGTTTCAGACTCCCTGTTACAGAGAGGACATTCACTGGGTATAGAGGCAACATACCTGGATAACTTACTTCTAACAGAGACACAATAATGCATGCATTTCCACAAAAAATGCTTAATTTTATGTGGAAGATCAAGCTTCCACAAGGACTTCCAAGGAAAATTAACATTCTCACTTCCATGAATATCCAACATAATACATTTATAAGCTGACTTAACACTAAACTGCCCATTGGGTGTTGGTTTCCATCTGAGGATATCTTTACCTGTGGAGGGTAATCTGATTTTGCAAATGTCACTAACAGTGTCCCTATCAAAAGGCAATTTAGAGTATGTCTATCTCACTGCCCAGTTTCCTGGTTAATTAACTGATTAACAGTTTTCATATGGCTAGAAGAAAATTTTGCATTAAGACAGCTATCTCTATTTGGTACCCACTTATCTTTCCAAATCTCAATAGAAGAACCATCTACCACCTCCCAACAGTAGTGTTTCCTAATCAATTCTAGCCCCCTGCAAATACCCTTCCAAATCCAAGACACAGAAACATTATTAGTAGCATGTAAAGGATTAGAACCAAAGAAATACTTGTGACACAAAATCTCAACCCATAAAGCATCTGATTCATTAAGCAATCTCCAGGCCAATTTGGCTAGTAAAGTAGTATTAAGGTGTTCCGTTTTCCTTATATTAAGACCCCCCAGTTCAATGGGTTTAGCAACATTATCCCAGTTAATAAAGTAACCTCCCTTAGAAGAGCCTTTCTTGTTCCACTAGAACCTCCTTTGAGTGGCATCTAGTTTATCAGTTAGCTTTTTGGGCATATGGAAAATAGAGAGATGATGAGACGCCAAGGTTCCTAAAGTAGATTTAATAAGAACTGTCTTCCCAAGTTGATTCAAGTATTTCCCCTGCCAAGTAGCTAACCTATTATCACAGGCCTCTCCTAAATGTTTAAAAGTCTCCATTTTATTTCTTTGTAACAACAGGGGAACTCCTAAATATTTATCAGCAAGCCCAAGATTCTTAATTTTAAGAATGGATAAAATATGAGCTTTAGTCCTTGGATCGGTTTTAGGACTAAAGGCTAACCCTGATTTGTCAAAATTTATACCTTGACCTGAGTACTTACTGAACTTGTCTAGAATGCTCTCTAAATGTTTAGATCCTTTGACAGTAGCCCTAGAAAACACAAGACAGTCATCAGCAAAGAACAAATGACTAACAGAAGGTGTAGAAGTGGTAACTTTGATACCTTCAATATTGTTTTTAGCCTCTGCATCAATGAGCACTTTTGAAAGAACATCCATACAAATGATAAACAAGTAAGGTGCAAGGGGTCTCCCTGTCTAAGACCCCTTGTAGGATAGTAAACCTCACCTGGTGCTCCATTTAGCAATATTGAAGTGGACACAGTAGAGATACATTGCTCTATAAGATTACACCAATGCTCATGAAAACCAAGTTTCTTCAAAATATCAATTAAAAACTGTTATTCTATTCTATCAAAAGCCTTAGACATATCTAACTTGATTGCCATAAGACCAGACTTAGTTTTATTTTTCCTCATAGTATCAACAATTTCATGTGCAATAACTATATTATCAGTTATCTGCCTAGAAGAAAGAAAATCAGCTTGATAAGGATAAATAAACTTGTCCATAAGGACCATAACAGTTTTAAGCCTATTAGCAAGAAGCTTAGGAATTATTTTGTAACTCACATTACTTAGACTTATAGGCCTAAATTCAGATGGGGTTCTAGGTGCATTATTCTTAGGTATTAAAGACACAAAGTTATGGTTCATTTGTTTAATCATATGACCAGAATGAAAAAAAGTCTTTACCATAGCAACTGTGTCAGGACCTACAATCTCCCACATTTGTTGATAGAACCCAGGTGGATACCCATCTGGTCCAGGGCTAGTCCAAGGATGCATTTGCCAAACAATACCCTTAATTTCCTCATCAGTAGGGGGTCTAATAAGGAATTCATTCTCAGTAGCAGTAATGCAAGGAGTAAGAATATATAAAAAAAAAACCTATCTCTAGGAGGATTAGAAGTTCTACTAATTTTACTAAAATGATCTCTAAGTTCAGCAACAATCATGTTTTTATCAGTTAAACACACACCAATACCACTTTGCAAGCAATCAATCTGGGTTCTTCTCTTCCTATAGTTAACTTTATCATGAAAATATTTAGTATTTTGATCATCAAAAGTTAACACATTTTCTTTAGCTCTTTGCATGTAATAGTACTGCCTAACACCATACCAATGTTTTAGAGAGTCTTCAAGTCTTTTTTCTCAGTAACACTATCATGCATATTAGAGGAGATATCTTCAAGTTGTTTTTGAATAGCATTAATATGAGTTTGAAAATTTCCAAAAGAATTCATATTCCAGTTCCTAAGAGCTATTTTCAAATTATACAAACATTTAGCATGCTTATAAGCTTTAGAGCCCCTTTCCTCAGTGTTCCAATTACTAGAAATGACATCTTTGCAAGTATTATCAGTAAGCCAACATCTATTAAACCTAAGAGGTCTTCTACAAGTGTTATCCTATCTAGAAGTGACTAGTAGAATAGGTGTATGATCACTGGCAACTTCCACCAGATGGTAGACTATAGCTTTGGGGAAAAATTCTATCCAATCAGAGTTAGATAGAACTCTGTCTAATCTTTCAAGAATAAGGGCTTCTCAACTTCTATGGTTACTCCAAGTGAAAGGATTACCAATAAAATTAAGATCAGTAAGGCCAAGGTTGTCAAGATGGTATTTGACATTATCTAACTGACTTTGAGGAATGTTGTTGCCACCAACTTTTTTCTCTTGTCTAATTATAAAGTTCAAATCTCATACAATAACCCAAGGACAAGTATATCTAGTAGCCAAATTGTCTAGGTAATCCCATTGCCTTTCCCATCCTATATCATCCAAAGCACCATACATACATTTAAGGAGTGTATGACCACTTCTAGAATCCATATTCACTAAAACAGAGATGAAATTAATATTCATGTCAACTACATTCATATTAATAACATCTTTCCAGAGCACAAAGAGACCACCAGAAGCACCAATTGGATCAACATACAAGTAATTTATGTAGTTATACCCATAAGTAAATTTAACCATCTTGACCTTCAAAGTCTTGGTTTCAGACAAAAAAATTATATCAGGATCATTAGCTCTAATCAGTTCATCAAGGTGTTGTCTAGTATTCTTGTTACCAAAACCTTGGACATTCCAAGCAAGAATTTTCATTTTGAGATAATTAGGTTTATTTGGCGATCTAGCTTCAAGGTAAAAAAAGAACTGATACAGACAAAAATTGCAATGTGAGATATCTATCTTCAGTTGGTTTGTCTGGAGGTCTGATAATTAGGTTTATGTGGAAGAATGGTTTTTCTTGTGAAGTTTTGTCCTGTGAAAATAACATGATTCATCTCCTCATCCAAGACGATCCTAGTCAGCCTGAATGGTTATTATCGTGTATGTATGGTTATGGGAAAGGTCATAAAAAACGGGAACAATGGGATTTCATCAATGAAACGGGAAATAACATCTCCAGTGTCCTTGGTGTTTAATAGGTGATTTAAATATCCATCTGTCTAATTCCAATACTTCTACTTCTACTTCAAGTGATGGTGGTATTAATGCGATGCTTCAAGATATTGGCTTAGAAGATTTAGTTTTCAAAGGTCATAAACATACCTGGACTAATAATAATCTTGGCACTGGGAAAAAACGCTCAAGAATTGATCTAGCTCTTGGTAATCCATCCTGGAATGTTTGCTTTCCTTCTTCAAAAGTTCTTCATCTAAATCAAATGGGCAGTGATCACTGTCCAATTATGCTCATTACTGATTACAATCAACCTAAATTGTGGAAGCCATTCAAGTTTTTTCAGACATGGTTAAATGACAAGAGATGTGCTGTTGAAGTTGCTAAAGCATGGAGCATTCATGTTCAAGGGTCTGCTGCTTTCAAACTCAATAAAAAACTGCGGTTTACAAGAATTGCACTTGCTAAATGGAATAAGAAGCATTTTGGTGATATCAATATGAAGGTATATAGCCTTAACAAGGAACTCTATGCACTACAAGCTCTTCCTTTTTCTCAAGAAAATACTTCTAAAGCTTTCCAAGTGAATGAATAACTTCAAAAATGGCATCACATTCAACATGAATTTAATAAACAGAAATCAATAGACAATTTTCTAAAAGACATGGATAATAATACTAAGTATTTCCATGCTCTTTACAAGAGGAAAAGAGCAAGAAACAAAATTGATTCATTAAAAGATAGAAATGGGAGTTGGGTTCATACAAGAGAGCAAGTGGCAAATCTGCTTACTGAGAATTTTCAGGATATAAGTACTTCTTCTAATCCTAATATTGAAGAAAGATTTTATAATCATCTCCCAACTATCATTACTGATGAAGATAACAGTTTGCTTACTTCCATACCAACTAATCGGTTATCAAGGCTAGTTGCTATGTCTTTTAGTAAAGAAAAGACCGACGAGATATTTGATTATAAAAGAAATTGGCGATGTCTTTCTAATAAAAAGAAAAGGAGAAACAAGGTGTTTCAAATAATTCTCAAGCTAAAATGGAAGCGAAAGGAGCAAAGGAAAATATTAAAGAAACTCAAGAAAATGGCTTATTATAGAAGCCCAGGTTATTAGAAGCCCAACTGGACTTATTAAGGAAGCTCGGTGGTTTATTAAAGAAACCAACTCAGCTTATCGAGGAAGCCCAATAGGACTCATTGGGAAGCCCAACCGACTCATTTGGTTTTATTAAAGAAACCAAGTCAGCTGGTTGAGGAAGCATTGGTTTATTAAGAAACCAAGTCTGATTATTGGAGAAAGCCCAAGGCCTTATTATGGAAGCTTGATTTGGTTAATTGTAGAAACGGTGGTTTATTGTGGAAACCCACAGGTGATTATAGAAGCCTAGTTCGGTTTATTGTAGAAACAATTGCTTATTATGAAAGAAAATGTATGAATGTCCAGACACACCGGAGATGTCGTACATTCATTATTCATGGAACACATGAGTATTGAGTCGGAAGATTATAGGCCAATGAGGAACAAATGGGCAAACAATGTGCAGAAATGGCAACTAGTGCGTTGAAGTGAGGTATGTTCTCAAAGTTAAAGTTGATTTATTAATTTAATACGATAATTTTTCTATTAAAGAGATAAATTGGAGTGTTTTTCTATCAAAGAGAAAACCAAGAAGCGCTTCATTCAGTAAGGGTGGGAGATAAACTTAAAAGAAGATTTACAAGACCAACACTTAGGTCATTATATTAGCTAATGGAAAAGCAAGAGAACATAACATGCCGGGATCATTTGGCATTTGGGTAATTACTATATGGAGTTTAAGTACATTATTGGTACTTTGAACATGTTTGGTGATTTGAGATGGTTAAGTACATTTTGTACTTTGAATTATCAAGCTGCAGCTGGGCGAGGAAATATTTGGCCAAGGCCACAAAAGGTTATCGGATAAAGCAAGATATGGCGAATTTGAACACCGGGAAGGAAGGCTTCTATTGATTTTCTTAATCCATCAACAAGTTGAGAATTAAGAGGGCGATGTTTGTACCTCTATTAAAATAGAGAATGTGGGCATGCACCAAACTATTTGATATCGGACTGTCGGTTTATTGTGAAACCGGTGGGTTTTAGAAACCGGTGGGTTTATTGTGGAAACCCGCATGGCTTATTGTAAGTTTCAACCTGATTTATTGTGAAACCTTGGGTTTTATTTAGAAACACGCATGGCTTATCAGGGAGGCTTCAACCGGGTTTATCAGGAATCCTGGTTTATTGGGAAACCCGCATGGCTTAATAGGAAGCCTAACCCGGTTTATTGTGGAAAACCGGTGGGTTTTCAGGAAACCCATGGCTTATTGAAGCCTAACCCGGTTTATTGTGGAAACCCCATGGCTTATTGTGGGAAGCCTAACCCGCGTTTATTGTGGAAACCGGGAGGGTTTATCAGGCATGGTTTTTATAAGCCTAACCCTGTTTATTGGGAAACCGCTGGTTTGTCGGGAACCCACATAGCTTATTATGGAAGCTGGATTTGGGTTGTTGGGAACCAATGGGTTTATTATGGAAACCCACTAAGCTTATTATCAAGCTCAAGAGGAGAATAATTATTTTTTATAATTCTTAATGATATTTGAGATAAAATGCGGGATCCTAAATAAAGAGGATAATTATCTTAAATACTTATAATTATTATTTAAGATAAATATTATTTAAGATAAGTAAGGATTATGATAAATATTAGGGTTTATCATGAATCGATGTTATTTCGAGGTTTACATCTGAGGATGAGGGAAGTTATTAGGATAACTCTCAAAGCCCCAAAGCTACATCTAAGTCTCACCAATGGCATATCATAGGAGAAGATGTTTGCAACATGGTAAAGGACTTCTTCAGCACCAAAAAGATATCTCAATCCCTGAACAAGACTTATATTTGTCTAATTCCTAAACTAAGAAGCCTACTACACCATCCGAATTCAGGCCTATAAGCTTGTGTAACACCTCTTACAAGATTGTCTCTAAGATCTTAGTCTCAAGAATGAAACCCTTGATATGTGTCTGGAAGATTAATAAATGATAATACTATCATAGCTCATGAAATTATTCATTCTATGAAGAAGAAAGAAGGTGAAGGTGGATGGTTAGCTCTCAAAGTTATGGTGTTTCATTCTAAAAGTTATGAGAAGTTTTGGTTTCTGTGAAGATTGGATACGGCTCATTCAACAATGCATTAGCACAACATCATTATCTTTACTTCTTAATGGTTCTCTATGTGCGGAGTTTAATCCTTTAAGGGGAATTAGACAGGGAGATCCCCTATCTCCCTATCTATTCATAATGGCAATGGAATGGTTTTCTAGAACTCTTACTTCATCTCATCAAACAAAGAAAATACCAGGTATCAAAGCAGCTAGAGGTGCTCCTCCCATAAATCATCTACTCTTTGCAGATGATTGTCTTATATTTACACATGCTAATTTAACCAGTGTCACCAATCTCTTACAAATTCTTGAAGATTTTGGAGCTCAATCTGGTCAGGTCATTAATTTTGACAAATCATCCATTTTATATAGTAGTACACTACACTAAATACCCGAAATCGTAACAGGCAGGGACCGTTACTATTTTTTTTTGAAATTCGTAACAGGGCTAAGCCGTTACGAAATTTTTTATAGGCGTGCCAGTCACACGCTTGGTCACACTTGGGTGGTAAGCCCGTACGGCGCGAGATCGCTTCAAAACCTTACCTCTATCAATGGATTCATTTCGCTCTATTCATCCAGCGCTCGGTGCGGCGTTCCCATCAAACTTTCTTGCGCTTTGCCTACATCAAATCCCCATACCCTATACCCAGTGAGCTAACCCTATTCTCCATTTCACTTTCTCTTTCTTCTCTTTCTTCCTCCCTAGCTCTGCAACTTTACCACCTCCATACCACATCGGAGCCTCACCTCCGCCACCTTCTTCCCGACACCACACCAACACCAACGGCTACCTATTCCGCCACACCAAGCTTTGTTTGTCTTTAAAATAGCTTCTCATAACTCTAGAAGCTATGTTAAAGATAAACAAGACTAGGAGTTTCTCATAAATCAATCAAGGGAGTCGGAGAAGCATGAGGAGAGCCAACAACCGATGCGGAGAGAGAGTATGGGTGCGAGAGATTAGGTGTGATTTGTTTTCTCTGTTATTTCAATTTTGGGAATTAGGGTTTGAGAGTTTTCAGTGGCATGTATAAATAGAACCAAAGGGGGTTGATAGAAAGCACGCCTGGATTAGCCAGTGCTGTCAATTAGATTTAATTTCTGTTATTTTTCAGTTTTAATTTAGTTTGCTAGGGTTTCATGAAACCCTAATTCCATGTAGGAATTCAACTGGTTTGAGTTATCTTGAGTGCTTTAAATTTAATGATAATTTCAATCTTAGCATCCAACACATTGCTCTCCAAGGCATACCAATGCCATGGATGCACCTGTAGTTAGAAAACCCCCGTGATGATGATGACGCAGCTCAATCCTTAGAGTTATAGGCTAATTCCTTTGATTAGTTATACTTAATTAGATAACTAATGCTGGGTTAGTACCCTTAAATTTTGGAATTGAAATGTCACTAGGTGAAACCCTTTAGATAAGTGGTAGAATTGACAAACTATCCTTGTACGCCATAGGAACAAGAAGCTTCCAACTAGTTGACATCACATGAGTTGGTAACACCTTTAGAATGTGTGTGTGCTATTCACATACGTGGCTATTGTGTTTCATCTACACCATTTATTCCTAACCTAATATCTCTACCCTTCATTTTCTTCTCGAGATGCGCCTCGATCATAAAATTTCTATCTAACCATAAGTTCTATCTTTCGAATGATTTTCATTTCTTCTGTCCAAAATCAAAGACCATAGAGGCAAAAAGAGAAAACTATTTACCTTCTCAGTTTCTTCCATCGATCTCTCGATCAAACCTCTTTCTCTTCTCTTCTTTTATGTTTTATCTCCTCTTTTTGTTTTATTAATATCTGCTTGTCATGTATAAAGCGAGATAGAGAAAGTAAAAATTAGGGTTTCAATCTACAAATATGAATCGATGGCGTTCCATAAGAAATGACATCTAGGGTTTGTTGATTGGGTTTTGTCTGAATTAGGTTTTGAGATATTGGTGACGAGCTATCCAGAAGAATTGACATCTAGGGTATGGTGATTTAGATGCAGTGAGATTGCGGGTTCTTGGTGCTGGTGTTGGAGAAGGTTTGAAAAAGAAATTGCAGATGAATGAGTTTATGCAACAGAGAAAGAATGGAGTCATAGAGTGCATGAATTATTGATAGTACTGGTGGTATTGTTAGATGAGAAACTTTAGAAGAAGATTAGATGAATGTATTAGGTTTACAAGAAAATGGTGAGATGGAGTTGATGGGTACTACAAATGGATTGCTTACATGGGTTTCTTCGTTGATTGTATGCAAGGGAATGAGATTGATGGTGATTTGTCCTGAGAAGTAAGTAGAATGGTGTTTTGCAGTGTTGCAATGGGTTGCTTATGGATAATGCCTCGAGTGTGTTGTTCTAATGGTTTTCTTCCTCAATTTCATCTCGCTGCTGATCAGAATGAGGGTTTGCTTTTAATAGTAAGTCCCTCACAATGGGGTTTGTTGTTTTGTTTTTATTATGCATATTGGGTATTTTGATTGTACTTTGAAATTGATGTTAGGGTATAGAAATCCTCAAAACTAGATAAATTTTTATATCTACTTTGAAATTAATGAATTTTCTCATCCTAATCTAGCATAACTGTAATCACTGCCAGCGCCATAATCACCGGACCTATTCAATACTGACCATGAGAGTCATAATCTTATTTCTGTAGCAGGTATACTCTACAGCGGTGATATGAAAAACTTTGCTCGTGTTTAAGATTGATTGAAGGTATTATTTTTTGTTCGCGGTTTCAATTTGATTATAATCAGTAGTTAGTATTATTTTGTGGTAATCCATCTGACATATATGAGTGAGTATGTAAAGCTAATGTTTTCACTGATAAGAATGTGCAACCGGTTTTAGGATCTTAGGTTGAAGAATAAGAATTCCTAACTGCGAATACTAAGAAAAACCATGATGATGATGCTTTGAGGAGGGAGTCTGACAATGAAGAATATATTGATCCAAAGCAACATGAGATTGAGCTGCGAAAAAAGGCTCTTGAGTCGCTCAGAGCAAACAAAGCCATCAACCCCTAAATTACTTTGTGCCCTCTTGGAACATCTGATCTATTTTATCTTTTCTTTTCTAATTTAGTAGTATAAGACTTTCAGTGTGATTGCGTTTTTGGCTTTAATGTAATCTGTTTTTTTACTGGTGGCAGCTTGAACTGGGTACGTATATGAAGATTTCTTCCTGAGCTATTCTCTTGATGTGCAAGTTAGTCCACCTTGGCTAGGTATGGTTTCCCTCTTTATGGAATTTGAATCGTTTCTTTCATTTTATGCTAGTGGTTGTTTTACTACAACATTTTCATTAGAAAGTTGTCTATGACTCTTTATGTAGTCACAACATTTTCGTTAAAGTAACCTATGCACATTTCGGTGTTTGTATGTTGTATTATGAGTGTTTATGCTTGTGGTTGTGTTACCAGAATGTTACTAGAAAAGAACCTAAAGGTGTTGGCAGTAGTTTTGTGTAAATCTTCAGAATTCATGACAAACTATTGCAACTGATTTTCAGTAAATCTTCATAATTCATGACAAACTCTATGTTGGTGTAGCTGGACTTGCAACTTGATTCATTAATTCCAGTCTTTGCAGGATCTTTTGCTTCCATGTATTCCTTTCAAAGCACTCTTAAAAGAATAGGTGTTAATGCCATTCCATCCATTAAGGAGGTCAATATTTTCAAGGATGATGTATTCATCCAGTTCCAAAACCATAAAGGTATAAATATAATGAGTCTTAGGATTCAGTTAGCGGATAGTTATTTTTTGGTTAGTATTGGCAGGCCTTCATGATTTTATATGTATTGTACTAAGCAATGAAATTTATGTCTCTTTCAGTTCAAGCTTCAATCGCTGCCAACACATGGGTTGTTAGTGGTTCTCCTCAAACAAAGAGTAAGCTCCTCCAAAATCATTGTTTAGCTTTCTAGCACGAGAATGTATTCTTATTTATGTTAATGTTGAATGCACCAACAGTATTTGTTCATTTTGTGGATCATATACTTCAGACATCAATTTCTACGCTTAATCAAGTGATTACTAGATATACAAGTTATCCTGGTGCTTCTCTGTGGTTTAGCAGTACCATGACCATCATTGCTGTGTTTCGCATATCCATTGTTGTTTGGAAAACTTACTCGGTTATTTTTTGTGTATATTCAGAATTGCAAGATCTTTTACCCGGAATTATCAACCAATTGGGTAAGTTTAACTTTGTTCATTTTCCATGTTTTCTTGTGCATTTACAAATATCATTTTTGGTACTGATGTTTGGTGTTTAAATAACAATATGCCGTGTACTTGGTGTTACTTTTTCACGACCCGATAACTTGGACAACTTGAGGAAACTTGCAGAACAATTCCAGAAGCAGATGCCTGGTGGTGCAGGTGTCATTCCAGGAACAATCCTTGAGGAGGATGACGATGATGTGCCAGAGCTTATGGCTGGAAAGACATTCGAAGCCGCAGCCTACGAGGAAAAAGCAGCTTCCTAGATATTGTAAGTGAGAGCTAAAATACTATATCCCTACAATTTCTGTTTTTGACATTATCTATTGTCTTGAAATTTTTAGTGTTCTCTATCACCTGGTTTTTTTTTCCTATTAGGCTCTTCTCTCCTTTCTCTTGGTAGCAATCAACCGTGTTCATGGGAAAACCATGTTAAATAGAGTTTACACCCTCGAGCATTACATGTATCTGTCTTGTTTGAAGAATTAATAATCTTGTCATTTTTGCAAATTTTCCTATGCATTTGTACTTCGTCGTGAACTGTTGTTACTCTTCACTCCCTAGAAATTGTTAGTAAGAAAATATGATGGATCTATAGTCCCCTACATGATCACATCTCAGTTAATCCCCTAATGGATCACATCACATCTTACCTGTATGTTTCCTGTATGTAGAATATTTTGCTTTGGCTTTCCATTTTTTGACATGTTCTCAGCCATGGTAATATCTGTCAGTTTAACCTAGGTGGTTCCTTGGGTGAATAAGGTATATGTTATAAGCTTCGTGATATCAGAATAGTTGTATATAATGAAATTTGATTGGTGGTTTTAGGTGGAAACAACTGAAGAACTTGGGAAGAAGAAGAAGAAAGAAGAGAAGGTTTGTCATTGTTTTCTCAATTCCATATAAATTAGTGTTTACCAACTCTTGCTGCATTGAATTGATTATGATGTTTTTTGATAGGCTGAGATAATTGAAGAGGTTGCCGTAATGTCTTTCTTTCTTTCCTGCAAAGGAGCAAGATTGTGCTTAATATCGTCGAGATGGGCACCAGGGATGAGCAGCTGGACCAATCATATTCTATGTATGTATTGCATTAGAAATTTGGAACTTAGTTTATATCTATTCCCTTAGAATTTGATACTTAACAAAAATATTGGTACTTAGAAGAATTTGTGTACTAAACAAAACAAATTTGTACTTAGAAGAATTTGTGTTGTTTTCTGACATGAATTGGTTGAATGTAGTGTAAATTGATTGTTGAATGTGATATGAATTGATTGTTGAATGTGGATGATATGAAAGGTGGATGCAGGTTAATAGAAATTCCCGCTTATTTAAATGAGAAAATGAACTATAGGTCAATATTGACCTGGTCAAAATTGGTCAGTATTGACTAATTTTGACAGGTTAATCTTGACTGGCAGTAATTTTTTTGCTGTTACAAAAAAAAATCGTAACGGCTGGAAGATGTTACGACCGCGTTGTTACAAAAAATTCGTAACGGCCTTGAGCTGTTACCACGTGTCAATTCGTAACGGCTCGCAGCTGTTACTAACGCCGTTACAACAAAAATTCGTAACGGCTCCATTGCCGTTACAAAAAAAATGTAACACCAACTTTTGCAACAGGCAAGAGCCGTTACAACCCGTTTTAGTAACGGCTCAGTTCTGTTAATAATCCCAGAATTTGGTGTAGTGACTTGGATCCTTCATACTGTGACTCTCTTAGTTACATTCTTGGTGTAAAGAATATGGACAGTAATGAGAAATATCTGGGATCTCCACTTCTCATAGGAAAATCAAAAGTTAAGTCTTTTGAAGAAATTAAAACTGCTTTTGAAAGGAGATTAGCTAATTGGCAAGGTGAGTCAATGTGTCAAGCTGGTAGAGGTACAATGGTGAAGGATGCTCTCAATGCGGTTCCTTTATACCAGATGAGTACCTTTAAGATTCCAAAAAAGTTGATTAAGCAGCTAGATACATTGCAGAGAAAGTTCTTTTTGGGCTACAAATCTAATAGAGGTAACAACCCTATCTCATGGAGTAGTGTATACCAAAGGAATTTGGAGGATTAGCTTTTAGAGATCTTGAGATGTTGAATCAATCTCTGCTGACAAAAATGGCTTGGAGAATCAATTCACAACCAGATCTGCTATGTGTCAAAGTGTTAAGAGCTAAATATTTCAGAGGTGAAGAATTTCTGCACATTCAAAATGATAGAAATAACTCTCCGTGGATCTAGAAGGGTATTGAAGATGGCCTCAAAAATCTTCAAAAGAATGTGTGCATGGAGATCAAAAATGGTAAGAAGACTCGAATATGGAAGGACCATTGGATCATCAATCTGCATGAAAAACCAATTCCTTCTTGTTCAAGTCATGAAAGTTATACGTATGTCTCTGAACTCATAAACCCAGATAGCTCTACATGGAATATCAGCTTGTTGCATGTTCTATTCACTCCGGAAGTAACAGATAAAATCATAAGAATGCATATCAACCTCCAGGAAGAAGATGTTGTTAGATGGAAACCTACAAAAGATGGTTTATTTACAATTAAAAGTGCGTACAACAAGCTGGTAGAAAACTCTGTCTCTCAACAAACTACTCTCAATGTTGTCCCTAAAGAAGTATGGAAAGCCCTATGGAAGATGAAAATTCCTCGCAGAATCAAACTCTTCATATGGAAGTGTCTTAAGGATATTGTGCAGACGAAAGATAAAACAGCTCGTTATAATAGCAGTATTGGCTTTCAATGTAACATCTGCAGTTGCCAAGTGGAATCTCATTATCATCTACTACTTGAATGTAGTTTTGCTCGATCTGTTTGGATTCATCTGAATGTAAACATCGACAGAGTAGCAGGAAATTATGGGAGTATCAAAGAATGGATGATTTCTTGGTTCAGCAGTCAACATTTAAATGCTCTAGAAGATCAGAATACTTGGAAGCTGACTTTGATGGTGGGATGTTGGATAATATGGAAAGAAAGATGTGAAAACGTCTTTGAGGATAAAACCCTAAACCCTATCTCAACTGCATCTAGAATACGATTTCATTTACAAAACTTTGCTTTGTCTCTGAAAAATACTACACATCCATGCTATGATATTTTGAACACCACTGAGCATGCACCTGCTAATATATCTACAGTTTTTGTTGATGCATCCTTTGATCATGTAACTAATACTGCTGGCACTGTTATTGTGCTCTTAACTTCTGTCGATACCTACTCAGGTGTCAAAGGATCTTATGCAGACGGAGTGATTGACCCCGAAGTTGCTGAGTGCATGGATATTCTGGAGGCACTGAGCTGGATTAAGGAGCAAAACATTACTAAAATTCACCTCGTAGCTGATGCAGAGATAGTTGTGAAGACTATCACATCTGATATTAGTTTAGTCAGATGGGAAAGTAATAATCTTATTAGTAAGATAAAAACATTGATTTCTTCTTTTATTTTTTGCAAGATATCTCATATCAAACGAGATCTAAATAATGTAGCTGATAGTATCTCTAAGAGAGTTAGGAAAGACAAGCTTTGTATTGAAGAGTTCATGGATTTTTCACCATGGATAAACTCTGTACTGCTAAGGCAGCATTTGCCTGCTTAAGGTTAAATAAATCGTCATATTTTATCAAAAAAAAAAAAAAAGACAAAAATTGCAATCCACCCCGTAAAATTGAAAACGATAAGTAAAGGAAAGAAAAACAGGAAAGTTACTACTCAAATAACCTAAAATTGAGATAAAATTAAGAGAGAAATTGACCTGTTTTGCAGCACTCCTTCGTGTTTCAGTATGTGGTGGTTGATTGGTTCCTTCACTTCTCCCCTCATTATCCGCATCAGTCATGTTCAAATCTTTACCAGAAAAAGTTGGATTGTGATTTACATCATGATAAACTCTACCAGACTGAATACTTTGGCTTCCAACACAGTTTGCTAGAGGATTATCTAGAATAACATAGTTTTCTTAAATTCCCGACTCGCGGGTTCTCTTAGTCTTTCTTGGATCCGAACCATCATCCAAATCTTGACCCGGTCCACTAGATGAACCCAACTGCTCCTCTACTGCTCCATTCTTCTCTTTATTTTTCTCAAAGGCTTCGACCATATGAGCGTGATTAGCATAAAATTCTTCAAACTCTTTATCTGTTAAACCATAGATAAAAAATCTTCCAGGCTATATCCTCACACTTCTCATCATCATGTTCAATAACATAGCAGTTAGGACATGTCGTTTTTGCCTGCTTTTCAAAGTGATATTTGACCCAGACCTTCTGCTTAGCTGCACTAAAAATCCATACACCTCTCTTCAATGGCTCTCTTAAGTCGACCAAAATCTTGGCCGTCACTACCCTACCCCTGATTGTAACACACTTCTTCCCATCAACTTCCAGCAGTTGACCAATGTCTTGTGCCATCTTCTCAATTATACCATCATCAGTATGTTCCAGTGCAAGGTTACGAAAAATCACCGAGAAGATCTGGTGAGTGAAAGTATAGTTTTCCAGAGGAACTGAGTTATCATATTCTTGCAGCACAATTAGCATAAAGTTGATCACCCACGTGATTCTCTTGAAACTTCTTGTTTATCTTCCTCATTTCTAAACTTGAAAACAAAGAGATTACGACCCATAGTATTCATTTCCACTCTTTTATATTGTCTCCAGATGATGTTGATTTCTTTCTTCACAGCATCAGATTCAATGGCATCTTTGTGGATAATCTTTCCAATAAGGGAGTTCTTCCACCTGTTAGCTGCCTCATCTATCTCAGAAACGGATATCAAACTACTTCTCACATCCCTAACCTGGTTGAGGTTAATATTAGCATGCTGCATTCTTCTTGTTAACACTGCCACTTGCAAGTTGTTTGGGTGAGACATGTTTTTGGAATTTTTGCTTCTTTTCTTTTTTCCTTTTGATTTATGCAGAGAAGTCTTCTTCAAGGCCATCTTTATAGCTTTTCTTTTAGGGTTAGGGTTTAGCCTTACTCCTTCCATGTTTCCAGAAATAACCTGTTGACCCAGCTCATACCCAGTAAAATTAAGAAGATTTTTCGGAATGAAATTGAACTCTGATTTGGAAATTGACTTGGAAAGTTTTTTCAAATTTTCAAACTCCATAGATTGCGCTTTCTTTTTCGGAGCATTACCCATTTTACCCTCCAGAGATCTGATTCTGCAACTGCAATTTTGCGAAGAATACACCTTATCCATCATGGATGAAGAATGATGTTGATAACTGGTAGCAAATCCCACTGATTTGTGTATCATGATATTTAACGAATAAATCACACAGAACACAAAAAACACTACTGTTTTTTGAACTAACTATTCTTGAAAATTTGAACATATCCATGACAGATACAAGATTCACCACTAAAATAAAGGGAGATTGAAAATCTCCTTCACCACTGTTGCAATAAACCACCACTGAAACACTACTTAAGAGCTGCAAAAACAGGAAAGAGTTTTTAGTTCCACATGATTATAAAGAAAAAACTAAAAGTATTTCTAAAACCAGAAGAGAAAAAATCGAACTAGATTATTTATGAGGGATCAAAACGAACTCATAATTAAAAGAAAACATAAAGCATGATTGAAATATTTAAGCCAAAACAAAGATTTGATAAAAGAATCATAGATTTTAGACAATCATTGAGATTTTTGAAGACCGATTTGTTTTATTGGGTTGATTCAAAATTTCGCCAGATTTGCAGAGCTCTCAAAAGGGTCTTTTTTCTTTCTCCCCAAATCTTAACTTTGTCAATGGAATTCTTGAAAAGAAATACATTCAAAAATACAGGAATTGTGAATAAAATACCAAGAGTACAAAAGCTATCTTCTCCACCATCAACAGATCTCATTTTTCTAAGTTCTAACAAAATTTCTTCAGTGATTATGATAACATATAAGATCCAGCAAATTACTTCCAATTTGACAGTACAGCTCTAAGACATATAATCAAAAAATGATCACTTTTTTTTTTGTTGAACTTCTTCTTTCGACCTCCTTCTCTGCAACTTGGACATAAAACTCTGCTCCGACCATCTCATGGATGTCAAAATTCAGCGTTTTACTCATTTCTACTGTCGCAATGATAACGTCGACAGTGAGAGTGATTCCCAAACTAGTTAAAACTCGAATTGCATTAGCAATCCGACAGATGTTCTGTCTTGTCTCTAGAGATGTGTAAGTTTGTTCTTGTTCTTCAAGACTCATTGATTTAAATTTTGGTTTGCTCAACTCTGGTTTATTCTCTTGATCATCAGTTATCATGTCGTCTCTTACTTCAACATGTTCACCAACCCAGATGAATCCATTGCATCCTAGAATCAAGTCGATGCCATAGTCTTGAAGGTGGTGGAAATGCTGTTTTCGTCTCTTCACCAGATAAGAGGACACACTAAGCAATTGACCTTTCTCAAGCTGCATGACAATAAAACCGCATAATATTTAGAAACAACAATCACCAAGTCTTTAGTCCCAAACAAGTTGGGGCAGGCTAGAAATGAAACCCATGTCCAAGTCACCAAATCCAGAAACAGAGAAAAAAAAAATTAAGGTCAGTCTTAGAGTCTACGCCCTTGATCCCGGGTAGCTAAAACAGAGTCCTAGCCTCTAGTACTATCCCCAAACAAATCTTAACCCATGATATTTAGAAACAATGAGGCAAAATCCATACATATCACTTCTGTTCAAAAAGTTATGGTGGACAATATTTTTTGGTTTTTTCTAGCATATATAAATCAGCATGAAAGCCGAGGTTCATTATTAAATGGTTTAGTTCTAGCAGCTACGGAGCATTTACAGTTATTAGGTTGTTTTCCCAAACTAACCTATACACATTTGTAAGAAAGCAAACATTCATTCCTAAGAATTGAGAAAATGGCTGAAAATACTAACAGGTGACACAGAATGATAATCAATGCTAACCTTTCCATACTTCTGACTCCTTGCTTGAAGGTGCAAAGTCCCATCATGCTGGAAACCACGAACTTCAGCCTAAACAGACGAGAAGTTTGAAGGGAAAATTAATCATCCATCACATGAAGGAAAGGTAAAGTATGTAACTGCTATCAAAAGAAAAAGTATGCCACGAGGGGGATGTAAAATACACATCTTAATTCCTACTATCTCCCCCGCTATTTTTTAAGTCCAACTCCGAATAGTAATCGATTCTAACTGGAAACACTTGGTTTTCGACCTTACCAAACCCATAAAAGCCCTTCTAAAGCAAACGGGATTTAGTAGCGAAAGGTTCTACTACCCATCAAATCAGCAATTCATATTTTTTCAACATGTCCTGGATAAGCTTAACTCAAGTCTCTAGGGCAAAATGGTTAACTTTTTCTTTTGTACAATATTTGAAAAACTTGTGGAGAAGAATTCAAAGAAGTAATGGACTTACACAGATGACATCATTTTCTTCAAAAATGGAACGCATATTCAGTTCATCAGTAGCTGTTCTCCTTCTCTACCAATCAAAAAAAAAGAAAGAAAACAGACAAGTAAATCAGCACAATGCTTTAAACATACAAGAACCCAAAAATACAAGTAGAAAAACTCTTGTGTATACCTGGATACCATCAGGCAAATTCATTGATGAAAGCATCAAGACTGCATCTTGACTAAAATTAATTTCTAGTCTCCAACGCTTCGGAGCAACCTACAAAATATGTTAAACCACATAAACAACATCAATATAATCAAACCATACAAATAAAACAATCTCTTGGAAAATGCACTTCAACATTCCAAGAACCCTTAAACCGTACTTAAAGCACTTTGGGATGAACACCAGTAAAACAACCAGACTAGCATTTGGTGAAAATCCAAATTAAATAATACCTCAATGACTCGACCAACAATTATATCTCCAGTCTCTGGCTTGTATCTGTAGTTAAACATATAGCTAGTTAGAACACTGTTATTTCATAAATTGTGTGATGAAAACTAGGGGTTTAGTTCAATCTTGTACACCAGACGTAAGAGAAAATTAAGCCTTTTATTTATGCTTACCTAGCTCTTAAAGTACGAACGTAAACAAGCTTGTTAACTTTCTCTACAACTCCACACAGAGTAGCTACTATTTCTCCATCAACCTCAGCTGTTCCATGACCCCTTCATTCAAATTCCCAAAACAAACAAAACCCATTAATAATTAAACCAGAATCACAGGAAAAACTACAATATTACTTGATTGAGGAATTTCATCAAACATTTCTCGAGTAAGAAGATGTCACAACAAAACCCTAAATACTAAGATACCCATGAAAAAATCAGACTATTTTCATGGAATAACAAATTTGGAAATGTTTAAGAGATGGGTTTTAGTTATACTTACTTGAGAACACCTTCTTCATGGTTAACAGAGATAGTTTCAGCAACAGTTACAGAAGCAGCAGCTGAATTACTAAGTCTTGCTGTAAATTTCTCAAGCTGTTGAATAGCTGTTTGTAATCTAACCTTCTGTGTTTGATTCAACGATACTTGTAACTCTTTCATGTCTCTCATCTTTTCTCTCTTTAGAAACGCCAAACTGTGTTTTAATGGAAGAAGAAAACGAGGGTTTTACCGGAGGCGGAGTAGGTTTATGAATGAAGAAACCCTAAAGAACAACCCTTTGCAGCTAGTATTCCAATTTCACTTCAATATCGGTACCTACAAGAAAAGATCAAACCCATCAGATTCAAAAGTCAATTTAAGGTCAAGAAACCCTAGAAAAACCCTAAGCCAGGTATGCCCTTGCACGAACTCAAGTGATTTTAACACAATAATGGGGAAAAATCCCCCAATGGTTCACTGTCTAACTTACTTACTTTCCAGTTTCTTCAACGAAGACTTCACAGGGATACAAGTTTGTTCGCCTTCTAACTCGATTTGGTTTTCCCACTTCTTTTCTGCTGAGACGGACTGATGAGAGACGAAAGAATCTACAATATAAAGCACAGTTTGTTTTGAGTGGTGGCGGGATTTATTCAGGCGAAAGATAAATCTACGGTCGTGGTTGTGCAAACCACACCCATAACCCGCACGTCGCCAAGGCTAACTTTTGCTTATATGAGTGGTGGTCGAGGATTTATCCTAAGCAAAGATAAATCAAAGGCCGTGATTCTCCGTCCACACCCTACAAGTCGCACACGTGGTGTTCATTCCAATATTATGAATTAAAAATGAATACTCAAGTCAAGATATTGAATTTTAAAAATTATAACGGGAGGTTCGAACTCATGACCTATTGTGTCATAAGAGTGGCCTCTAACCATTGTTCCACCTTGGTTGGAATTGATAAAAAAGATAAATCAACAGTGGTTGTTTGTTCAACTTAAATATTAATTAATATAAGTATTTTATTAATTAGTATAAGTGATTTGTCTAGAGAGAAGATAAATCTATGGTTATGGTTTGTTCAACTTAAATATTAATTAGTATAAGTGTTTTATTAATTTAGGAAACATTAATTTCTCATGATAAATGATTTATTAATTTTACATCATAAATATCCCTTAATTAATATTAATACATATCTCCATCAATAAGTAATAATTTTGACAAAAATTATTTCAATAGATATTAGTGGTGGTGGTGGTAGTAGAGGAAGAAGTAAGTGGTGGAAGCGGTGGAATGTGTTACAAAGTGGTGGAGGCGGTAACATTAGTTTTGGTGGAAGAAATAGTGGCGTATTTGGATGGTTTTAATGGCGGTGGTATTAGTTTTTCTTTTTGAATCAAAAATAATAAAAAAATTTACATGACGGGTAACATTGTATTGTGAAAAGTATAGTTGGTTGTTTTTGACACGATCAAAAAAGGCGGATAAAAAATACTTTTGGGATGATACCAAATCATATAAGACAAAATGGTTGTTTTTGGTGCCATTTTATCTTTGGTAACCGTTCGTACGCATGATTTTCAGTATTAACAAAAAAACATATAGTTGAATAAATTAATTGACGACCTAAGTTTGTTAAATCTAAACTTTATACATGACGTGTGGGATTAAAAGTTATAAGTGCGCCCAATATTCTACGAGGGATGGAAAATGGTGGTGGTGGAGAAAGAAGTAATATCCGGTGGTTTTGTGGTCGGCGGTTTTGATGAGTAGTAATTGACTATGTTAATTATGTCTTCTACAAAAGGATAACACTATAAATTAGAGATGTGGTTGATCGTCTTAATGCTAATATAAACTCGGTTAAAATACATGAAAATTAAGAAGAAGAAAAAAACATTTGGATGTCACGTTATATAATAAATAACACTAAAACTACATATTTAGTATCAAGGTTTCTCCGTCCAATAGATAAATCTAAGGTTGTATTGAGATCCCGTAAGCATAGGGCGAGTTGGTCTTGGATTTTCGAATGATAATGAATATAATGAAAACGCTCCCTCTCGGCTTGTCCAATGAAAACCGAAACCTTATAAAAAAAAATAATCAATCGAACAACACTTAGATGGAACGCATCACCACCAGTGTAAACTTCTCTCGAATTGCTACATATCCAAAGTGAAATTTCTACAAATTAATCTGGGTGATTTCCTCCTAAGCTGCGGGGCATGCAATTGAATCTCTAATAGTGATTTTAAAGGTACTAATAATTATAAAATTCTCTTATAAGTTTTGTTTATGCAAGTATTGATTTAACTTGGGTTCTTTAATATTTTTGTGTTAAGTTGATGACTTTTTAATTTGAATACATGTTTGGTTAACAAACTTTGATACATATAGGGTATTTTCTTTGTAGAACCGATGTTAGTCTCTCATTTTTCCAAGTTAGCACATTGTTTCGATCCCGTATTTGTAGACATTATTTGACTAATATTGGGGTATTTGTTTAATCTCAAGGCCGATTAAACCCAATGTGTGTTGTATACATTGAAGGCGAAGAAGTTTGTGTCGGCTCTACCTTGAAACTAATAATTTTTCTTCTAAGGTTAGTTGAATTTATGTAGATACAAATATCAATATGACTATGCTCTTTAAAACTCCAAATTACTTGAGTAACACTAGATGTGAGAACGTCATTCATGCACTACTTAGCATAGTTGGTGTGAAATCTTTTTATCCACTAATTTCTTCAATATTATGTTATCAATATGATTGAGAAAGAATCTTACACATGGTTTGATTTACTATTATAAGTTTATTTTTTCAACTCACATGTGTATATCTCAGCCTTCTAATAGCCAAGGGTTCTTCATTTTTATAACTCTCACTTTTGAAAAAATAAATAAATAGTTTTTATCTATAGTAGGGAAAATATTATGGGTTTTTGCTTCACTCCTTAGAGCCTTAGTTATCAATAATTTTGAACAAATGTATTCATAAACATCATGGAGTTGGATTGGCGTTTAGGTTTATGTACTTTGTTAGATGAAATATTCTTTTGAAGTTTGAAATTATGGTATGATGGAACAATAAATGGGGAAATTTTTTATTTATCGTATTTTTTATTTTATTTTCATGTTGGCACAACATTATTACTCCGCCCGAGATAATAAATTGGAATAACATGCTTAAGTAAAAATAAAAAGATCGTGTAACCCATTTTGTTTCCCAAAACCTATTTGAATATCAAAATAATTACTCACGAATAAAATGAAGCAAGAGAAATGTGAACAATATCGTATTAGAGACAAAACATCCCGTGCCGTTACATGCACGGTTAAGATCTAGTGATCTTTATAAGAGAGAGTGTTATATCGGCTCAACGATTTATCTGGGAATGTATCGTTTCGGCTTTTACTTATTACTACTTCTCTCTATGCAAAAACTAGGCCTTTAGTAACGGAATGGGCCTTGGCATTGGTTACCAGTTGAGTCCCGAAAACTAGGGGTGAGCATTTGGCCCGTAATCCGCGGATTTAATCGGGACCAACCGTTCATTTGCGGATGGATGCCTGGACCGTTCGTTAATGGATTGGATGCGGATGGAATTTTTGAAATCCAACGCACAACGGATCGGGCCCGGATGCAACCTTGAAAATCCGTTGGACATCCATATCCGTTAAATTAAGGGCATTTGTATAGTTCTAGAAAATACCATGGATCATTTAGGAATTTTTAAGATGTATGCTTGGGGTGTTGTACATGGCATAATTATATTTGTATACATATACAGGATATGTAGGTTTTATAAAGAGTCATTTGTGTGAGCTTATTTTCTTTACTATAAATTTTAACTAAAACAAATCCATTGGATTATCCGCATCCGATCCGTCCATCCGTGCATCCATTGGATGCAAATCCGTTGGATATGGATTGGATGCGGATGCCAAATTTAACGCAATGGATTGGATGCGGATGAGGCGAAAACCGGTCCATACCGGCCCATGCTCACCCCTACCGAAAACTTATCAACTCCTTCTAATGCCAATACCTTCTGTTTTGCTCCCAAAATTGTATGGTAGATGCTACGCTCACCGCATTTCCTCCCTGGTTTCATCTCGATTGGTAAAGGTGAATGTGGCTCCATGCACATGTGAGTTGCGGTATTAATCTCGGGTTTTCGAAATTGTATTGGCTTTTGTATTTTAAATATGATATTAGCCCTTATATGTGTTGATTCATATTGGGTTCACAGAATTCATAGGCAATTTTGTTATTTTATTTTCCCCCGTTTATAAAAATATAGATTTTCTCAAAGGATTTCTCCGTTTTACTATAAAAATCCTGTCTATTTCCCAGTTTTCCATTTCGAAGGTGCAGTATATACGCGATTTTTGCGCAGATTTCTAAGACAATTTTGCATTCCTTTCCCATATCTAAGCGTTTTAAACATGTTTCTGTGTGTGAGTATGATTATTTAAACTGTATGACGATCTTGTGTTTAATTTTTTTTGTTTTTTCTACAGAGTCACGTCGTCCTGCTTAGTTTTTCTTCATTTTTTCTCATCCAGGACTATCATTTATACACAACACCTGGACTAAAGTCCTCTTTTTAGATGGTCCGTCTCATTAGGATATAAAGTTATGTTCCTTAAATTGGTTCCCAACATATAAATGATCTCTATTGGATCTTGTATGTTAAATCCGAACAATATAGGTAAGAAACAAAGCCATTCACGGTTCTACTTCCCTAATATAAGAAATCGGGTGCCAACAACTTATTGGTATATTTTTTTAAATGATCTTCAACATACGTAGAACCGTGAAAAATGGTTAGTATAAGCCTGGAACCCCAAATCAATCACATTTACAAACATTGCTCACATTCACGTTCAACATAGAACTTGAAATAGTCGCAATTAAGTAGTACAGATATGCCTTATTGATAGGAATTAGTTGTTTAATCCTATATATCTTCAAAGAAAATTTGAGAACATGATAAATCTTATCATATCAACATGATTACACTTTAAATCTCCTAAAATTTAACTGCGTCTCTCAATAGATAAAAGGTACTAAGATTAACATGCAGAAAAGGGAGCTACAGCTCAACAAAATGCAGTAACAGAAACATACTGAAATAAAATGCAGAAAGGGAAACCTAGTAAAACAAAATGCAAAAACTCAAAGAAACATGAATGATGATTCCTGGTATTGTTTTATTTGTCAGCAGCTTCCTTCTCATTGAACTCAACTAATCGATATGCTCCATCGAAGTCTCCACGTACTCCTCTTTGATTGCACATTTCCCCATCACATCTGTAAACCTTTCATTGCATATGACTTATACATTATTGTCATGTTGCCGATCCTCCAGATTGGTTGAGAATAGGATTTTTTTTGCATTCAAATTGTATTTTTTGGCATCGAATAAAACATATCGTATGTTACTTGTATTGAAAGCATTACCTTTCTTTGATATAAAACGTAAGGTTGGAATTAAGATAAGTTCATTCATAGGTTTCACTGAATTCATAGACTAACTTTGAGTACCTAGATATTGCTTGACATAGGCACCAGCTACAACAGCCACAATGGGTTGTGTATTCACTCCATTGGCTTCAAGGTTTCTTGTTAATTCAGAAGTTGAGTCACCCCATAGTGTGACCTTAAGTTTCATGCCACTGTATTCGGATTAAAAATGTATTAGGTTAGGGTCAGAGATCTTCACCAAAATAACGTTGAAGGACATGATGTAAATGAATTTAGCCCAGAATACCTTATGTCTTCTAGAGTCAGTTCACGCATGAAACACGTGTTTCGCATTTTCGCTTCAGTTGCAGCAAGTTTGTGTGGCTGGTCAAAACACCAATGACATCTCTAGACACCAAAAAAAATAAGCAAATACTGTATTAGTTAATGTACCAAGGATGGTGGGGAGCAAGTATATGTAATATTTGTTGGATTTACCAGTAAGGTATGTGTTGGCATTAGCAGATGCAAGTGCCTCAAACTCTGTGAATACGAAATTGTGGCGAGGAATAGCCGAGGTGGAGGGCTCAAGAGGAGTAATATCAGTATTCCAGTTAAAATATGCATGGTAGTCATTTTAGGTGGCGAAAAATTTTCTTTAAAGGGCAAATGTCAAATTATTACGACCAAGTAGCATCCCTTCTTGTAGCAGTGCCTCAAATTTCCATATGAATTTTTTCTGAACGATTGCATGTAATAGATCACCCTGAGATACGATATAACAACATATAAAATAAAGGACATGGTTGTTGAGCCTGCACAAACTTACCGAGTTATCTAGTATGAGCAAATCTAGGCTAGTAACCTCGTTAGTTCTTATCAAGTCAACTCGAGTGATGCGAACTCCGGTCACCCATGGTCCTACACCATTCCCGGTCGAAAATCTTTCAAGGTGAGGAATGCGGGATCTTGTACTACAGGGGTGGTGGTTGGCAGGATTTGGAGAGTTTGTAGATGCCATGCTTTCGATAGGTGTAGAATACACCGTATTTACTATCTAGTAGTTACGCTTTCTTTGCTTTATTTTTCTTGTGAATTATGTACTTTACGTGTGTTTTTGAGTTATTAGGTACTGGAGTCGCATGGAGGAAAAGAAACGAAATCATTCAAGTTGAGCAAAAAGGGCTAAATTGTCATTTCAAAGCAATAACGAACGCTATATGGAACTGAGTCACGGTTAAGGGGCATCTCTATGTGCAAAAACATCAATTCAAGGGCAGATGCTACGCGGAGTCAAGTCACGATAAGGGGCTGCTAGCTCAGTTCAAAGGAGAGCTAATGGGCTGTCATTAGGTGGCCCGTATCCATTAATGGGTGCTCGTGTATTTTTCTACTCTTACACAGCCACTGAACTGGAGAAAACACATTTCCCAATCGCTCTCATTTTCCAAATCGAGATTTATTACAGTGGTGATCAAATCAAGAGCAGCTCAGGTGGAAATAGATAGAAATCATGGTGCGAGTTCAAGGTGGAGATGAAGTTTAAGAAGAGGATCTGTTGCTCAGATTCAGATCGAGAAGAGGGTGATTGAGGCGGAGAGAAACATTGAGGTTAGGGTTCAAGAGAAATAATGGAGAAATTGAGTGTTGTCGCTCAGTTGAAGATGGAAGTATGATGGAGATTTGGGTTTGTTTCTGGTGTTCTCATGTGAGCGAGAAAAGAAATGGGTTTGATTCTCAGAGGTTCGAGGATTCAAGATGAAGAATGGGTAGAGATGGATCCGTGATGGAGTTTGAAGTTTTGAGACAGACTCGAAGGATGAAATGGTTCGGAGCTTGAGGTGTAGCGACAATTGAGAGAGATGGGTATGAATTGAATTTAATGGGTCTTGTGGCATTGTGAATCCGAGTCGATGAAGAGAGATATCCGAGATGTTGAATCTGTTGAGTTTAGGAAAATGGGTTCATGGTCGTGTCTTTGCAGTTGAGGTGGAATTGTTGAGCCGGACTGGATGGCAATGGTTCGGGGGAGAGATCTGTGTTGAACCGTGGTTGATGTTTGTCCGGGTCAGAATGGATGCAAGTGCGATTACGTAAGGTGAACTCGAGAATCTGGAGGGGTATGGTGAAGTAATGAAGTGCGGCAGTGATGAAAAGGGTACCGGTGGTGCAATTGGCCACTGAACGAAAGGAGTTACGGTGTGCAATGGAAGCAGGTAGACAACTTGGCATTGGTTGAATGGGTGACGTAATGGGAATGGAGCCAAGGAAATGTAATGAGTCAAATGATGAGGTTAATGTTCTTTGTGTGTTTGGCTCGAGAATGGTTGTTTGCAAATTGCGTGTGTTATGAGGATCTTGACAAAGGTGGATTGAGCACAAACCGAAAATTGAATGGCAATGGAAGGAGCCGGCATTGGTGCTTGTGTATGAGAATCGATTCATGATTACGGTGAGGTTGACCAACCGGAAGTTGCAATGGAGCTCAAGATGGTGCTATGCATTGATGGAGTTGCGAGAAGGTTCATGTGATGCCCGAGTTTGCAGTGGAGGATATAAAGCAACGGACGAAGTGCGGTTGTACCGCAGAGAAGATGGACTGGTGTGCAAATCGATGGCTTTGTATTGGTAATGTCGGGACAAGGAGTTGGTAGCGAGCTTTAGCGGCAAAGAGAAGTAATGATTTGAATCGAAAACTGGTGGTGTTTGTGGCTACAAAGTAGGTGGAAGTCTTGGGTTAAGTGCTTAGGTTACGAGCTACGAGAGAATGCAAAGAACCGAAATGGGTTTTTCTCAGATCGGGTTGAAGGGGCCGAGAGGTTCGATATTGTTAGTCTCGATTCCTGGTGATGGTGGAGTGTCTTTGTGCAGTGGTTGTAATGGATGTTGGGTTGGTGGTCAAGCAAAGAAGTGAGAAACTAGTGTTGATTTTCATGGGTTTCGACGATGAAACCGCAAGAGGAGTCTTAGGCTTGAGGTGGTTGCAAGTGAATGTTGTGGAGCCGTGAAAAGATAGGCTGGTGCAGGTGAGCATCTTTGCCGTGGACTTAGCCATGGTCCTGGTATCGCCATTGGACTCGGGAGTTGGTAGTGATGCGAGAATGGATGTCCATAGTGTGCATTTGAACACATACAAGGAATGGTTGCAGGCGAGAGAGGTGATTGGGAACCGAGGTTGCGAAAGTCATGTTGGCTTTTGATGGTTCGTGGGAATTATGTGGTTGAAGTCGAGCTGGAGCAGTAATGTGAAGCTCAAGGTGATTGCAGATGGAAAAAGGAATTGTTATTGAGATTAAGAAGTCAGCTACAAACATGGAGTTTTGGATGTTGGTCTTGTCAAATGGATCGGGTCGATCTCTTCTTGTAGAATGGCTTACAAGGCAGAGATGATGAAAATGGGAATTGAAGGCAGTAGTGCACAAACTGTGGCATGAGAATACAGGCAATGGAGTTGGTGTTGTGTGTTAACCTTGAGCCGACAAGGGAGTGATGTTGTTTGCCGAGGATTGCGGGAAATGGTGGGAAAGGTGTTAATGAGTTGCAGCCATCATGGTCGGAAGAGCATTGGTACGGCACAAGGATTGTGCATCGAGTTCGGCTTGTGCAATGGCTCCGGCTCGGCTAAGAACCGAAGTCGGTGAATCGACTTCATTTTAACTCGGACGACTCGTCCGATCAGGATGAATCTAGCTGAATCTGGTTTGACTCGGCTTGACCGAAGTTGACCCGCCGAGTTGACTCACCGAACAGGGTGATCGGCGGACTTTGCTGGTCACCCGAACCGACTTTCCATGACGTTTTTGGCCGATTTCCCATGCGACCACTTTTGGGGCGTATTTTCTACACCAGTTTCTCCTCCTTGTGGGCTTGGTGGATTTTCACCTAATGGACTTAGAAGACTAGACCTAATTTTAGAAGTTGGAGAAAAGCTATAAAAGGGAAGGTCTTCTACAACTTAAGGATATCATATCTTTTCTTGGAATTTGGAGAGCCACTTTTGTTTACGCTTCTAGGGTTTGGTTTTGTTCTTCTTCTTCCTTGTTTTATTATTGAATATTGATGATGATGAACTCCATAGCTATGAGTAGCTAAACATCTTATTGGTTATGGGATAAAAGTTGATTTCTCAACATGCTTTTGATTCAATGAATTAGTTTTGTCTCGAAGAATTATTGTTTGTGATTCACAATTAATAGTGTTATAAGATTTGAAAACTTGTTAGGTTGAGTCCTAATCAATCCGATTTGTGTTCATCTCTGTGAGCTATATTAGGGTTTTCAATACAAAAACGTTGTTTATCCCCGATTCTAAGTAGCATAATTGTGGTTAGTGCTTGTAGTGATATATCCTACTAGTCACAAGTGAATCATAACTTTTGTTAAAACGTTTAGTGCTTTTACACATTCGTTTGCATTGATGAGTCTTATTCCATAAATCTTAATGCTTTTAGGGAGTTAAACTTAATTGTGCTTTTACACTTTAGGTTGCTTTAAACGAAGAATTCACATATGCATCTTTTAATGTGGTTGTGATGAAAACAGGGAATTAACGGGTTATACTTGCGATCAAGATATCCTAGGACTTTTAATAAATAATGGAGATTAAATACCAATTCTAATCATTGATGAAAATACATGTTTGTGAATGATACTATCCCTTGACCAATATTCTCTCCTTATTGATAATTCCAATTACTTATTTTGCTTTTAATTACTTTTATTTGCTTAAATACAACAAACATACCTTGGGTTACTTAGAAACTGAAAATTGATAACAACAAACGCCTCTCTGTGGATACGAACTCTTTCTTATCGCATACTATATTTATATTTAGTTGATTGAGAAAGTGAAATTATATTTGACGGATTGACAACCGACCACTGACTACCTACATGGTTTTCAAAAAATACAAATAAAGTTAGGAATAAAATATAATCTGATAATAGCGAGGAGCGGAGACGTTGAATTTTGGTTGATGAAAAGCTACAAAATATACCAACCTGGAACAAATATAATGAGAACGATGATAACGAGGGGAGATGGCTGTGAAAAGCGTTGAGTGAGTGTGATTCGGCTTCGATAATGAGATGACCTTTATATAGGATTAACATTTTCATTAATTTCGTGGGTAATACAAAACATGAAGGAAACGACTCTTATTATTAATCGCATCAATCGCATGAAAACAATTCTTTTATATCAGTAAGGGACATGGAAGGCCAAACGAACAATTAAAAGAATAAGAGTGTAATGGAAGAATTGAAAAGGCAATTAATACCATCAATCAATCGATCAAAAGCGATCAATCAAACTAATCACCAATTGATCGAATCGGGACGAATGAAAAATCGATAGGGGTCTTATCAATTAGGTCGATTAGGCATACACATGATTAAAATTAGCTTAAAATAATTTTAATAATACCAACATCCCGGATGCATAAGCATAAAATTTGCAAAATATAAATCAATAAGACAGTCAGACAAATAAGAAAAATCAAAACTAAAGGACGGGTAGGACCAATAGTCGCGAAATCATACCATCAATCCCTTTTTTTTTTTTCTCAGCCATCTCTAGTGAACCATGAGAAAAAATGATGTTGGAACATGATCAAAACAACGAGAGGATAACCCGATCGAAAAAAGATGGATCCTCGTGAACCATGGTGCTACTCAGCAGGGAGGAAAAAGCAGCCGAAGATGTTTCGACGGGAAAATAAAAGAAAGAGACGAACAAAGGTGATTAACTGGAAATGACCCCACATGTATCCGTGTTGACCGCACGTGAGATAGATTGACGGGTGCACGGCTACCGCCACAGATTTAGCTTTCCCAGAGAAATCTGGACCACTCTTTAACTTGCCTAAGTTGTCCAAACTATGCTTTATAAGGGAGATGATTTTATTCGAAGAAAAAAATTGAGTAGTAATATTTAAAATAAGTTGAAAACTGAAGATATCTGCAAAATGGTACAAGCTTTTTTTCATTTATGATTTTTATTGAAGAAAGTTAACTGCACTAGAATCGGTCTCATCCCCAAAATCAACTCAGCTCAAAAGCCTGAAGATTTCAGGTTTATTGCATTTTGCAATACTGTTTACAAGTTGATATCTAAAAATATAGCATTAAGGCTCAAGAAGCATATGGTGAATATTATATCTCCAATGAAATCTGCATATGTTCCAGAGAGGTTGATCTCTGAAAACATTTGTATAGCGCAAGAGTTAGTTCAAGCCATGAAGAAGAAGAAAGGAAGATCTGGTCATTTAACTCTAAAAATGGATATGTCAAAAGCTTTTGACAGGCTGGAGTGGGTGTTTTTGATTGAAGTTCTCAAGAAGTTTGGCTTCTCCGATAAGTTCTGTCAGCTCATTTTTCAATGTATCTCAACTACAAACATTTATGATAAATGGCTCTCCATTCTCTTCTTTCAAACCTTACAGAGGCATTAGACAAGGGGATGCGCTCTCCCCTTATCTATTCATACTTGCAATGGAGGCTTTTTCTAGAAACTTAAATTACTGTGAAACTACAAAGCAACTCACAGGTATGAAAATCTCAAGATCTGCTCCTAAGATTAACCACTTATTGTTTGCAGATGATTGTCTCTTGTTCTGCAAAGCAAATTTGGATCAAACAAGAAAGCTACTTCAGTTGATAGAAGAATTTAGCTCTTGTTCTGGCCAGATAATTAATTTTCATAAATCTGCAGTATATTTTAGTAAGAATATGAGTCCTTCTCACTGTCAGACAATAAGTGGCATTCTGCAAGTAAGACAAATGGATTTGAATGAAGAAAAATACTTGGGCTTACCTTTCTTTATTGGCAGGAACAAGAGAATTCCATTCTCTATTCTCAATAATAAAATGGAAGCAAGTCTCACAAAATGGAGATGTACCAATATGTCAGAGTCAGCAAGATCTGTAATGATAAGAAATGTTATAATTGCAATCCATGTGCATCATATGTTAAGTTTCAAGCTTCCTGACACAACCATCAAACAAATGAATTATACACAGCAAAAATTCTGGAGGAAAAAGAAATAAATAAAGGAAGACAACTTATAACTTGTAAGAGTGCCAAAACTCCTAAAAAAGAAGGGGAATTAGGGTTCAGGGATCTTCATTTATTCAATAGAGCTCTGCTGGCCAAATATGCATGGAGATTATGCACTGATAAAACTTCAATCTGTGCAAAATCTCTTCAAGCAAAATATTTTCCAGATAGTCAAGTTTTTGATATCAAGAAAAATTCTAATTTTACTTGGTCCTGGGAAAGCATCGATTCTTATTCGAATTTCATTCAAAAATACAGTTTTTGGTCACTTGGTAATGGTCACAGTATATTAATCTGGGAGCATAACTGGATACATGGAGCTAATGCACCACCAACACCTAAAACTAGAGCCACAAACTTTACTCAATACAAGTATGTATACCAGTTTTTTTACTGATGATTCTACTGGATGTGATGCTGATTTGATTCATTCTCTTTTTGAAGTTCAAACAGCAAGTCTAATTCTCAACATCTTCATTTTTCCTAGCTGTGAGGATAAAATGGTTTGGACCCTAGAAAAGAATGGATTATCTTCAGTTAAATCAGCTTATAGGAAGATGTTTGAGGAAAGAAATGTTATTCAAGCAAAGAAACTGGTATGAAGAGTGTCTTCAAAAAATTGTGGAAATTACCTCTTCTTCCTAGAATTATCCAAATTCTACGGAAATGTGTGAAGGATGTTCTTCCTACTATAGATAAGTTGACTCATGTTATCACCGATGGGGATTACAGTTGTCCTTTCTGCGGCCAAGTTCTCGAAACTTATTCTCACTGCATACTTGAATGCTCTCAGATTAAGATGGTCTGGTTTGCAGTAATGGGTCTTCATATTCAGTCTAATATTGTTCTGAAAGAATGTATATTCAATCACTTCATGAAGCTTCAAGATGGCCAAATTGATGAAGATATTATCTGCAGAATTGCAATTACTGCCTGGTGCATTTGGTCGTAAAGATGTGATAGAGTTTTCAAAGGAACTACATCACAATTGATCACATTATCCAAAACTGCAGAAAATATATCTCAGAATACACTAAAATATCCAAGGCACCCTAACAATATAAACAGACAAACTAGAGCTAACTTGCACTGGAGTGCTCCTCCTAATGGATATCTTATTATAAATTCTGATGGTTCTTTTCTTAACAATACTGGTGGAATTGGTCTAATTGCTCGTGATTTTGCAGGTACATTCCAGGGTTCAAAATGCATCTTCTTAGCTTCGTCAGTAAGCCCAGAGCATGCAGAGTGCAAAGGTCTGTGGGAAGCAGTTTCATGGGCAAAAGAAAGGAATTTGCGGCGTGTACGGTTTGAACTGGACTCTAAGCTAGTGGCTGAAGCGGTGAATGGAGAGAAGTATAAATGCGATTGGAGAATAAATAATCTTCTTCGAGATATTAAGAGTTTATTTAAGATTTTTAGTTTCTGGCAATGTTCTTATGTGCCAAAGGAAAAAAATAAATTGGTTGATATTCTGTTAAAGTTAGCTAGAGTAGATAAGTTAAACAAAATATGGTTATTAGGTCCCCCTAGTTTAATCTCTGTACAACTAGCGGAGGAAGCAAACTATGTAATTGTTTAAACTTCTCAATATATCTCTTTTCAGTTTCAAAAAAAAAAAAAAAAAAATTGAAAACTGAAGTTGCAGAGAGAATTTTGTGAAAAACTTTGTCAAACTAGCCAAACCTGATGGAACATGAAGAACAGTTCGGCTATTTCGCAAAAAAAAAAAAAAAAAAAAAAAAAATGTAGCCGAACTTTTAGTTTCGGTTACGTTGCAAGTTTTTTCTCCTAACCGAACTTTTCTCTATAAACTATATATTGAGTTCGGTTACGTCGCAATTTTTTTTCCTCACCGAATTTTTGTTTGAATGCAAAAACTCCATTAAAGCTGAGTTCGGCTACATGTGTCTTCGGAAACATTAGCGAACTACACTTGCAGATGAGTTCGGCTACCTGTTCTTTAGATGTTGTAACCGAACTTTATTGTCGTAGCCGAAATCAGTTTATAAAATTTTCATTTTTTCAAAAGTTTTGGCCAATTCAAACAACATTAACTAAATTTGAAGTATACGTATGTACCCAAAACCCACGTCTCGAAATATACCATCTAAATAAAAAAAAAAAGTCCAAAACCCTCTTCTTATTCTCCCTCAATAATTATTCTTCTAAAAAAATCAACTTTTAAATTTAACCTCATAATCACTAATTAACTTAACTTAATCATTAAACTAACTTAATTAGAAAAAATTATTTTGGTATTAACATAAATACCTAGATAAGGGGTGACTTAGGTATACTTTATAATGACCTTCTAAAATTGAAATGATGGTTTCTCATTAGAAAGGGACGGTGCCAAAAAAACGGTTCTTTTTACCTACCGGAGGTCCAAAATAGTTTAAAACATGGAATAGACACTTACAACCCTACCGTCGACATGTCTATTCCACGATCTTCTCCTTCCATCTTTTATTCCAACTGATTACAACATCAAAATTGTAAAACTAAAATCAAATCGAAACTTGAAAATCAAAACCACTCCTCCATTATCGCAAATCAAAACCGCTCCAAATCATTCTAAAATCAAAATCAAATTTACATGGCTATTAGATCCATTTAAAGACAAAATCAAAAACAAAAACACCACTGGATTTTCACGTACTAAAATCAGAGAAGAAAACTCATCAAAATCGTTTGAATATATTAAGAATCATTTCAATATACTAAAAGACAATTCAACCAATAGGTAGGGCTGCACAAAACCGAACCAGAACCATAAACCAAACCGAAACCGTAGTATTTTTAACTGAACTGAATCCCAATGGTATATATATGGTTGTTAGTTTTAGATAACCGATACACTTGGTTTCAGTTGTGGTTCCACTCCAAAACCAGACCGAAAAAGATTGTTAACCGATTACTACAGACCCCTAGATATTATTAATCATGTCCATTGAATCTCATTTTCTATACATATATAAAACCCTAACATTATTTCTCTTCTTCTCTACCGCATCTTCTCTACTGCCTCTTTTCTGCACCAACTTCTTTTTTCTTCTTCGCGCGAGATTCAGCTTGGATCGATTCAACACATTCACAAAACCCTAACATTATTTCTCTTCTCTTCTCTACCGCATCTTCTCTATTGCCTCTTTTCTGCACCAACTTCTTTTTACTTCTTCCGCGCGAGATTTAGTTTGGATCGATTCAACACATTCACCTAAAACTAAAACCCATTTAATATGAAATCTTGTTGTTTCATGATCTTGTTCAGCAAAAGAGTCAACAACTGCAGCTTCTGATCTTGTTATTAACAATACCAAGAGTTCTTCTTCTTCTACTACTGCTTCTAATTCAATATTTAGTTTAGCACATAGACTACGTTTAGGTAGCCTTACTGATAAAGAGAATAGAGAATTTTATTATAAGATGTTATGAACTTAGGATTAATAAAAAGTCTTTTTTTTTGAATCCATGGCTAATCATTTACTAGTAATCTTATCTTTTACTGTTAATCGTATCTGTGCTGATGGGTCCTTCAGAAAAAGGGGAACAATTGTTCTGGTAAATTGAGTTTTTAATTTATTTGATTTTTTTTTTTTACATTGATCTATAATTATAGTGATTTTGAGTTGTGGGTTTTGTTTAGATTTTTCAATTGAAGCCATATAGAAGTGTATGGATGATGCTGTTTTTCTTCTTTTTATTTGTAAATCATGAATGATAAGAAATTAGTCACTTATTTTATTTCAACTATGTTAAGCTCCGGTTGTACTTGAAATGGTGAATATAACGAAATGTAAATGTAATCCTTAATTTTAATAATAATAGTTAAAAAGAGAAGGAAAAAAAAATAGTTGTACTAACCGTTCGGTAATTAGCCTAACCGACCTGCTCGGTTGTAAACCGAACCGATTGTACAAATGGTTTTCACTGGTTGTGAGATTTGGAAAACCGAGTACTTCGTTTCGTTTTTGGTTTTTCCAATAATCGATGAAAACCGAACCATGTGCAACCCTACCTATAGAAATCTTCATAAAAATGAATAAAATTGGTCGAAACAAAAAGAAGAAGTGCAAGAATCTTACAAAAACAAGCAGAAGAAGAACAAAATGTTAAAGAATATCCGGGAAAAGAGATCCAGAGAGTTCCAAATGCAGTAACAATATATGATCCCCTAGAGTGTGGATACCATATACTCTGGTGATTGTATACATTTTATGTGATTCCTTTATAGATCCAACATTGTACTTAACTTTTTTATGCTCTATTATGAACCGATAGTATATATATACGCTACACAAAAAGTTGTTTGTTTGATTTTTGACGCATGCAATGAAAGTTTTTTTTTTTTTTTTTTTATCTTAGAGTGTAGATACCATATTCTCTGGTGATTGTATCCATTTTTTGTGGTTCTTTACTTTTTGATCAGACGCAGTTGATAAAGAAATAATAAATGAGAGTGCAGAATGTATATATTGTTTTAATTTTTTTTAACTTATGTTATATTTTGGCAGTGCATATTGCTTATATCATGGGTTAAATTATGTTTGGAAGGCACATCCGGAGGCATATTTATGCCCAATACCACGGCTTGCAAATAGTCTAATAAACTACCACGAGCTTTCAAATATACCCGACCCGGATACTATCTGTTAGAGCATTTCTCGGTTGAACCCACTAGCGTTGGTATGTCAAGTTAGTTGTCAATTTTAGTTGCCAAAATGCATTCTTGATTTAGTATACTAAAGATAGTTTCAGACTAGATTAAGTCTAAGAAGTAAAATCGAAGCTATCCTTGAATGATGAAGTTTGAAGACCACAAGAAGGCATCAACGAGGACTTCATCAACAAAGGTATGTGGTAATTGATTTCATTTGGATTCTTGTTCAATACTACCTTTTTTAATCTATCGAAACAAATGCTCACTTTATGGAACAATTCCTATGACGGTAAATGTACATTTATGTATATATATACTTGAGGTTATTTGATTCACGACTTTGGTGACAATAACCTTTATCCATAGAAAGGATCTCATGTTATAGTGAATGAGCTTACGAATTCAACGAGCCAAAAATCACTCAATTCTGAGTTATAAGGATGAAGTTATGAGTGATTTGTTAAAGTAACAATTATAAGCGTTGTTGTAACTGTTACAGTTGGTTAGTAGGAAACAATCCACGAACTGTTTGTAACCATTCACGGACTTGAACCCAATTAGGTGACTAATAGCCCTTTTTAGTCAAGTTTTTGATGTTTCCTTATCTAGGCAAGATAGCTATTACTCCAAACATATTTGATTACCATATTAAAGTGTTTGTGATTTCTTCCTAGTATGAATTGTGATTTATTCACATAAATACAATATTTGCTAAATTAATTATTTTGGCAAGAGTTGTAACTTAGGAAAGTTCAAGCAATCTTGTTCACTATAAATAAAGGGTTCGTGAGTGCTACACGTTTTGATCCCCTTTGGAAAATTGGTGTAAGCATCATAAGGTTGTTTTCCATGTCTTCTGTTCTTTGTGAACAAGAGTGAGATAAAAGTCTTTGTATTGGGGATCACAAAGCCGAGTTGGATTTAATTTTCGTGATTGATTATACAACTTGTAATCTAGGTTTTTCACCTCTTGTCTATTCTAAGGTTTTCTTCGATATAAAACCATTCAAGAGTTGTTTATCATAAACCCTAGGTTTTGATAAATTTCAGTTCCCGATCGTATACCATAGTCTAAACTAAGCTAGAAAGAAAACTTCGATTAAGGTATCTCGTAAAAATCCTTAGAAGTTTTAAACAAGATATCTCTAGATTTATTCTAGTTGTTCTTATTGTAGAATTATTAGGACTTAACTTGGAAATTGATCTTTGAATCGCCCAAGTTCACTTACGAAAAATCAGTTCACGGACTCCTTGTGTGTACATATACCGATTGTAAGTTAAAACCATAATCTACAAGTTTGTTTTCAGATTCTACTTGCATCCTGTAGTTGTTCTAAAACAAACACAAGATTTCCAAAACCTTGATTTACATCTAAAGGGAAATCAAATCGGTGTTTTGTGAAAACAAAAGATCGAAAAGTATCAATCGTGTTGCTGTATCTTCTGAAGAGAACTTTGTTCCGCTAGAAGATTTTCGGTAATAACTTCTAAAGAGAATTTGTATTCTGCTAGAAGTTATACGAGAAGAATTCCTAAAAAGAATCGGCGTACTACTACTAGGAATTCTATTAGTGCTCAAGCAGGTATTACATCTAGTCCAAATAGGTGATGAGTGCTTGTTGGTTCTTAATTTTATACTAATTTTGGTATTTATTGTGTTTTGTAGGTACACGAATAAAACCGGCTCTAGCGAAGAAAACGACTGAAAAGTATGTATTTGACCGACCAAAGCTAGTCTAAGAAATTATGGGCTTGATGAATCAGTTGTCGGAGCTAAGGGACAGTTGACAAAAGGGAAGCTAAGCTTGGACGACTTGTGAGCTGAGAAGACGTTCCCATCTTTTGCAACATAAAAACATGGGAGATAAACGGGGTTTGGAGATATATGGGAATAAATAGGAGTTAGCCAAAGTAAATGACACCATGTTCTCTTTGAGATGGTGACAAAATAAGGAAGCTCAACGGACATTTGGACCTAATTAATTTGGTCTTCATAAATAACATGTCATTGGCCAAAAAAGGAAAGGAAATTATATGTTAGTATCTTGATAATATGGTGACGACATTTAAAGGAAGAATACATCCATTTCTTAGAGCTTCTCCAATGGAATGTATGTGAAGATAAATGTCTAAGTCCACATAGGATAGACATTCATTTTCCTAAAATTCATCTCCAACCCCAACTTCTTAAATCAATGTGAAGATGACATGGCTTCACTTTTGTTAGACAATGTCAAGGTAAATGTCTAGTTTTAGACATTCAACTTGACAATGTCAAGCTATCCTAGTAAGCTTTTGCTTGCCTAAATTAATCCCAATATATTAAATAACTATTTTTAGCTCTAAAAAATCTAAAAACTACTAAAAATAATATTTACATTTAATCCACAAAACATCACAAACAACACCATTGGAGATGAACTATTTTTCCTTCCCAAACTTAAGGAAAAAATGGAATGAGGATGTCTTGTTTATGTTGCCACCTAGGAAACACACACAACCACCATTGGAGAAGCTCTTAAGCTAAGATTTGGAGTGTTGTAAAGGGTGATGTGGCCACTCACTATTGGGTAATCTTGTTTAACATTTGACACATGGCGTGACTTAATCGGATAAATGATGTGGCATGAAGAATAAGAAGGGAATGTATATTTCTCATTACCTATATATATGATGGTCGAACATGCAGAGGGGAGTCCGGAGGGCGAAGAGCCGACACTACTATAGCTTTAGACTATTTCTTTTGTTTTCAATTTTGTAATGGAAAGTTAGTTTTTTCCAATGGGGCTAAAAAGGAAGCCAATAAACCGTGTAAGAAATTCCAAGACTCTTTACATAAATATTCTTTTAGAGCTTAATTATTTTAATTAATCTCTCTCATAGTTAGCTTCATTTTAATTGTTTTGGATAGTCTTCAAGCTATCGATCTTCTATAAGCAAAGGACGTTATACCGTTTTGGTTTACAACATAAGTTGTTATTTATTTTAACTGTAATATTTTTCGAGACATGAGATTGGGTTCGAACTGTCTCGAGTTATATCACAAATATTTTTTAGAGAGGAATGATTAATTATTTTACACAATTGATTTGGTGGAATTCCAAACCCTAGGTTTTTCTCCCATTGATCATCTTAGCAAGTTTGCCTTTTGTATTTTTCTTAATTAATCTAGAACCAAATCTTTTCAACAGTCCGAGCAACGAATCTTTCTTACCACTTGTAAAAACTATATCAATAGGTAGTAAAAAATTGGTGTAACAACTTATAATCAGTGTGTGTTTATTTTGGACTAGGTCCCGGGGTTTCTCTGTATTCGCGGTTTCCTCGTTAACAAAATTTCTGGTGTCTGTGTTATTCTTTTCCGCATTATATTGTTTATCTTTATAATTGAAATATCACAGATTGTGCGTTAATAAATCATTATTGATAAATCCGACCTTGTTTGTTGGATATGATTTAGATTGATCTTGGATATTAGTATTTGGTACCGTCCAAGTATTTCTCACATCAATCAGGCTCATAGATTTCTATCTGTTTGATTTGCTGATTGATTTGAGAAAAAGATATAAACTCTTTAGTATTATTCTTTGATTGAAGTTTTCACTCTCGAAATATTATTGGAGAAAGTCCTCTCAGTGATTGCCAAACTAAATATTGGGTGTGGTTGTTAGACCCCCTCTTTTTCAATTGGTATCAGAGCATGCAAACACGCTAAGACCTTATAAGTCCGTGTTTGAAGCAACCGATTGTTATGGACATAAGTGCTATCTCTATAAACGTATCAAATTCTATGGCACAAACTATTTATGGTGGAAAATTGCTATGCGTGCTTTTATTCAAGCGCGAGATTTTCAATCATGGGTTCGTATTGTTAATGGCTATAATCCTCCATTAGTTATAGTAGACGGTGTAATCATGTTGCATAGGATATTGGTGATTATAATGATCTTGAGATTCTTGCCGCAAAGCAAAATTTAAGGATTAAATGCTATCATCCATGCCATTACCCCAAATCTTCAAGACCACGTTACTACGTGTAATAAGTCTAAAGATTCTTGGGATATCTTAGAAACCGTATTCAAGAGAATGCCACGAAGAAAGATCGCGGCTTCAAAATCTAGCTTCTGAAAGGGGAAAACCTTCAAGCATGTCGATGATGAAACCTTTGATGAGTTTAACCAAAGACTTTCTCAAATAGTTAACTCCTCATATTCATTAGGAAGAACTATTCCGCAGAAAGTTATTGTGTGCAAAAATCTCAGGTATCTACCATCAAGATACGAGTCTAAGAAACATGTCATTGAAGAAGCAAACGATCTTTCTACACTCTCCAGGAATACTCTTGTTGGAAAGTTAAAGATCTTTGATAATGAACACCGGTCTGGAAAAGAGATGATTTCTTTTAAAGCTGCAAACAATTTTGAATCCTCTAGGGATAAATTTGGTTCGCCAGATGCTAAGGAGTTAGTCCACGAAAATTTAGAAAAATCTTGAGAGACAGAGAAAAGATTTTTTCTAAAGGTGCAACATCTCCTAATGATGTAGTACAATGCTTTAGCTGTCGTGGTTTCAGGCACTTTTCCTTAGCACGTCCTAGCTGGAGCCGTGAGACAATCGGCATATATGTAGCCTTTGCCTACTCTTGATGATGGACCTGAAAATTATGATCACCAAGAGTACGCAGGCTAGGTTGCATTAGCTTCGAAAATTCTTTCTGATATCGATTCGATTCTAACGAGAAGTGTTCCATGTTGATCCGATTGCTAATAATCTTCTTAAAGAATGTCATCGTAAAGTCAAAGCACCATTTTCAAATGAGAAATTTAAATATGACAGACTTCGTAGTCATAATAAAGACTTACAAGGCCAACTTGATTCTATTGGTGCAAGACATTATCTCAACGAAATATGAAATCTTAAAAGAAGAAAGTGCTGAGGTCGAGATGGGAAAATATTCTTCAAGCAAAGCTAGATAAATTGGAGAACATTGAGATGAACTTGTTATTTGATTGAACGAGAAGATCTCAAAGTTCAATGTGAATCATCCAAGAATGATCTAGTTATTGCGCTTTGAAAAGGTCAAAAGGTTGGAAGAAAAAACTCGAGCTTAAAAGAGAGTTTGTCTAGAAATAGAAATTTCGAGATAAATTAACCTCAATATTTGGAGCATGTAGAATTCATCGTGATACAGGGATTGGGATATGAAGGAATAGACGCTCCTGGTATTTGCAAAGAGGTAAAATTTGTCAGAGCTAAAGTTTCTCCTCAACCAAAACCTTCCACGGTTGACAAAAGTGAAGTATCTCTGCCGACTGTCGATGACGAAAAGAGGAAATCTTGTCAAGTTCCAAAGAAAGCACATACACATTCAGGTAACACTAAACATAACTTTTTCCATTCTACTAAACATTGCCTTTATTATGGAAAACCAGGTCACTTGCAAAGGAATTGCATTTCTTAAACGAGATAAAACCAAATTTGATTACGGTAATATGACAAGATATGATGTTCCGAACTGGAGAAAAATGGAGTCTCATAATATCAATTCTTTCAGTATTCCCCCCAAGAAGTTTCATAATTATATTGGGGATAAAAAGAAACACGTTGCTCCAAAAGCTGCACAGAAATGGGTACCAAAGAAGATCAATAAAACAACGAGTGTTATTAAGAAGGATCTTCTATACAAGAGTTCTACAAGGGATAACATCTTAAAAAGGTATGGAACAATTATTGAAATTTTCAAGAAAGTTTTTAAATTCCTAGAGTCCATGCATGATTTTGTTTTGAATACCTGTGGTGAGCAAGATTTTGTTCACCTCAACACAACCTTGATTGTGTTGGAAGTGCATCCTCTTCAAGAACCCCTAGTAAATGCGGTGAGGATTGCAAAATAATTGGCGCACATATTATGTTGGGTAATTTTTGAATATGTGGAACAATTTATTGTTTCGAGCTGAGTTTAACTCGCTTACATATTTCTCGAAATATGCATTGGTAAGGTTTCTTTAACCAAGTTCATCTTATATTCTTGACGAAAGTCAAAAGATGATCATGTAAAAATAGCCGAGTAACATTCTATATGTTTTGTGTGATACAATCATTTGGTGTAGACTTGGAATGTTTCGTTATGATTATTTCAATAACTTGAAAATTGCTTTGATGCTAATAGTGTGTGGAAACGACTATTGTCATCCTCTAAGAAAGTTTCAATGATTGAAATAAGAGTTTAAAACACTTAACCATTATTGGATTGTGACATGTTGTGTACTCTTGCACATATGTTATCCATGTCCTAGGAACCATAGTATGCGTACACGTATGCGTACCTGTTGGTTTGAGAAGTCCTGGGAACCTAAGTATGCGTACTCGTATGCGTATGGGATTGGAGGTATGCGTACACGTTTGCATACTTGAAGGTTAAAGTTCTAAAATCGGTATGTACATGAACTAATACATTTATATAATAAGGAATGCATTCTTTGCAAACCGTGGCTATAATGTTCATGAATTGATTCGAGTGAATCAAACCGATTTTGCTTCAATTGTGTTCTTGTATAATTCTATGAGAATATAGCAATTGAACAACTCTATAAATAGTTTCATTTGAGTCATTTGAACTAGTTATGGTTAAGATGAATATGGATAAATACCACATGTATGATTCTTAATTACCTAACTTGATTTGTGATTGAAATTCTTAAGTATAACGGAGTTAGAAGCAATAATCAAAGCCATTGGATGTTGGTTTTTATTGTCAAAGAAACTTTTTCATGAACTTATGGTAACCCTTATTGGTGTAAATCCTTGTGGAAAAGGTTATTCTTCCTTCTAAGCATATCAAATCTTGTCTCTACAAGTTTGTATCTTAGAAAAGATGATCACAATACTTGATCTTCATGATTACATATTGTGTATTGTTACCATGAGATAGTTCTATTTTTTTTTAGTAACAAGATCTCATGAGATACTTTCAATGAGTGGTTCTTAGCTCATATCTCCTTGTAGGATTTCTAAAATCCAATATATAAATCTTTCTCTCTGGAGTAAGGTCACTCTTGTTGCTCATTCAGGATGACATTTAATGGGGGAGATAAATGAACTTGTGCTAAATTGCTATATCTTTGATGGGAGAAGCGGTTGTGGAACATGTAGGGGTTAACTTGTATCTTAATAAACTCCTTGATGAAGTCACTAAATTTCGACTCTGTGATATCATCTAAAGTATAAAGTTGATATGTTTTCTTTTAGTCATGAAGAATCTCTATGAGAATTTTATTATGATCCCACATTTTCGACCTTTGCCAATTTATATTGACAAAAAAAGGGTGAGAATTATTTTGTAGTTCACACTACATATACATATGGTTTACAGATCATCATGTAAGGGGGACTCGTTTTCATTGTGAGATGAAGTATTTACTAAGGGGGAGTGATACATATCACCGTAGTATTATTGTCAAAGTTGTGATACAATTGAACTTTGATGTTGTGTAATAATACTATGATGGATCTTTCATGTTGTTATTGTTACTTTAACTAAGGTTTAACTCATATCTAATTTGTAAGAGGATGGTAAATTGTTAAAGTTTGTGAGAATCCAACTCAAAACCAATGAGTGGAGTGACCCTTCCATATTATATTTAAGTTAATTAAGGGGATATTAGCAATGTGGAACAATTGTCCTTCCACACGCCCCCTCACGTCTAAGGCCAGTAACCCGGCCTAATGACCGGTTGTCAGCCGACACAAATATAATTACACTTTCTTACTACTCAAAATATAAATATAGCAAGGGCAAGAAAGGATCGATCCTTTGAGAGAGGTCTAGGTTGTCAAATTGTTTCGGTTTCCTATAAATAACAGGTAGTTTTGTGATTTTTATGTAATAAACTAAATAAAAGCAAATAAAGCAAAGCAAACAAATCAAATCAAGGATAAGAAAGTATTGGTCAAGGATTTCGTTTTCATTCACAAACATGGTTTCACCACAATAACTAGAATTGATATTTAATCTCAACTTTTATCAAAGACCCTAGAATACCTTGATGCAAGAATATCCATGAAATCTCCTCATGTCATCAACAAACACATTAAAAGATGCGAATATGAATTCTACCTAAAGGAACAACCTAATGTGTAAAAGCACTAATCAAGTTTAATTCCCTAGATGCATTAGGTTATGAAATCAGGCCAATCAAAGCAATCGAACGTGGAAAGCGCACTAATCCGATTTAACAAAGGTTATGGTTCACATATGATCATAAGAATATATCACTACAAACTATAATCATATTTATGCTACTTGCAATCCGAATTATCACTTTTGCGTATAATAACCCTAATCTAGCAAGAGAGATGAAAACAAACTCAATCGATTCGCGACTCGACTAACAAGCATTCAAATCATGTAACAATATTCATGGTGAATCATAAACGATAATATGAGAGAAAACTAATTTATTGAATTAAAACCCATGTTTGGAAATCCAACTTATTCCATAACCAATAATAAAAACTCTAGCTCATATTCATGGAGTTCATAACAAGAAGAAAGAGAAAAGACTTCATGGTGTAAACCCTAGAACAAAGTAGAGGCAAAAAGAATAATCCCTAAAAGATTATAAGTCTTCTCTTTTATATATTTTTCAAATTCCATAAAGGATACTCCTTCCAAAATTAGGTCTTCTCAAAATCCATCTCCAAGTGGTCCACCAAGCCCATATGTGAGAAAAACCCATGTAGAAAATTGCACAAAAACGGTGCTGGAAATCGGGATTGTGGCGGAACTGGCGGAAAATATATCTCGGGTGGCGAGTCAAAGTCCACCCGACCACCGGTCAACGAGTCGGGGCCGTGGTCGGCTCACCAGATCGGCGGGTTAACTCGGCTCAAGTCTTAGGAGTCGGGGAGAGAGTCGGATCATTGAGTCGGGATGAGTCATTTGGGTGAGTTAAATTGGCCGGAGACGAGGCCATTGCTATCATTATGCATTACCAATTTCTATCCGGCCATTATGGCCTGAATTTCAGCTCCAAAACATCACCTAGTTCATATGCATTACCAATTCCACTTCTTCCATTCATTGCACTTACGGTTCATCATGATGAACCCCGAGTTATCACAAATTCCGCATCCAAATAACTTTCCACCCGCAATTGCTTACGGCTCATTCATTTCAACCACTCACTTTCTTTAGCTGTTTGCAATTCCTCAAGACCAAACCACAGCGGCCACAACAACTCGCAACTCAAGCTCGACACGCAATTCCGGTGCATTAACCACGGTGCCTCTGACTCACACCAGACCACCAATCAATCCTGCCACTCCCATTTCCTCGCCGGCTCAGTGGAGATCGGCTGCTTCGACCTGCTCGCCATGATCCACTGAGACTCAAGCCATCCGAGCCTCAAAGCCATTCTAAAACACCCTTTTACTTCCTCATTGCAAAGATCAACACATCGATTACATCCAAACTCCACAAACCCGCATCTTCTCATCCTTGTACTTCTTCAATCCCATTGCCATTCTGCTCATGTAAGCACCCGCAACTCCACCTTCCCATGGTAATGAAGAAGCACCAAATCCATCACAGTCGCATCTCGGAGCCAGCAAACCATGAACCCTTGCATTCATCAATAACAACTACAACTCCATCAGTTGCCACCTTCCCATGCCTTCTCATGTTCACCATCTAGCATCATATATTGCAGCTCTAATCAGCTTCAAATCTTGAACTCAGCCAGATAACCACCAACACATGATGGCACCATAAGCAGCTTCATCTTCACTACCATCTACAGTTTACCACAAAGAATCCCAGTAATACATCAAACCCTTCTAATCAGTCCTTGAAATTCATCCCCATCAGCTCAGACTCTGTGTAACTTTCTTGGCTTCAATTCTCGATCACAGAGCATCACCAATCGAACCCAACTCTCAATTCGACCTCATTCTTCTCCCTGAGTTATTCTCGATTCTATTGAGCTCTAATCTTCAATTCATTGACATATGCAAACCCTAACCTCATCAATTTCACCAGCAAACCGAAACCCCAGTTCCGCTTTCATCATTACCATCAACAGAAATCATTTCCTTCTCTCGATCTCTGCTACAACACCAACATCTTCATAAACCCTAATTGATTGATTGAGGGTCTTGAAATTCCACTTGAATCTCTACTGCAACAAATCTCCTTTAAACTCAACTCAAACCCTTTTTTCTTCCACCGATTCTCCAACCTTGTAAGCATCCAACTCTGCCTGAACTCTCACTCTCGATTTAGGGTAGCAGCACCTCTCATTTCAGGTGAAGAAATGAATGAGAGAATAAGGCTCTCGATTTAGGGTAGGGGTATCTTTGGATAATGACACCTTTGTATCGGATAAGGATACCCTGTGGATGCCCCATAACATGTGGTCACCCCTTAACCACAACTCGGTCGCATTAATAATTCTCCTGCTAGAGTTGCCCCTTAACCTTGGCTCGGCTCCCAGTAGTGATTGCCATGAAATGACAATTTTGCCCTTTTTACTCAATTGATTGATTTCTCCATCTTTTCCCCGCGCGACTCTGCAGTACCTAATAACTCAAAAACACACGTAAAGTACATAATTCACAAGAAAAATAGCAAAGAAAGCGTAACTACTAGATAGTAAATACGGTGTATTCTACACCTATCACCTAACACGTGGACCACGTACGTAATGACCAAAGTCGGGTCATGGGTGCACAAGTGACAAATTCGGTCACGGAATAATCCTACACCCTTGTACATGCCTAGCCTAGCTCTGATACCATGTTAAAGTCTGCGTGCATCCAACTCAAAACCAATTGGCAATGAGTGGAGTGGCCCTTCCATATTATATTTAACTTAATTAAGGGGATATTAGTGTTAATACCTAAAAATCGCTCCTACATAAAACAATGTACTGATGTAGTACTTTCTTTAGGTTCGAAAATCAAAATCATACAAAACGATCCTAAACCAAGATATTGGCCGTTCACGTTTTGCTTCAGTTACAAAGAGGAAATGGGTTGATCTTAGGGGAGGGAAAGCAAACAAAGTTGAGGAAATCAGTGGTGATTGAATTGGATGAGAGGTTATTGAACTTATGGAAGAAGAAGAGCTTGGAAATGATAAGCTTTTTCTCTTCTGAATAGACAAGGTAGTCTATTTATAGTTGTAAGGAACACTCATTGTTTCCTCATAAGTAGTGGAGGTTGTGGAGAGATGGAGATAGTGGGATAATGGTATGGTTACGCCCATTATGTTTGGGCAGTTTCTGGAAACCCGTAAACCATTAATCAATTACTTAGCCACTTCCTTTAACCACTCTCAACCGCTTTCCACTACTTGTAACTTCCCTATCATGGGGTGTTGCCATGCCGCATGTTTGCTGTAAACCACCAAACCAATACCCATAAATAATTCCCCCCATGTAACGTGTTTTGATTTCTCGTAGGAATTAGTACATGGATTTGTTTTTAGTCTTGTCTAGACTGTCACGGTTCTTGACTTCAAGGTTCTTGTCTAGTCATGGACTTTAATAGCCTAACCTAGCCAGACTTTGTCGAAGTGGCATAGCTTGAAGAGACAACTCGACTCCAAGGTTATGTGTGACTATGAATGAGTTTGCCATGAGATGACATTGTATTTAACTAGTCGTAATAATACACGTATAAAATAGTGCACCAATCTAGCCAAGTATTCGTGTCCATATGGCTAAGCTAGGACAAGCTAGAATGACTAGCAAGGAGGTCACGACTAGTTAGATGCTAGGTTAGGCTAAACTAGGAGGCAAGGAGTCTGTAGCCATATGGCTTGTCTAGGCGAGACATGGCTAGGTCGGACCTGAAAACAAGGTGGTCGTGGCCTTACTAGCTAGTTGGCTAGCTAGGAAGCTAAGATAGGCCAGACTAGGAGCCAAAGGAGGTTGTTGTTGTGACCAGGCAGGCTATGACGGCTAGCAAGGAGGTTGTGGCTGATTAGAAGCCAGGCTAGGCCGGCTGACAGGAAAATGTGGCCATCTTTAGCCAGGCCGGTAGACAGGGAGGTTATGGCTAGTTAGGCTAGGGATAAGGTGGTCGTGGCCACTAGATAGGCCAAACCGAGAGATAACAAGGTTGTGGCCTGACTAGCTAGTTGGCTATATAGGAAGCTAGACTAGGCCAGACTAGGAGCCAAGGAGGTCGTGGCCAGGCCTAAATACAGGGAGGTCATAGCCATGGTTATCCGGGCCTGAAGACAGGGAGGCGTGGCCTGATAATAGGAGGCCACGCCTAGGCCAAGGAGCAATGTATCCTTGGGATGATTAGCTAGTTGGCTAGCTAGGAAGACAAGGAGGCCATGGCATGATTAGCTAGTTGGCTAGCTAGGAGATAATAGGGACGTGGATAGCTAGCCTAGGCCAAGAAATAAGGGTTCCGTGGCCAACTAGTTGAGAAGTTGGTGGCCTTGGTCATACATATTATCCTAGCCAAGTAATTGGCCATGGCTATCTTGTGACAGGCGATTATTGCCATAGAGCGTTACTATTAAGTGGCTTGTCCATGAGGTGTGCCCATGGTGGTCTGGCCATGGATGGCGTCTATTTGGCGCTGACACTTTGTTTGTAGCATACAAAACATATTCGAGGAATTCAGCCGTGGAAGTTCTGCGACTCAAAGTAATGTTCTAAATAATATGCTTATGGTAATACTCTTATTCAAAATAGCGTAGTAGCTTATCTTGAATATTCATAATTTGCACCATCACTGTAGACTGACTAATGCATGACAATTCATATGGCCGTACATAAGGTAATGAGAGTTCGGTAGAGTGAAGCTCTAAAATCTTGCAGGCATATAAGAGGCCAAGTATGGCCCATTAGTACAGATACGCATTCTCAATTCTCTTGCGAAATATGATGTAGAAGTACTAATCTATGATTACGATGCCGGGTAAATTTATACATATTTATAAACATATACGTAATACCGAGAGTTCGGTGGGTGAAGCCCTGGTACATATATGATTATAGATATGTCTGTAGTTCAAAGGTGATTTTTACACGTTTTCCCTTATCAAAACCCACCATCTACAATTAGCAATGTTGGATTATTGTCCTTCCACAAAAATATACCGTAATGGGTCATATTTGAAAGTTTTTGATAAACAGGAGCTTATTGTAAGCTACTTTTGTGAAAAGGACACATAAACAAAAAGCCCAAGTAGATAAAGTTAGAAAGTGACTATTCGCTCTACCTAGAACATAAAAACATGTAGTCATAGATACGAGAGATCAAAAAATAGGTAATTTGATAGGTTTGCGCATTAGAGTATTTTGATAGGTTTTTTGGAGTAGTCCAGTGGTAAAGAGTAGGCAGTTGGCTCTACTAACATGTTCCAACAAGAGCATATTTTATTTTGGAAATAAGAGCATGTTATTGCTCCAATGATACATAGAATTCTCAAGGCTAGGATTTTAAAGGAGAATTTCATCTTTACAAAAGATCATTAATGGGAGCTGTCAGTTTAAAGCGCAATTATGCAGGTGTTAATATCTTGTAATTGAAAAAGGCACATATGACCTTTGTTTTTTTGTTTCAACTCCATCGATTATATTTAGATTTAGATGAAAGATTTTGTTGTTAGAGAAGATGGCGAGAGAGTGGACAAAACCATCTGGTTTGAGAAGATTACTAGCGTGAATTTGTGATATATATCCGAAACCACTCCATCTGATGTATCCTTATCAAGATATTTCCCGCCGGGAATTGGTTAAGGTTTCTCTCGGGATTTTGTTACTCTAAGTTTGTTTTTTATCCTTCCTTAATCCAACTGATGGATTGTAGTTTCTGATGAAAACCTTCCAAGCGAGTTATTTTTGTTTTTTCCTTTTCTCGAAGAATTGGGGAAGACGATAATGATTGATAAAGATTTAATGAACAACAAAGCTACTGATGCAAGGTATAATTCGTCTAATTATAATTCTTTTTATCTATAGATATTCTTTTTATTTGTTTTTTTTAATGCTCAATTTTGAATTAAGAATTTTCTTTTTTGGACTTTTTAAACAATTCTGCTACATGAGACGCTAAGTAACAGCTGAATAACAACCAAAATTACGTGGCGCCGACACGTTGGAGTGAAGTTTGCATTTTGTTTACCGAGTCATTAATAGAAATAAAAAAAATATATATAATAAATTTTTGTTAACTTCTTTTCTTTTTTGATCAGTGGAAAACCTGACATCAAAATAAAGTCACCGCTTTAATATTTCCTCATGAAGTTGAGAAATTTAATGAAAAATCAAATTTACATCAGGATTGAAAAAAATTACAATTGAAAAAAATCCATTCGAAGAAAAAGAGATTACTCAGTTCTGAATCTCCGCCCAAGGAACAACAATATGAAGAAAAAAAATATTCATGGGATCTTAATCGAGTTGGTGGGTCAAATTTATATCCTTATTATAGAAATCAAAAGGTAACTATAGAGGATAGAACTGGAGGAGGAGATCAGAGAAAAAAAAAAGGAGATAAGTCATTCTTCCCATCTTCTTTAAATTTACTAAGACAATCAAGCAATATAGGTTTGTTGAGAGTTCAATTACTGGTGGTTATTATGGATCGATGGAGCTTTATCTAATTCAATAGGTCATATACAACTAAGAGAAGATGTTATTAAGATTAAGAAGTAAATTTCACGCTGGTAATTATAGATTTTCTCAACTTTATTTTAAATTTCAATCTGAATATAAAAAATGATTCTGCCTTAAAAAATCAATGTGACTTTGAAGCGATTTAAGGGGAAAAGTGATTTAAGGAGGATGATGAGCATAGTTGTTTTTTCAACTAATCCATCTTCTTTTCGCACAGATAAAGAAAAATCCCACGGTTTAGTGTGTTTTCTTTTTTCTGTTAAGATAATGACATGGTAGATAAAATAAAAAAGACTTTATCCACCACATCAATGCCACATCAAATTTTGTTGTTTTTAATCTATTATCTAACTGTTTATTTAGCATTTCTTCTTTTTAAATAATTATTTTTTATTTATTTTTATCGATCCTAAAATTTGGGTTTAGGCTGGTTGTTTGTTTCTATTTTCCAAGTACATTTAACATTTAGGTTTGTTGATAAAAAAATTGATTGAGATGTTTTATTCTCAATCTCTACAGTGGATGTAATTTTGTCTTTAGATTAATGGGTTCTACAATTGAATTTTCTCTCATACTGTTTGGTTACCTCATGGTCTGATAATCTAGGAACTTCGTATAAGAAGAACATTGGCAATGTCTGCGGGGTTCAATATTCCGTTGTACACCTTTTTTAGTTGAGATTGTTTTTCTTCCTATTATGAGTATTTGTACATAGACATTAAAGAATTCTTTCGATCTTCATTTAACATCCACTTGAAATTTTTGAGCTTGAATTGGAGTTATAATTTGAATGATATTGTTATCTATTTCTTAATATCTTGATTAATGCGACCACTAACTGGAGTAGGAAATGAAGTGACAAACTTGTTGTTTATATTCAGTGGATGATTCATCTTTGGCTTCTTCTGACTCATTAAATAGATGTAGATTAACTAATCTTCCAAAGCAATATGGTTTAGTTGTGATGATGTCAGTGGTGCAATATGGTTTAATTGGAGGTTATTCTTATATAAGAATATCAATGGGGATATATAAAAATATTCTTATGTGGAGGTTTTTCTTATATTTTCAAAGGTCAAGATTTATTGTACCAGCAGTCAGGCAGTCACATTGTTAAATATAACAAGCAACTATTTTCTTGCAGGCATATTAGTTCATGAACTTCTCTTTTATCAGCCAGTCTAAACAACAGTACTACAAGCATTTCAAAGAAATCGAAAACATAAATACGATTATAAGACCTAGTATATAAAAAAAAAGTAACGCCAATCAAGATTGTGAAATAGGAAAAAAGTTTCCATCTATATCGCATGGACATGCCAGAAGATGTGCCATGACAGCTAAAACACATACAAATTTAACGAACATCAAAGCAAAGAAAACAAATGTAAAATCAAACTTAAACCCATCAAAACAAAGAAAATATGGAAACCGGTTGGGATTTTTTTTAATGTTAAACCAACTAATAATCATAATCTCATATATAATTCGTATAATGTCTTAATACTAATGCAAATACACTAATCAATTAATCTAAACAAATTAAGAACAAAAGTAGGAATTGTACTTACAGTATATCATGGTGAAGGTTATGGTTGGGACTTAGGATTCAGTCATAGAAGAAGATTGTATGATAATGAAAATCAAAGAGCTTAGTGTTGCTATGAATCACCTAGATGTTGTTAGACTACTTCCTTGTGTTAAAGACCGAATCATTTGGTTACAACTTCTTAATCTACTCCATGAAATGGTAATATTCATCTAATCTACTCCATGAAATGGTAATATGCATCAAAATGAAAAAACCAAACCCTAGTTTATGTTAAAACCTATAATTAGTAATAAAATTAAACAAAGGGGATACAAAGAGTTACAAGGAAGAAATCCCCTACCTTTGAAACCCAAAGAAATCACCTTTTGTTGTTGGAAGGAAGAGAGAGTGAAAGCCTCCAGAGCTGAAGATGTTGTAGGAAAAAAAATAGCTTATAAGTTGAAACCTAAAACTGAAGATGAAGATGCAAAAACTCCAAAATGCTTCCTTGTGTTAAAGACCAGCTCATTTGGTTACAACTTCTTAATATACTCCATGAAATGGTAATATTCATCTAATATACTCCATGAAATGGTAATATTCATCAAAATGAAAAAACCAAACCCTAGTTTATGTTAAAACCTATAATTAGTAATAAAATTCAACAAATGGGATACAAAGAGTTCCAAGGAAGAAATACAATACGTTTGAAACCCAGAGCAATCAAGATGTTTCCTTTTGTTGTTGGAAGGAAGAGAGAGTGAAAGCCTCAAAAGCTGAAGATATTGTAGGAAAGAAATAACTTATAAGTTGAAACCTAAAACTCATTTGTAAAAGATAAAGGTTTATTTTAACACATTTGTGTAATAAAAACATGTAAATGAAATGATGATGAACAAATATTTATCTAAAAATGTTCAAACTATTCATAAGATTTCTATTTCTTTTGTTATGTGTGTAAGAACAAGGGTTAGTTTGTCATCGTTCATACATTAATCATCGATCGAAAACTATATATTCTTTACTATAATATCAAATTATTCTTATATGGAGGTTAAATGATTAAGATGAGACCAAAAAAAAAAATTTACTTATTCAAATATAGAGTTTATTCTTATTTATAACTGGCCTGAATTGGGACAAGAAAGTTTTATTCTTATATGGAGGTCAACCTATATATAGTATTCTAATATGGAGGTCTATTGTACATGTTTTGTGTGTTTCTCTCTATTCGCAAAACCGTTAACACCGAATTAATTTTTTCTGAATTTTTTTTTTTTGGATATCGGCATAAAAAATCTTCATCAGACTTTAGTGTTTGATAATTTTCTGATTTAATTTTTTCGGGTTTACCTTATTATGTTTGATAATTTTTTTGATAACCTGGTAAGTCCAATACTTATCATATGTAATAAAACTTCCACTATGGTTCAGGCACTTATATATTTGTTTTGTTTAAGTCTTTTGGCATTTTTTTCATGTGAATTTTCGAGCATGTGTACATATGTATATATATGTTATAACTTATTATCAATTGTTAGTGACTTAATGTGGATTTTCCGTTGCAGTGGCATCGACCCTAATTGTAGACATTCGGTTACAAATAGTTGGAAAAGAACCAAGCATATCACAGGTTAACTATCTCTTTTGCATAATGTGTTAGTAAAGATGATATTTTTCTAGTAGCTGATTGTTAGCATCTGTCGTGACATGGATCATATTTTGTTGTGCTACACCATGTTTTAGCTAACTTTTTTAGCACCTGACCTTATCATAGTTGTTTTTACACCCATGTGCTTATAAAAATGCTACATTAGCTTCTGTTGAGATTATTAGTCCCATATTGTCTGGGTTATCTAAGATCCAGCGGTTTATAATCCTTAGGGACACTCCACTCATTGCCAATTGGTTTTGAGTTAGATGCCCATATTCTACCATGGTATCGGAGCAGGCTATTTGTGTTGAGTAATTTGACCGCACCTTTATACTCCGCGTCATCCGATTTATTATCCACGTGTTCGACCAAAGAGGCTACACGTGAGGGGGCGTGTTGAGATTATTAGTCCCACATTATCTGGGTATCTAAGATCTTGCGGTTCATAATACTTAGGGCCACTCCACTCATTGCCAATTGGTTTTGAGTTGGATGCCCACATTCTAACAACTTCATAAACCTTGGTTATCTAATGTTATTAGGCATAAACCAGCAAAGACATGCGTGTGAAGTACGACCATTTGTACTCAGTCATATCATAGTTACCTATATAACTAGTATAGTAATATTGATGTATAGAAGTTGGTCATAACTTACCTAAGCTTTCTCTTTTGCTTCATTATATAATAATAATGAGTACTTTCTCTTTGCGAAGTTAGTCAATCAGAAGCATTTTTGTATTTATAACTTACAAGCTTTCGTATCGTTCTCCTGGTGTTAGTTAAAATTATCTGAAGCAAAAGAACAAAAGAATGTATTTCTATTACAGTAGGTAGAAGAATGTGGGCATCCAACTCAAAATCAATTGGAAATGAGTTTGGAGTGTCCTTTCAAGTTATATTCAAGATAATATAAGGTGTATAAGTTAGACAATAAGACATGCATATGAGCATAACATCCATTGAGTATGTGTTCAATCATTTTCCACCATAACTGTTTCTATTGTAGTGTTACTTAGTTTCAAACATCCCATATGACTGAAAAAATTACCGAGTTTGTAAGCAACCCTCTTTCGTTCCATAGAATTAAGAAATCTAAAAGATCGAAACAAAAACCATTATGAGTTTGTCATTTAATACGTAATGTTGTTTGAGGGTAAAAACTGATTTTGCAGTTTTTTGGTAAATTTGGGTGTGTTGATGAGAAACGAATTCAAAACCTAAACAAATGTATTGCACATGAGTACTTTTGAGTTCGAGAGACCAATCTGTAAGACTCTGTCCTAAACCAAGAAATGGTCGTTCCAGATTCAATTCGGTCACAAGGTGAAGGAGAAGGGTTGATCTTAGGGAGGGAAGCGGAGAAGGTGTTTGAGATCAGGATGTTCAATTATAACGGGTTTGGTTGTTTTATGACTTGTATCATAAAATGGTTTCTGGCTACTTGTGTTGATAACACTTCTATTCCCCTTTTCGAAATAGATTGAAAACCTATTTATACAAGCCATTGAGCGCACCATGATCTCTTAGGAAGTGGAGAAAGTAAAGTAGTGGAGAAGAGGGTTTGTGCGGAAGGTAGTGATCATCGTATTCCTATTATGAGGAAGGCGGCCACACGTTCGCCCACTACTCCCATTACCATTAATCGCCCTCCTTTTCGACACTTTCGTAATGGGCGCGTTGCACGCCACACGCTATAAACCGCCGAGACCAATACCCCAGTGAGCATCCCCGGCTTGTGACATGTTTGATGTCTCGAATGAGTGGGTCAAGTCGTGGGACTTTAGCGGAGAATAACATATGGTGCTATTAGGTTAAACAACTAAGTTGTTTATGAAGCCGACATAAAATATCGTATGTATTTGATGTATGTGAAGCATCGCATTTAAGCAGCTCAAATTAACCGATGTGTATGAAGCATCTTTGTTTTAGAGCGTGATTGAATGAGTCGCGGATAAGCGTCTTAAAGTAGGTAATACGATCGACCACCTTTGGGTGGTCGTTTGGTAGCTCTAGGGACAATCCATT
>JAJJWW010016791.1:0-21570 GCA_023531295.1 Papaver armeniacum
GAAACAATTTCAACCATCCATCTTCGCAGTATAGATGGAGGGTGTAGATGTAGATTCAAAGGGCCCAGAGCATGTGTCGACACGATCACCAGTGGAGCGCTGCACACTTGACACAATTGGTCAAGACCAACAATGTTTGGCCGTGACAATTCACCCAAACAAGAGATGGCGACGGCTTTGAAAGCAAAATTAGGTTTTGAAGCCATCACGCGCGTCCATCTTCTCGGCACAAATGGAGGGTCCGATTAGATTAAACAAGGGCCGGGTCATACCAGCATGACCAAGTGGGGCCCATCTACCTCTCATGTGATCGCCAAGGCATATCATGCCTTGGCTAATCCAAAACGCCCGCCCAAACATGCGTGGTTATACTTCCCAAATTGCAAACCGATCTCGACCACTCCAACTTCTGGATGATTTGAATGGCTTAGATCACGTTTTCATGGGATATTCGAGGTATAGGCATGAAACACCAGCCTGCCATCTTCACGTCAAACCCATCGAGCAGAGACCAGACCAAATTAGGTCGTCTTGGAGGCAGCAGCGACGGGAAAAGCATGATGCGCGGCCTTTGCGGCCTCAATTTCCTACCGCAAACCGATCTCAACCACTCAACTTTACCGGTCAAATTGAGTGGCCTGAGATCGCGCCTTCATGGGACGGTGAGGTATGGGCGTGCACACGGCATGTCAGCACACACATGCCCGGTCGGCCCTCTCCAAATCCCTTTCCATGCTTGGTTTTGACCAAGTGAAGAGTGATGCTTGCGCACCTCTTCAAAAACCCTAATATTCATTAACGGCCGTAGATGAGTGTCTCAAAGATCATCTCATAATTCAACTTCACTACTTTGTTATACAACCACAGTCGGGGAGTTATTTGGTCGGAGTGTGAGGCGTCATTACCCATCACTTTACCACACCATAATGCGACTCGCATAAAATACACACGATACTTCACAAGTATCGACTTCGAATAACACGGTTATTCAATTCGAAGATTACATGCTATCTTTCGTGGGATCCACGATCCACACATTCCAGCATATCAATCATGTCACAAGCGGGGATACATCTTGGGGTATTGGTGCGCGGTTTACAACGTGCGGCGTGCAACGCGCCATCACAAGAACGTGTCAGGAAGTCATGGACGGTTAGAGATGAACATGAGAAGTGGGCAAGACTGGTCGTGTGACACTGATGAGTGCCAAATAGTGCATATTTATACACCTCTTTATTGGCATTTTACTCATCTTTTGCGCTTAGAAATCAGATATTATCCCGCATTCGTGTTTTCTTTGTTTTCAAGAATAAATATTTGTATTAATTAATTTTGTGTTTTTAGGTAATAAATGAAGCTCGAGGCGAGGAGCCCAAAGAGCGAAGAATTGGAGTCAAGCATCTATGGAGCAGAAGCCAAAGCTCCGCGCATGCTGTGATTGCAACCCAACACAAGACATGGGCTCAAGCTATCCATCTAGGACCCACGACCGGATCCAAGCCCGTATCATTTGAGCCATTAGATTTGCTCCGTCTAGATCCGATGGTCGCTCCTTCATGTACATCGAACTTGTTTGTACTGCGCCCAACAATCGGAATCACTAGCTTATATCTTGAGCCGTTAAGATCTTCACTGCTACGATCCAACGCTCGCTCCATCAGTCTCATCGAACCTTGCTATCTCCGCCCCACAGCAAAACTACCAACCCCCTACACCTCAGTCGACCAGATCCATTTCCCCATTCCATTTCTCTTTCTTCTCCTCCCCGACAGAGAAAACCATCACACCATCACCCTCTTCTTCCCCTCGACCGAAAATGGCGAGCCATCACTCCATCATCTCCCGCCACAATCACCCTAACTTCTGCAGTACCACCCTAGTTGGTCTCTCTCTCTCTCGGCCTTCTCTTCCCTAGAAGCTCGATTGGAGATAGAAAAAACTAGGGTTTCTCTGGTCGATGCATGACTTGTCAAAGAAATTGACATAGGGAACACGGAGTTGCAGAGCCGATCGAGAGAGTATGGGTGAGAGTGGTTGCAGATTTATTTTAATTTTGATTTCGATTTTGAAGAAATTAGGGTTAGGTATTTTGGGTTGCATGTATAAATAGGAATTGTTGGTGGATGTTAGAATTATGCAGATGGACTAGCCAAAAGGCTTGATTAGGGTTAATTTGTAGTTGTTTTCCTCTTAATTATGTTTTAAATTGAATTGCTAGGGTGGAGATGAATCCCATGATCTGTTACTAATTGTAGTTCATATTTTGATAATTGCTCTTGTTGTGCTTTAAGGCTTAGGATAAACATAATTTGAACACTTCAACATATCACTTTCACAGTGTCATCAAGTATTCATTGTAGTCGAGCACTTCTATGTTGATTGTGTAGCAATTCATACTTCATTGTTATTATTGATCCTTAGACTAATTGTGCCCTGAGAAGACAATTAGTACTATGGAAAAAATACTCTAATTGCAATTAGGATATCCATTCTAGGATAGGATTAGTCATCTAAGTAATAAAACCAATGGGTGTGATTAGTTGTACTATGACAAGACAAACTAATACTAGGGGTTGTCTAGTTACCTTAGTTGATGAGAGACTACCCATTGAAACCCTCGGATGAATGGCAGCCTTGCCATTACAAGGGACGAGAACGTTATTGAAGGTGAAACTGAATTAGCTGATTAGGTGGTGAAGTCGACACCCTAGTATTTTTATACCTTTGCCTTAGTTTAGAGTCACCATTCCAATCTCGATCCTTGACACCAACAAATCTCGTGTTACATTCCTTAGAATCCAGTTTAGAATTCAGTTTAGCAGCCTTAGATCACATATAAGAGCACACCTCGTCTCTCGTGGATCGATCTGCATTTGCCGCGTCTCCAATAGACGCCGTGCACTTGCGGTATAACCCGTAGGCCATATAATTCATACACTTTCCAGGCCTACCAAGTTTTTGGCGCCGCTGCCGGGGACTTGGCGCGTGCCCTGCTGATTTATTGACTTGACTTCATTGTTTTTCATTGTATATTTTCACTTTGTTTTTTTTTATTAGCATGTTAGCCCAGCAATTTGTGTAACTTAGATTATTATTGCAATTTAGTCAGAATTTGCCTATTTCTCGCATCTTTTCTAATTTTTTCGTTGTTATTGCATTCTTGCATCTATCTCGCATCATTGCCTCATGATTTAGTTGTTATTTTGTTAGCTTAATTCTTCATCCCGCCTTTGCATCTAGTTAGCTTACTTTGCCTCATAACTTAGTTCACTAGCCCTCTGAACTTGTAGCTCAACCGGAGCTTTGTTATTAGCTTGCAAGTAGACTCTTGTACAACCCGTGCTTAGTGTAACTTGTAACTTTAGTCCCCTGTGTGATACCAATTTATTTTTCTCCTGTGTCAGTCCAACTTAGCCTCGCCATCTCAAGTAACTTAATGTGCAAGACAAATGCCATCTTGGCCGCACAACTGAAAGACAACCATCTTGGCTGCAAAGACACCCTTGTTTTTAAAACTTGCTCATAACTTTACCTCATTCGGTGCTTTGCTCTGAGCTTAGCCTAGTGTCATCGCAACACACTAGCTCACATTGCTTGTTGTGAAATTTTGAGAAAACTGATCTTCTCCCCGAGTAAACAGTGCATAGTGCAACTCTGCGCGGTGCTCGCGTGCTCACGACTTCACAAGCCCCGAGCAAACCATGATTCAGTGCAAGTGGCAAATTTGAGCCTAGACCAAGGAGAAACTCAAGACTCGAGGCACTTGCTTTGCTTGCTTAGTTTGGCTGTCCGTTGCCCTGGCACATTTGCGCATGAGTCTGTGAATGAGGTAGGCCTACCCACTTGCTTGATAACCTTGAATGCAAGCTTGAGCTCCCTTGCTAGCCCCCTGAGCATGCTCGTGAAAACTAGGGATATCCAAACTTGTGCACCTGATAGACTAATCTACCTTGCAATGCCATCTCGTGCTCAGCCCTGCCCGCACCGTTTTTCTGAGCTTGAGTGCAGCTTGGATAGCCAATATTGGCTGTAATCCCAAGTTGAAGTCAACTAAGGGAGTTGATATCAACTCAGAGAGTTGACACAACCCATTTGCCCTGTACCTTGAGTTTTTAGCCTCAACTGAAATCTGTATTTGTATAAACCCTGCTGAGCTTGCCCTGTGCAACTAAACTGAGCAGTGCTGTATCATCTTTTGAGAGCTAGTGCCCTGTGCTTTGTAGACCCTGAGTGCACAGCCCTGTTGGCCCTGCAACCCTTGAGCTTGACCTGTGAATTATTGAGCTCCAGCCCCCTGAAGCTGTTGAGCCAATTTATTGTCAATATTCGCATGCTTGTGCGAAACCCGTTGTGTTAGATTGTGCTCCCTGTGGGTGTTTACTCGTCGCCTGTACATCCGCCCCCGTAGAGCCTAATTTTTGAGCCATTTGTCCGGTGAGCCATGCATAACTGTGAGCTCCCAAATCTATCTTTGTGAGCTTTGTGGTGTGTAGCAAAGTTTGTGAGTTGTATCTTCGTTGGCTCTGCACAATCTTGACTAAAATCCCTTTGAGCTTAGCCCTTCCGTTGATTTGAGCAATTGAAGCTCTCAGTTGTGAGCTGAAAATCTAAAAATTTTTGCCTGAGAACAACTACACTAGTTGACTCTGAGTGAGCTGAGTGAGGGCTGAATAGGATACTTTGACCCAGCTGAGTGAAAGTCTGACTAAGCTGAGTGAGTGAACTGGTTACTGTTCACTGAGTCAAACCGGCAGAGTTGAGTTGACTCACTGAATAGCCGAGTCAATCTAACTCGGCGATTTACCGGGTTGAATCGGGTTGTTTATAATCAAAACCCGGTTCACTGGGCTATGAACCCAACACAGGCTGCAACCAAATGAAACACAAATCACCCAGGCTAACCTAACTAGGCTTAGCATTATAACCTCGGGCTGTACATTTTGAAGCCCACATAAGCTTGTCCACTAGGCTTTGCACAACCACATAAGCCACACTTTCTTGGGCCTAAACAAAACTGAGCCCACAGTTCCAATGGGCTGTATTTTCCCAACAAACCAAATTGAGCCCACAGCAACCTGGGCTTCCCAAATAAACCAAACTTTCCCAACAAACCAAATGAAATCCCAAACAAACCAAAAGCCCAATAAACCAAATCCCATTTTCATGTTCTATGTTTCTGTACATTATTTTTTGGGTTAACCCTCACCTTTTTAGATTGTTAGTAAATTTTTTAGGACTTGTTAAATTTTTCTTGAATCGGTTGAGTCTTCTTGTGCATTTTTTTGTGCTAATCCGATATAATCACCACTGAGAATGTTGGATTTTGCCTTGACGAATGAAGCTCAACCTTGCTTCCGCCGACATTCCGGTAATCTCTTCCCTTTTCTCTTATCAACATAGTTCTCATGGTATGTGACTGTTTAAATTTTTTCTATATGTAGACACATTGAGGACAATGTTTGATTTAGGTTTGGGGGTGCATTTGCATTTAGAGTTTTTAGTCTTTTATTTTACCTTTTATTTTCAAAAAAAAAAAAAAAAAAAAATTCAAAAACTTTTTGCAAATAAAAACCTCCAACTTTTAGAGATTTTAGAGTCACTAGCATGCTTTTAGCTATGTTTACATAGAGAATCTGACCGAAATAACAAAAGTTAGAAGTGCTTAGGAGAACACAATCGGGTTCCTTAGTTGATTAGAGCGTTAAAGTTGGATTTAACCATACCTGAGGGGCGAATTAGGTGTTGTTTAGATATTCGGTAGTAGAATTGTGATCACCCATAGTGGAGACTACCCAATTTACATCAAGTGAGGCACCAACCTTCAAATTTTTGCAACTTTCTAAAAAGTCTGTTAGAGTGTGTGTCACCATACGTAAATTAGGTAGGAATGGTGAGCTACCCAACTTCGCACCATTTTCAAAGACTACTTTTGATCTCTTGAGTGCTAGTTTTTGTCAATCATGAGGGTGACGTCTAAAGATGAAAACTCCTTCTAAATACCGATTTGTAGTTAGCATCATTCTCTCTCTCAATCAGCCAAGACCCATAGAAACACATCATCGTCGCAACCTGGAGAGTAATCAGAATATTGAAAGAAAAATTGATATAGTCCAAGGTTTATGCGCAACAAAGAAAAGAAAATAGGATGAGAATTAATAAAATTTATAAAATCAAGACAATACAAGTTGTGGAAAAATTGAGTGATAAAGTCCTTTGTCCATGGAGTTAGTTGTTTCATTATTTGTATTTGTATTTTTATTTTCACTTATGATAAAAAAAAAAAAAAAAAAAAAAAAAAAAAAAAAAAAAAAAATATTGTAGTTTATTTTCTTATTTTTGCTACCACCATGGTAAAGAAGAGTTTAAAAAGAAAAATCCAAACAACAAGGAATTTGAGTAGAAAAGTTAAAAATTGTCAAGTTTTGAAGACCGAAGACCGAAGATTGAAGACGTTTCTATGGTTTCTTATGAGAGAGTGATATTAATTGCCGATCGGGTGAGAAGTGAGTGAGTACTCCCACCCCTTACTAATGGTTGATTTTCCCTTCTTAGAGATCATTAGAAAAAGATTCTTTTTGTCCAAACTTTTGTGGAGTCTCAGATTTTATTTCGGAAGGTTATCCTTCTTACCTACAACGTGTGCAGTGATTTCTCTCTTTATTCCCGCCTCGCACACATGAGAGACTAAAAAGCGATCTTTTTGAGTGCAATTATCATAAAACCCTAATGGTGAGGCAGAAGTCGAGGCTTATGATCACAATCGAATCCGAATTCTTTCATATGGTATGGTTACTTCTCGCCAAAGACTTAAGGATGAGAATGCGTTCTTCGATAGTTCTAACTCGTTACTAGTATGCGAGAAACTCTATGTCCTCATAGCTTCTTGGAGGCTTGAGACTCTTTTACACTCAAGTAGGAGAAGGTTTTGTGGGTACACCTCTTGTAAACCCTCACGAGACTACAACTCGTCCACTAGGGACACCTAGGGGTTTAAAGGCTTAGTGCATACGCTAAATGCATTCGAGAGACCTACGACAAAGTGGTATAGTTAGGATTTCTTCATTTCTGTTTCACTTGAGGACAAGTAAAATTCAGGTTTGGGGTATTTGATGAGTGCCAAATAGTGCATATTTATACACCTTTTTATTGGCATTTTACTCATCTTTTGCGCTTATAAATCCAGATATTATCCCATATTCTCGTATTTTCTTTGTTTTCAAGAATAAATATTTGTATTAATTAATTTTGTGTTTTTAGGTAATAAATAAAGCTCGAGAATCCGAGAAGCAAAAGAGCAAAGAATTGGAGTCGAGCATCTATGGAGTAGATGGCCAAAGCTCAGCGGGAATCGGTTGCAACCCAACAAGGAAGACTTGGGCTAGAGCTACCCACGACCCGGATCCGAGCCCGTGCACTCCAAGCCGTCGAGATTTCGATCTTCTACATCCAACGGTCGCTGCCCTCACTATACATCATCTCTTGATGCTCCGTGCAACACGAGATCACATCAAAGCCGCCACCTTTCTCACCGTTGAGATTTCTCCAGCTTGATCTAACGCTCGCTTCAACCTCTACATCAACAGCCGATGCACTCGCTCAACACTGAATGACCCTAACCCTATACACCCTAATCGACTATCTCATTCTTCTCTTTCCTCTTCTCTTCCATCTCCATCAGAGCAGAGCTCGCTCTTCCCAAAACCCCCCCGCCCGACCATGGCGGTAGCGCCACCACCTCCGTCCTTTCTTCCACAAACTATCACCACTTGCTCCGCCACTCTTCCTCGATTAACTCTTTCATAGCTTCTCCTCACCTTAGAAGCTAGGTCAGAGCTAATTAGGGTTAGGGTTTTCTCGAGCAACCCGCATGATTGATTCAGAGGCGATTGACAGGGGAGACCAAGGAGAACAGCGAAGTCAGAGTATGGGTTCAAATTAGTTTGCTTTTATTTTATGTTTTGTTTGATTTTTGAATTATTAGGGTTTGCTGTTTTAGGGTTTGCTGTGCATGTATAAATAGAAGCAGGGGATGATGATTTTAGACACGCCTGGATTAGCCAGTGCTGTCAATTAGATTTACTTCCTGTTATTTTTCTGTTTTAATTTAATTTGCTAGGGTTTCATTGAAACCCTAATTTCCATGTTGTGATGTTAACTATATGTGAAGTATTCTTGCATGCTTAAACTATAAACTTGTCTTCAATCATAGTGCCTAAGGTTTTTCTCTCACAATGGATGCCCGTATCCATTGTAGTTAGGTTATAACTACTTTGAGTGTCTTTTGACTCAATTTTTAGACCAAATGTCGATTCCTTGACTAGTTGTACTTAATTAGACAACTAGTGCTCGGGGTCAAGACTTTAAGTCAGTTCTTTGAAGCATTACAGGAGAGATAGGTGGTGGAATTGACACCTCGCCCTTATCATTCACGGGACAACAAGATCCTTAACTTAGTTAATCATACAATAGGAGTTAGAGGTGGATTTGCATACCTTAGCATTCTTTTATCATTGTTTATACCTTAGTTTAGGATCACGGTTCAATATCTGCCATTTCGGCACAAAAATATATGTTACAACCCTCTTGTTAACTCTGTCACATTAGAACTCAGTTGAAGCAGCCTTAGATCACATAAGGGCACCACATGTCTCTGTGGTTCGACCCGTACGTGCCCAGTGCTACATCGCGACACCGTGCACTTGCGGTATCACCGTAGGCCTTCATTTTATACATCTTTTCGGGCCTACCAAGTCTCCATTCAAAATTGTAGCATTTTTAGTGTACTCATCTACCTCTAGATTAGGTTCATATTCAGTGTTAGTTGCATGAGTAGGACTAGAAACACTATTTTCAAAATTATCAGGAAGAACAAACATCCTATCATAAGTTTCCTTCCAATCTTCATTTTGTAACTCAATCAAGTTTCTTTGAAGAATCATAGTGAGTTGTTCTATTGAAGGAGAGTCTTCACTAGTGGGTATGCGTTCCTCATATGGATATTCATTGTATGGTTGTGCATGTGGTTCACTAGAGAAGGAAATTAGGATATATTGCTATATGGATGATCATGCATTGCATTCAATTCAAGTCTAGCATTTTGCTCCATGAGAGTTTCCATTATTGATTGCAAGCAAGGAGTTGGGGGAGTATAAAATTGTTCATCTCCCCACTGTGATGACTGATACATGTGGTTATAATGATTAGGGTATGAATATTGAAGGTCAGGGCCCTGAGAAGGCTCATAATAGTCCCTAAAATCACTATGGTCTGTGGGGGCTTCATATTGTGAAGCATGCCCGTAAGCAAACTCTCTAAGGGATTGGTTTGTATCCCCAGATGCAGACCAAAATCCTGACATGATTTATCACGCAAATTGAACTCAAAGTCCAGTTGAAGTGGACTAAGTTTGGTCTTAGTGGGATTGGTTTGGTTTATTGGGAAAGTTTGGTTTAAATGGGCTCATTTTTGTTTTTGTAAACTTTGGTTTATGTGGGAAAATTTGGTTTATTGGGTTTTTGGTTTGATGATGATGATGAATATGATATGTTAGAAGAGCATGTGTACACTGAAAAAGTAGTAGAATCTTTTGGTTCCGAGATGTTAGGTGTCTCTTCTGTGAACCCTATGAATGATGCTTCTTCTGATATTCATACATGTGCTATTAATGTGGAACCTGTGGAATTATCCTGTGAACATGAACATGATTTAGCATCTTCTGACTCTAGGAAAGTGTGTGATGGTACAAATGATTTTATACATGAAAATAACTTAGATGCACCTAACCTCTCTCCTGAGTCACATATTGAAACTCTTCCACCAAACCTAGGTGTAGTTTGTCAAAAAATTGCAAAACCAACTTTTCTAAAAATGCCTAACTTAGGCTTAGAGCTTTGTGCTTCCAAGTCCTCTTGACTATTTTGCATCAAAGTATAACACTCTTAAGGAGCCACAGGTTGGAATATGTACGTCCCTTTTGTAATTAGCAAAACTCATTTTGAGTTAGACCTTTTGCATGATGTACCTTTAAAATTGCAAGATTTTGTTCTCACAAACACACCTGTTCACAAATTTAGGTTTGGGAAACTCCTTCACATCTACGATCTTACTTGCACTCTCATATTATATTTGTGTAAGGTCGTTAATGTGTGTACATATCGTCTTTTGGGTTGATCCTCAACTCTTTAGGACCGTTGGTTTATGGTGAATTTTCATTGTATATATCCGGTAGGACTTGTTAAATTTTCTTTTCTTGATTCAGTTGAGTCTTCTTGCACATATATTATGCTAATCCGATATGATCTCCGTTGAGAATATTGGATTCTAGCCTTACGAATGAAGCTCAACCTTGCTCCCGCCGACATACCGGTAATCTCTTCCTTTTATCTTATCAAGCATAGTTCTCGTGGTACGTGATTTGTTTAAATTTTCCTATCTGTGACACATTGAGGACAATGTTTGATTTAGGTTTGGGGTGCATTTAGAGTTTTTAGTCTTTTATTTTACCTTTTATTTTAAAAAAAAAAAAAAAAAAAAAAAAAAAAAAAAAAAAAAAAAAAACTCTTTTTGTAAAACCTCCAACTTTAGAGATTTTAGAGTCACTAGCATGCTTTTAGCTATGTTTACATAGAGATTCAATGAAATAACGAGAAATTGGAAGTACCTGAAAACGCAATCGGGTTTCTTAGTGATTAGAGCGTTAAAGTTGGATTTAACCATACTGGGAGGGCTAATTAGGTGTCTTTGTTTAGATATTCGGTAGTAGAATTGTGATCAACCATAGTGGAGACTACCCATTTTACATCAAGCGAGGTACCGACCTTCACTCTTTGTGACTTTCTAGAAAAGCTTTTAGAGTGTGTGTCACCGTACGTCAATTAGGGTAGGAATGGTGAGCTACCCAACTTCGCACCACTTTCAAGACTACTTTTGATCTTTTGAGTGCTAATTTTGTCAATCATGAGGGTGACGTCTAAAGATGAAACTCCTTCTAAATACCGATTTGTAGTTAGCATCATTCTCTCTCTCAATGCCAAGACCCATAGAAACACATCATCGTCAAGAACCGAGAGTGAATCGAATATTGAAAGAAAAATTGATATAGTCCAAGGTTTACGTGCAACAAAGAAAAGAAAAGAAAATAGGATGAGAATTAATGAAGTTTGTGAAAATTGAGTTTTATCGTTTTATTGTAACCAAAAAAAAAAAAAAAAAAAAAAAAAAAAAAAAAATATTGTAGTTTATTTTCGTGTCTAGTTACCACAAAGTTAAAAAAAAAAAAAAAAAAAAAAAAAAAAAAAAAATTTAAGTTTTTATGAAGTTCGAAGTTATTAGTCATCAATAGTTGAAGATCAAGACCGAAGATTGAAGACGTTTCTATGGTTTCTTATGAGAGAGTGATGTTAGTTGCCGATCGGGTGAGAAGTGAGTGAGTACTCCCACCCTTGCTAATGGTTGATTTTTCCTTTCTTAGAGATCATCGTAAAAGATTCTTTTTATCCACACTTTTGTGGAGTCTCCAGATTTTATTTGGAAGGTTAGCCTTCTTACCTACAACGTGTGCGGGATTTCTCTCTTTATTCCTCGCCTGCACACATGAGAGACTAAAAAAGCGATCTTTTTGAGTGCAATTTTCATAAAACCCTAATGGTGAGGCGAAGTCGAGGCTTATGATCACAATCAATCCAATTCTTTCATATGGTATGGTTACTTCTCGCTCGGACTTAAGGATGAGAATGCGTTCTTCGATAGTTCTAACTTCATTACTAGCATGCAGAAACTCTATGTCCTCATAGCTTCTTGGAGGCTTGAGACTCTTTTACACTCGAAGTTGGAGAAGGTTTTGTGGGTACACCTCTTGTAAACCCTCACGAGACTACAACTCGTCCACTAGGGACACCTAGCGGTTTAAAGGCTTAGTGCATACGCTAAAATGCATTCGAGAGACCTGTGATGGTGGGTATAGTTAGGATTTCTTATTTTCTCATTTTTCACTTGAGGACAAGTAAAAGTCGGGTTTGGGGTATTTGATGAGTGCCAAATAGTGCATATTTATACACCTCTTTATTGGCATTTTACTCATCTTTTGCGCTTAGAAATCGAGATATTATCCCCAGTTCTGTGTTTTCTTTGTTTTCAAGAATAAATATTTGTATTAATTAATTTTGTGTTTTTAGGTAATAAATGAAGCTCGGAGGGCGAGGAGCCCAAAGAGCGAAGAATTGGAGTCAAGCATCTATGGAGCAGAAAGCCAAAGCCGCGCATGCAACAGCTTGCAACCCAACACAAGACATGGGCTCAAGCTATCCATCTCCGACCCACGACCCGGATCCAAGCCCGTATCATTTGAGCCATTAGATTTGCTCCGTCTAGATCCGATGGTCGCTCCTTCATGTACATCGAACTTCGCTGTACTCGCCCAACAGCGGAATCACTAGCTTATATCTTGAGCCGTTAAGATCTTCACTGCTACGATCCAACGCTCGCTCCATCAGTCTCATCGAACCTTGCTATCTCCGCCCCACAGCAAAACTACCAACCCCCTACACCTCAGTCGACTCGCATCCATTTCCCCATTCCATTTCTCTTTCTTCTCCTCCCCGACAGAGAAAACCATCACACCATCACCCTCTTCTTCCCCGACCGAAAATGGCGAGCCATCACCTCCATCATCTCCCCGCCACAATCACCCTAACTTCGCAGTACCACCCTAGTTCGGTCTCTCTCTCTCTCAGCTTCTCTTCCCTAGAAGCTCAGTTGGAGATAGAAAAAACTAGGGTTTCTCCACAGTCGATGCATGACTTGCTGCAGCAAATTGACATAGGGAACACGGAGTTGCAGAGCCGATCAGAGAGAGTATGGGTGAGAGTGGTTGCAGTTTATTTTAATTTTGATTTTGATTTTGAAGAAATTAGGGTTAGGTATTTTGGGTTGCATGTATAAATAGGAATTGTTGGTGGATGTTAGAATTATGCCTGGACTAGCCAGTGCTTCAATTAGGGTTAATTTGTAGTTGTTTTCCTCTTAATTATGTTTTAAATTGAATTGCTAGGGTGGAGATGAATCCCATGATCTGTTACTAATTGTAGTTCATATTTTGATAATTGCTCTTGTTGTGCTTTAAGGCTTAGGATAAACATAATTTGAACACTTCAACATATCACTTTCACAGTGTCTATCAAGTATTCATTGTAGTCAGAGCACTTCTATGTTGATTGTGTAGCAATTCATACTTCATTGTTATTATTGATCCTTAGACTAATTGTGCCCTGAGAAGACAATTAGTACTATGGAAAAATACTCTAATTGCAATTAGGATATCCATTCTAGGATAGGATTAGTCATCTAAGTAATAAAACCAATCATGATTAGTTGTACTATGACAAGACGACTAATACTAGGGGTTGTCTAGTTACCTTAGTTGATGAGAGACTACCCATTGAAACCCTGGATGAATGGCAGCCTTGCCATTACAAGGGACGAGAACGTTATTGAAGGTGAACTGAATTAGCTCAGATTAGGTGGTGAAGTCGACACCCTAGTATTTTTATACCTTTGCCTTAGTTTAGAGTCACCATTCCAATCTCAGTCGCTTCGACACCAACAAATCTGTGTTACATTCCTTAGAATCCAGTTTAGAATTCAGTTTAGCAGCCTTAGATCACATATAAGAGCACACCCTCGTCTCTGTGGATCGACCGTACTTACCTGCGTCTCAATAGACGCCGTGCACTTGCGAGTATAACCCGTAGGCCATATAATTCATACACTTTCCAGCCTACGGACACCTACGCACAACTCCACTACTCCATCATTCCACTTCCTCCACTTCCACGAGAGACGTGAATAAGGCTCAATGACTTGTATAAATAGGTTCTCCTCCTTATTTTCAACGACAAGAAAAAAAGAGGAGACAAGGAGAAACAACACAAGTCCAGACGAGACAGAAAACCAAGTGTTAATACAAAAAACGTATTCCAACACCCAGAGCTTGCTTGCATCAATCACAAGCCTGCTCACCTTTCTGTTACAAGTCATAAGAAAGCCAACACCTTCACAATCTCAACACCTTCTTCGCTTCCCTCCCTAAGATCAACCCCATCTCCTTCACTTTGTAGTAGAAACAAGTCCGGAACGGCCATTTCTTGGTTTAAGTAGGACTTACAGATTGATCTCTCGAATCTACAAGCACTCACCAAGCAAAGTGCATTTGTTTAAAGGTTTAAATTCATTCCTCATCCACACCCCAAATTACCAAATTCTGCAGGAGTAGTTTTCACCCATAAACAATTGGCGACCACGGTGGAGATTGATCTCTCGGTTACAAGAATCGAATTCTCAATTCTTCGGTTTTCATCTCACGATGTATCCTCACCCTAACCGCAGTGGTTCTGATATCATGGGAAGCATAGCTGGAATGTTGGAGGATGTCTTGGCAAATCAAGCCGGTATCACCAGAAGGCAGAACGACACATTCCGCCTTTTGAATGATATAACAGCGCAATTACAAGAAGGGTCGGCAGGGTCTACTCAAAAAGGTAAGAAACGCTGGATCCTTAGTCGAGTCACACCTTTACTAGTGGAGATGCAGAAAGAACGCGTAATCACAGGGGACTCAGGAGAGACGAACAACATGGTCCAACCGACAACGAAGACTCGAGGCAACTCCACAGAGGAAAAGACTTGTCCGGGTACCACAACGTCTCAGGATAAAGAAATGGAGCCTGCATCTTACGGAGCCTGGCTCGGAAGATTTATATCTCAAGACCCTTGTCAAATCTCGGAAGACTGTTCAATCCGCATCGACCTTTCAACCAAGTGAAGAAATGCTTGAGGAAGGAGAGATCAATCAAGGAACGCGTAAGTGCAGAGGATGGGAACGTTCAATTCGATCACTCAAAGGTGATATTACAACACCTCCCATCACAGAGCCAAAGCACTGCAAATCCCGGCATCTCATCAGTGTAACGCCTCGGTAGTCACCAGAGCAACAACTTCCACTCCTTCATCGGGACGAGAGCCAGGAGGGACGAGAGGAGGACCATCCCCATTACCATTGAAGACTTGATGGAGAAGTGGGAAGGTCTTGCTAAGACTCAAACGGATATGGCCGCAACTCGTAAAGAGGTACTCACTTTTCTTAAGATATTAAGCGATCGATTTCACAAGAGTTGTGACAGCCCCTAGAGCAAAAAAGGAACACATTCAACGCAATTAGGAGAAGAGTACTTCCGCGCACGGACCTCCATGTACCCGATCAAAGAAGCGACATCGATATGAGCAAATCCTGTCATTAAGACTCCTACACTGGGACCGATCCTCACAACGATCCTCCTCAAGTCAATAGTTTCACTATGAACTGGAGGGTGGATCGGGAAGCGGTTTTTCTAGTGGAATGTTTATGCAAACTTTCACACCTCTCGAAGAATCGGGCGCTTGGAGATGTTTTGTTGCAATCAACCGGAGGAAGGTCACGACTGTGCCCTACATGTCCCCGCACGCATCAAGGTTTTGATTTCAAGATGACCCTTATCTACACAGGAGCGTCTTCGAATGTGATTACTCTCAAGACTCTCGAGAACATCCAAGGTTCTCCTGTGCAAGGTCGTACGGAAGCCTACCACAATGACGGACTTCGAGGGAAACCAAACCAAAGACATACGGGGGAGAAGCTCCATGGAAAGAATCGAGACAAGTTCGTTGCATCCCACTCCCCAGGAGCGCCAATTCGGGGAAGAAGACCGGCTTGCATCATTGAGGGCTAGTACTCACGATGCATCTTTGCCGACTTGAAGCATTCTTCTCCATCCTCAGTGAAGCCACGACCCACGTTCACGAAGAGGGAACGAACTTTTATGGCGTTGTCAATTAGCGTAAAGGGAAAACGTGATACCGACACTAACGCCATTATCGATGGATAGATCGGAGTCTTGATAGACTTCAGAGACTTGAACAGGTGCCGCTCCAAACGATCCTCCTCTACCTAACATTGACATGTTAGTAGATGCAACCAGCGGACACGGCATGTTCTCCTCCATGGATGGATGTAGCGGCTACAACCGAGATAAGGATGTAACAGCATGACACAAGTAAGATAGATTTTCGAACTCCTCTCGGATTTTTTTTTATTATACCGCATCGCCATTTAGTTTAAAGAATGCCGCAAAAACGTATCAACGCTCCGGCAATCTTCCACCGGAGTCGATACCTCAAGGGAATGGACTCAAGAAGATAACGATGTCCACGCGTCATATCGAGCAAGATCTCAGGCGAGTCACTTTATCGCAGGTGGTACCTTGTCTATCATGCTATATTGGAGAATCTGCGCTTTGGTCATCCTCCGAGCTGTTGAACGCTTATCTACAACAACATATGCCCCGATAGAAAGAACCGGGCATCTTTGGTAATGAAGAGCCTCCTAATGTTCGTAGGGGCATATATCTCACCAACATGCGATACAACCTTCAGCCTTCGTAAGGTTCCTCGAAGCAGACAAGAGGAAAACCACCGAGATACAACATCCTACGCGTCCGTCAACTCCAACCCGAGCACCACATGCACGACTCCCACAATGATGAAACAATGTCCAAGATATTCCATATCTTGCTCGATAACAACCACTACGAACAAAACCATGTAAACCACACTTGGGGATGAGGCTCAGCATGAAGTTCCTTCACCGTCGATCAAGGAATTCTCAACATGAGAGATGTGGTGACCAAGAAGCATGGAATTCGCAAGGGTAAATTAAATCGAAGAGGGAAACACTTCAACACTCCCTCAGCCGCTTCAATGGTCTATTCAAGAGCCGCCTCAATGCTCTCTCCGGACCTTTTCGCTTCATAATCCTACTTAACACTCTCTCCAGGATCCACCTCAACGTTCGCACCGAAGCCACTTTAACATCCTCTCAAGTCGTTTCAACACTCAAGCTACATCAACAATCATGCGCCTCGGTCAAGTTATCTTTGATGTACTCATTGCTCAACATACGTCTCATCCATCCTTCATGAGGACCACGGAGCATGAAAAACCCGAAGTCGATAGGAGGAGGGCTATTCTCAGTGGGAACGGATATTTTCATATAGCCGGAAGGGCGCGGTGAACAACTCATCATCAATGTTCTGGCATATCCTTGAAGCCGCCAACACTTCCCGACTTGGTACCAAAGATTATCTCCGTAAGACATCTCAACAGGATTCTTTTCTTCCACAATGAAATAAAAGGCAAGAGTTAGAACTTGTATGAAAGCACATGAGAGATGTAGTCACACACGGCAAGACACAACTCACAGACGGAGCACACAAAACTGGTCAGGCTCAAATTGATGCAGATTTCAAGACTGTATTAGTTTTCAAGTCGGTGCAAGTTTCATCTGGTATTGATTTCAAGTCGTGTGCAAGTTTCATCGTATTGATTTCAAGTCAGTGCAAGTTTCATTCGGTATTGATTTCAAGTCGTGCAAGTTTCGGTCCGTATTGATTTCAAGTCGTGCAAGTTTCACTGTATTGATTTCAAGTCGTGCAAGTTTAGGTCTAGTATTGATTTCAAGTCGGGTGCAAGTTTATTGCTAGACAAGTTTCAAGTCCTAAGATAAGTTTCAAGTCCTAGTATCACTCAAGTTACAAGTCCAAGATTGCTCAAGCTTCAAGTCCTAGATTGATCAAGTGACGAGTCCCAGATCACTCAAGTTTCAAGTCCGGGTATTGCTTAATATTCAAGTCCAGTATTGATCAAGTCAAGTCAGGGTATTGCTCAAGTTTCAAGACCGGTGTTGGTCAAGGGCATGAGGTCTGGTATAAAGTTGACATTCGATCGTGCATACACGATATGGGACCCACGTTCAATCAAGCATATATGGCGGGACCACATTTATTTGCACAACACGGTTCTCTCATGTCATGGGAATCATGTTCACGAAATTCAAGCCCACGTTCGATCAAGCAAAGCGCAGAGCCCCACCAACGAAGTTGCACAATGAGTCCATCGATTAGGCACAACCCCACGATCGAAATGGAGAGCAAACACGGAGCGGGCCCTCGATCAGCCCCAGGCATAGAAAGGTCGATCAAGAGCAAGACCGACATCATACTAGGGAACGCTCTCCTATATGCCTTTTAAACATAACATACCCAAGGACAAGATGACCCGTCTCTCCCCGGTAACATCTAACTTTGCCTCATAAGTTTTATCTTTAATCTGTCACCATCTCATGCCTACCACACAATAGTGTAACCATTATGTGCTAGGCGGGGGGACTTAATGTTGATGGTGGATTTTCGTTCAAGGTTAAATTTGTAAAAACCGGAAAAATCATGCGCCGACATCTTGTAAAAAGATAAAGCCATTTATAAGTGTTGGATACTCCCTCACTTAATTCACCAAGAATTGAGCATGTAGCAACAATCCCATTTTGTGAATACATGAAATTCCTCCGAGGTTGGAGCATGTGGCAACAATCCCTTCCTCGTGAATTTCATATCGGCCTTGTATTTCGTGCACTCATTATCGATTGTGGCATGACGACCGAGTGTTACTCTTCTGAGAATAACACGAACCTCCAAGCACTATAATGAAACCATGTACGAAAAATACCATACTAAGCCGATTCTCGGTGTGTTATACTAGCCCGATTGAGCCCCTCTCGGTGTGTTATACTAGCCCGATTGAGCATCCGACTGACCGATCAGACCGGATATGATTTGATCGCAGGTCATCCAACTCCATAAGCATGATTGGATGACCCCGGATCAATTCCATCACCCCCAAGCGTGTATGGAATACCCACGGTCGATTTCGCATGGCCTGGCCATCGCCTTTGCTTGCCAAAAGACGTTCATACCAAGCATTATGGACGGAAAACCTAAATAAGGGTTTGCGGCATATTACATGTGTCGCAAAACAATTTCAACCATCCATCTTCGTAGGTATAGATGGAGGGTGTAGATGTAGATTCAAAGGGCCCAGAGCATGTCAATACGATCACCGTGGGGCCGCCTACACACTTGACCAATCGGTCAAGACCAACAATGTTTGGCCGTGATGTAATCGTCACCCAAACAAGAGATGGCGACGGCTTTGAAAGCCAAAATTAGGGTTTCCAAGCCATCACGCGCGTCCATCTTCTCGGCACAAATGGAGGGTCCGCAGTTAGATTAAACAAGGGCCGGTCATACCGGCATGACCACCGTGGGCCCATCTACCTCCTCATGTGATCGGCCAAGGCATATCATGCCCGCTAATCCAAAACGCCCGCCCAAACATGCGTGGTTATACTTCCCAAATTGCAACCGATCTCGACCACTCAACTTCATAGGATGATTTGAATGGCTTAGATCACGTTTCATGGGATATTCGTGTATAGGCATGAACATCACCCGCCATCTTCACGTCAAACCCATCGAGCAAGGCCCCACCAAATTAGGTCGTCTTGGAACTTGTGGAAAGCATGATGCGCGGCCTTTGCGGCCTCAATTTCCTACTGGCAAAGTCTCAAACCACTCAACTTTACCGGTCAAATTGAGTGGCCTGGATCGCGCCTTCATGGGATGGTGAGGTATGGGCGTGCACACCCGGCATGCCGTCTACACACATGCCCGGTGGCCCTCTAAATCCCTTTCCATGCTTGGTTTCGACCAAGGTGAAGAGTGATGCTTGCGCACCTCTTCAAAAACCCTAATATTCATTAAGTCGCGGATGAGTGTCTCAAAGATCATCTCATCCGTCCAACTTCACTGACTTAGTTATACAACCCGGTCGGGAGTTATTTGGTCGGTGAGGCGTCATTACCCATCACTTTACCACACCATAATGCGATTACTCGCATAAAATACACCACGATACTTCACAAGTATCGACTTCCGAATAACATGATTATTCAATTCAAAGATACATGCTATCTTTCGTGGATCCACGATCCACACATTCGAACATCAATCATGTCACAAACCGGGGATACATGCAGGGTATTGATGCAGCGGTTTACGACGTGCGGCGTGTAACGCGCCATCACTAAGAACGTGTCGGGGAAGTCATGGACGGTTAGAGATGAACATGAGAAGTGGGCAAGACGGGTGGTCGTGTGACACCTACGCACAACTCCACTACCCATCATTCCACTTCCTCCACTTCCCACGAGAGACGTGAATAAGGCTCAATGACTTGTATAAATAGGTTCTCCTCCTTATTTTCAACCCACAAGAAAAAAGAGGAGACAAGGAGAAACAACACAAGTCCGGGCATTTAAAAACCAAGTGTTAATACAAAAACGATTCCAACACCCGAGCTTGCTTGCATCAATCACAAGCCCGCTCACCTTCTCATTACAAGTCATAAGCAAGCCAACACCTTCACAATCTCAACACCTTCTTCCCTCCCTAAGATCAACCCCATCTCCTTCACTTTGTGAGTAAAACAAGTCCGAACAGCCATTTCTTGGTTTAAGTAGGACTTGCATGCATTGATCTCTCGAATCTACAAGCACTCACCGCGCAGTGCATTTGTTTAAAGGTTTAAATTCATTCCTCATCCACACCCCAAATTACCAAATTCTGCAGGAGTAGGTTTCACCCATAAACAATCTCATACTTCAAAAAAAAAAAAAAAAGATCGGTGTGAGTAATTGGACGCAGTATTCAGCATTATAAGAATCATGCATGATTGGATAGAGATTTGGGACTCGGGAGTAAATCAGGTGGCTAGAAGATGAACGCGCAATTGGGGGATAGGAAAACGACAAAAACCGGTTTTAAATAGTAAATCAGAGTCACCCCTTATCCATGTATTTTAACTAATTCCTAATTTACCCTCACTAATCATACTTAGTGGTTAATTATAATTAGATAAGTCAATAGATTAGTTTGATAATGATTAGTATAAATCATAATCAGTTCACTTGGGTGAGAGTATGAGGAATTTTTTTGAGGTAATATGAATTTGGTTAAAAAATGAGTACTCCCAACTTACAAAATGCCGACAAAGTCAATGCCAAAAAATGGGTACTCCCAACTTGCAATGCCGGAATTGTAAGTTATTTATCGAGCACGCCGGCACCATTTTTTTTTGCATGGTCTTCATCACTTCCGGCATAGTCTTCATCACTAATACAATGCTGACAATGTAAAAAAAAAAATCACTTCCGGCATGGTCTTCATCACTTCCCGCGTGGTCTTCATCACTTCCGATTGTAAAAAAAAAGATCATTTTCAAAATGAGGAGCCGGCAGAGAAGGAGAAGAGAATTTGAAAGGGAGTGGGGAATATTTAGAATTTGAAAGGGAATGAGAAACGTTGATTAAATAATTATTTTTTTAAAGGGTGTTTTAGTATTTCCACCCCTGAAAAACACCCCTTAACGGACACCATTGGATAGGGATAGTAATTTATATCCCCAATTGCGTGTTCTAGAAGAGTACTACAAATGTCGACTTTTTGGGTTACAATAATAAGTATTCGTAAGTAGGATACTACTTTACAACCTGAAACACATTCTTTTACTAACTATTCTCTTGTTGCTATGTCCTATTCAGGTAAATGTATGGGAACCAGAAACTACAAGGACTTTACAAGCGGAATC
>JAJJWW010016792.1:0-38603 GCA_023531295.1 Papaver armeniacum
ACAGAAGAGTTAATCCAATAATTTTTTCTCTCTAGTGTGCAAACTTGATTTCTTTTGGAAGGCTTCTGAAGCTGCTCAAATCAAATGTAAATTGAGAAAATACTAAATCAAGTCAGAAATTACTAAATCAAGATCAAGAAGACTGTAAATTGGAATCTAACAAAGTAAGGGAAACTCAACAACATCTTTTTCTATCATCAGAAATCAAAAAATGGAAATTGCATTTTCTAATTCATATACTTTTCTTGGATGATTCAGAAAAAGGTCTTAAATTGCGTTGCTAATAAAAAGAGACACTTTTTTCAATCTTCATCAAGTTCATCAGATATATGAACACAGCGAAAACAGTTACATACCTTGTGAAACGGTTAAAAATGGAGATGATTGGGTATCAGAGGATGATGAAGGGGGAGGAGGAGAAAGATGGTTCATTTGCTGCTTCCATGGAGATTTTAGAACATGGGGTTTTGATGACCTGTAGTTATTATTATAGACATATAGTTTAGAGGTGGAAGAAGATGAGTTGCAGGAGGAAATGGTAGATGTAAAAATGGAGGTGGTGTAGGTAAAGGAAGAAGAGGTGGGTGAGTTTGATAATAAAAGAGAAGATGGAATGGGTTTGACTGAGAGAGTACTAATGATGCAGCAGAGACCAGAGACTCAGAGAGAGAGAGAGAGAGAGAGAGTTTAATTATTTTAGTCTTAAACGAAGAAGAAGGTACAGCATCGGTTTTAGAGTTCTTTCTGTCTCTCGGTCCCCGTAGGGTGCTCTTATCTTGTATACCCGTATACAGGATAAGAGCAATTAATGACACACTTTTTATCTAGGTTTTAGGGATTATGCATTGGATTAATACTAATAGAATTAATTGTATTAACCACAGATGTATTTCTGTAATTACCCTTTAATAAAATAAGAGCTCAGGAGGCGTTTTATATCTCTAATTCTATCTAACTTCCTCTCACTTCCTGTTTCGTCTTCCATATACAAAAAGTAATAGTCTTACAAACATAAAAATCATAAGATCTGTGCTACAAATTCTTAAAACCAATATATTAATGGGATGTTCATTTTTCTCGTAGCTACAGATCTAAACCATTTTTTTTTCCTTCTGGAAATCATTTTCAAACTACTGCGTTCCTTTAACATCGATCAGTAAAGCAAGCCCTCTCATAAATATAATTCATCGACTGGAAATCATTAGGGAATCCTTTTTAATTTTGGTTGTAAAGTGATAATAAAAAGAAAGAAAATGAAATAAAAACTCCGTGTTTTCGTTTTTGGTTTTATGAGTATGTTGTGTGATCGTTATTAATGGCAGAATTGGAAAATTCTTGAGGGTTCAATCAAAAATAAAGCATAAGGTCGATAATCTAGAATAAGCTACAGACGTAAAAAGATTGAAATTGTACGATTTGAAACTTGAATTGAACCTGTTTATGTGGTTGTTTAGTGGAAGAGCAGCTCGAGATCTCATTTGTTATCACTATTCTGAGAATCCGAGACTAAGAAGATAAGAAGATTACAAAGGAATCTAAAGGGAATAAGAGAAGATAATTTTTGAATCTCTGACTTACCACTATCCCTACACGTGTCTACTATAAGTGAGAGAATTACTTAGAGTTTTGGTTTAAGTGATAAATAAATCAGGGGATGGACATCAGGGTAAAAATGGAATTAACGTATTCGAAAATACATGTGATTTGTTTTCCCTAAGAAACTCCAACTTCAATGAAACCAACGATTTCCTAGACAAAAGGTAAGCTATTAATTATACTTTAACCTGTGCCCGGGTATACAAGATAATGGAACCCAAATTAGTATAGTCAAATAAGGTTGGTCAAAGTCAGTTGATTATTATCATGTAAACTGTCAGTTTCACATAACCGACAGAGATATTGGTTTTAGTGTTTTATGATTGTTGTATTAAAGCCTGTCTGAGAGACACAAAAACTTGTAACAATATTTTCATGTAATAATATCTTCATTCATTCAATTTCTTGATTTCTTCTGTTTCTTCAAAATCTTGAATAATTGAAACATAGATTTCTCATGGTATCAGTTTGGTGATCGATCCAACGGAAATCAAACATCAAAGCTCAACAATTTTTCTCAATAATTTTCAGCTTTCGTCTTCAAATCTGGGTAATAATTCATAAAAACGTTTCTCCCAACAACTTTTAGGGTTCTTGAGTTCATGTATGGTAATTTTGAGATCTGGAAAACGAATCAAAAATAATTTTACAAGGAATCGCAATATCAACATCAACAACAACAACAATATCATCATCAATTCTAGATCCAGTCTTGAAAATTTGCAGAACCCAAACATTGAAATGTCGACTTCCGTTGTTAATGGTACTTCCTTACCCTTTACAAACATCACTAATTTTGTATCCTTAAAACTAGATGGTCCAAATTATCTCCTCTGGCGAGATCAATTTGATGGGGTCTTATTTGCTACATATTTGTATGGTTATGTGAGTGGTGAAATAATTGAACCTCCAAGAAATGTTATGGTGGATGGTGCAAATCAAAATGGGTAAATTGTAGACGTTTAGATAGGTTTGTTTCTACTTGTCTTAAAGCTACTTTTACTTCTACTCTTAGTGGATATGTTCTTGGCCTTACTACTGCAAAAGCTATATGGGATTATCTTGAAACTAGCTTTAACACACAATATCTTGCTAGGAAAAACATGTTAAGAACACAATTACATGGAATCAAAAAGGGAAATCAATCTATAGTCTCTTATCTTCAAAGAATTAAATCCATATCTGATTCTTTAGCAGCAATTGGTGAGAAAGTTAGTGATGAAGACCTAATGATGTTTATTATGAATGGTTTAGGCAGTGAGTATGAAATTTTGTTATCTCATCTCAAAATGGGGAGAAACCTTATACTTTTGGTGAAATTAAAGCAAAATTGCTTTCTCATGAACAATTTTTGGCTGATAGACAACAAAGTACTACAAATGTCTTTGATGATCAAAATGCAACTGCTTTTTATGCAAAGAATTGATCAAATTCTTATACAAATCATAAGAAGAATGGAGGGAATTTTAAGAATAGTTCTTATCAAACTGGGTCAAGTTCAAATAATGCAACTACATATCAGAATGGGTCAACTTCTACTAGTAATAGATGATTAGATTATAATCAAATGCACTGTCAGATATGTAAGAAGAAGGGACATTTGGCTACCAGATACTTCTTTAGGTATCATCCTCCTACTGGTACTTCTAATAATTCTTCTCAAGCTCATTTTGCAAATACTGAGAATCAAGGAAATTTTTCTACTGGTGCAATGAATACTTCTGGGACTTCACAACATGCTTTTGCAAGCTTTAATGTTCACAATACTGCAGCAAATGATGATCCTTCTTCTAGTACGGTTTGGATTTCAGATAGTGGAGCTTCTACTCATATGACTGGTGACAGAACTCTTCTTCAAAATACTTCTGAATACAAGGGCAAGGATAATGTTCAAATTGGCAATGGTAAAGACTTTATCTATTGCTCTTACTGGAAATACTATAATTCATACACCTACTACAAGTTTTAAATTTGATAATGTTCTACATGTTCCAGCCATGAAGCATAATTTGTTATCAGTTGCTAGATTTACCAGAGATAATGTTTGCTCCATCACTTTTGATCCATATGGTTTTGAGATAAGATGTTTGAAAAATAATGCATTACTTCCTAAGGGAAAAATGTTTAAAAACTTATATCATATTTCCTATGTTATTCTGCATTCCGCCTTTTCATCTGTTGTTGCTTCTCCAAATATATGGCATGACAGGTTAGATCATCCATCTCCTAGAATTTTACAGCAACTTTATAGTCATCACAACATTAATCTGTCTTCTTTTATTTCAAAGTCTTTGTGTCACTCTTGTCAATTAGCTAAAAGTAAAAGATTACCTTTTCAACTTTCTTCTTCATGTGCTTCTTCTCCACTTGAACTTGTGCATTGTGATGAGTGGGGTCCTCGCCTTTGTTACTTCCTGTTGGTCATAGATATTATATTTTGTTCGTTGATGATTTCAGTAGATTTCATTGGATTTATCCAATGCAACTCAAAACAGATGCTTTGCAGTGTTTTCAGCATTTTAAAGCTTTAACTGAGAATTTATTCCATGGTAAAATTATTTCTTTCCAAACTGATGGAGCTAGTGAGTTAGTAAAAGGTGTTTTTAAAGTCTTTTTAGATTCTTGTGGCATTCAAATAAGGATATCTTGTCCTAAAACCCAAAAACAAAATGGTCTAGCTGAAAGAAAGCACAAACACATTACTGAAATGGGGAATGCTCTTCTTTGTAATGCTTCTTTTCCAAAAGAATTTTGGTATGATGCTTTTTAACTGCTACTTACCTTATTAATAAAACTCCAACTCCAATTCTCAATAACAAATCTACAATACAATTCCAGATTACTCTCAGTTAAGAATTTTTGGTTGTGTGTGCTGTTCTTTTTTAGGGACATTTCAAGAGTTGATAAACTATCTCTAAAGTCAGTAAAATGCATTTTATTGGCTATAGTTCTTTACATAAGGGTTATAAGTGTTATAAGGTTTCACCTATTCACCACCCACGCTTTTCATATTTACCACCTACTCACAATTTCTAAAAGCAGCTCTAGTTCTGAATTTTAGTTTTTCCTATCTACAACCTACAAAAGTCAAATTAAATTTGACTATAACTGTTACGATTCTTTTTATCGGAAAACCATTAATTAGGAAATAATTGAAACATTGCTTTGAAGGGGAAGATAGCCTATCATAGCTTAATTTCGTGAATGATAGTGATCCTTTAGTTCCACAGATTAGTCTCGTCTTTGATTTCCAACCCGTGGCGTTTGTTTGTTTTGGCTTCCGAGAAATTTTACTGCAAGTGGTTAGCCATCACGATACTTTCCCATATCTATCATTGTTTTTAGAGTTAGTACACGTTCGTCTCGCGATGATTTGATATTCTTCATAACCGACCAAACACACATCATTTGTTGACCTCTGTATATGAATCTATGATAAGTGTTAACCCCAACAACAACGCAACTTTTACATGATCCGATTAATGTCATGATTAATACGTTGATGTTTTTGGCACCAGCACAAGGTATTTCATTAGTTCTCACCGATCCCTGGAATCCTCATTCCATACATCATCCAGTACTAATTAATAAAACTTTAATTTTTCGGAAATCTGACTCCCATGATACTTCTAATTGTCAGTTATCAACTAAAAAGATCAATAAATAAACGCATGCTATATCTTATAAATAGAAACCGTGCTATATCTCTTTGAACAAGATCAATAAATAGGAAAAAAAAAAGAATAAAAAAGAATGAGGTGATTGGAGATGGTGACGGGTTGGTGGAGACGAAATAAAAGAGGTGTTGGTTGGCGGGTGGGGAAGACGAAGAAGAACTGATTACGATTTTGTAACCTAAAGTTATTTAAGCCAGTTGTTGGTGGTTTTAGATATCGGGTGTAAGTAAAATGGTCAATGGGTTGTATTTAGGAGATATGAAAAATTGTAAGAGTGGTAAATAGGATAATTAGGGGTGGTAATTAAGGTAGGTGGTAAATAGGAAAAATGTAGGTGGTGAATAGGTAAAACCGTGTTATAATCCACTTACCAAAAGAACTTATGTTTCTAGACATGTCATGTTTTCTGAATCTGAGTTTTCTTTTTCTACATTTATTTCTGCGGATTTACACTCTGATTCTGCTCTTGTTGAGTCTTTACCTCCATCATCTGAATGTGCTCCTTCTACTTCCATTGTTACAAGGTCTCAAAAAGGAATTTCAAAACCTAAACATTTCCCTGATCATGTAATGCATTATTATATTAAGCATCCAATACATTCTACTTTTGCTTCTTTGTTGGATACTCCTACTGAGCCAAAGAGTTTCAAAACAGCTATTAAGATTCCTAAATGACAAGTATCCATGAAAGAAGAACATACAACCTTGAAGAATAATGACATATGGGAGTTAGTTGATCCTGAACCACATATGAACATTTTAGGTTGCAAATGGGTTTATAGAATTAAATTCAGATCAAATGGAAAGGTTGATAGATTTAAGTCAAGATCGGTAGCACTTGGTTACAACCAACAAGATGGAATTGACTATGGTGAAACATTTAGTCCTGTTGTCAAATCTACAACAGTAAGAGTAGTTCTCACAATGGGTCACTAGAGGTTGGTCAATAAAGCAATTAGATGTATCCAATGCTTTCTTACATGGAGATTTAACTGAAGATGTTTATATGCAACAACCTATAGGGTTTGTTGATTCTGAGTTTCCAAACAAAGTGTGTCATCTAAATAAAAGTTTATATGGATTGAAACAAGCACCCAAAGCTTGGTTTCAAAAATTCAGTACTTCTCTAATTGCTTATGGTTTTGTGAGAGTTGTATCTGATTTTTCTATGTTTGTCTTTACTTATGGTTTAATATGATGGTTTTATTACTTTATGTTGATGACATCATTCTCACTGGCAATTCAGATACTTTGCTTGCTGATCTTGTTAAATATTTGGGTCATAATTTTGCTATGAAGGAGTTGGGTGATTTGCATTATTTTTTAGGCTTAGAAGCGATGAAGATTCGATGATGATATAATGTTAACTCAGAAAAAGTATACAATGGAATTACTTACTAAGTCTCATATGTTGGAGTGTAATCCTTGTAGTACTCCAGTTGCAAAAGGACCCAGAGTTTCAGTAAAAGTAGGAACTTTACTATCAGATGCAACAAAGTATAGAACCATAGTGGGAATGTTACAGTATTTGTGCTTAACTAGACCAGACATATGTTTTGCAGTTAACTATGTTAGTCAATATGTGCATGCTCCTACTTATATTCATCTGCTATTAGTGAAGAGAATTCTCAGATATTTAAAAGGTACAATTGCTATTAGTGAAGAGAATTCATCTGCTTATAGTACTGACTCAGATTGGGGCAGTTGTCCTGAGACAGCTAGGTCTACTTGTGGATATGCAATTTTTATGGGTACTTCTTTGATTTCTTGGTCAAGCAAAAAGCGGCCCTATCGTGTCAATATCAACAATGAGGCGAGTATAAAGCTCTATCAGTTGCTACTGCTGAATTAGAATGGCTTGCTTCTTTATTTTTTGAGTTACACATTAAACTTAAGAAGCCAATAACTATGTATTGTGATAATACAAGTGCAATTTACTTATCTGCAAATCATGTCTCTCATTACAGGGCCAAACATATAAAAATACACTATCATGTTGTGAGGGAGCTGATTGAAGAAGGATTTTTGACTGTTCAACATGTTGCTTCAGAGAATCAGTTAGCAGATTTATTCACTAAAGGACTCTGTGCACCTATTTTTGTTTCCTTGCTATATCAGCTACTGGGTTTACCTTCATCGCAGATACTTAGGATATTACTTCATCAACTTCTACGAAAGTACTTCTTACGCTCAAAATTTTCTTTGTTATTACACCTCTTACGAGACGCTTCTAAGTTCTCAACTTAGACAACTCTATTTTTTTGCTTTCTTAGTAATTGTTTTTTGTTCAGTTTTTCTCCTCCTTGAGAGTTGAGTGCTTTGATGTTTGTCATAGTACTTCAAACTGATCAGTGTTTCTACTATCAGTTTGAGGGGGCTAATAAGTATAGTCAAATAAGGTTGGTCAAAGTCAGTTGACTATTATCATGTAAACTGTCAGTTCCACAGAACTGACAGAGATTGATTTTAGTATTTTATGATTGTTGTATTAAAGCCTATATGAGAGAGACAAAAACTTGTAACAATATTTTCATGTAATAATATCTTCATTCATTCAATTTCTTGATTTCTTCTGTTTCTTCAAAATCTTGAATAATTGAAACATAGATTTCTCAAGAATGTCTTGTAATCCCACATGTAACGTTTAATACGGACTGTTCCGGTGAAATAAAGCTAGATGCAGAGGTTGGGACCCTTGGACTCCGAACACAATTTTAGCAAACATTTGTAATGGAAATCTCACAAATAGTTTTCTATGGTCGTGGACTCCTGGTTATTTACAATGACTCACGACTGTTAAACGACAAATGAAAATTGGTCTAAGAGATAAGGGAGATATATGGGCACTCTTTGATAGATGGAGGTCATAACTTTAAAATGTTATCTATATCCTGAACCCTCAAACAAATTAAACAATTTCTTAGTCAACTCATAGGTTAGATAAACATCACACAGTTATTTCTTGCACCGGATCGGATTAACTATGATGGAACCTAACTATTAACAATAAGTTCATAGTAAGATCAGATTGCGGCATATATTTCTCCTGGTCTTGCTACTAGTTGCTTCACTCTATGCGGAAGATTGTTCATTACATTCTCATTGTAAAAGTAAACCGCCAAAATATACAAATATGCTTAAACTGCTTTTTCTCGATGTCAAACTGCAAATGATTTTGCTACTCACTATCCGACAATCTATGTAATTTGCACTGTTATAACGACAGTGTTGAATTCTCTAGTATACAAGAATGGATTAAAGCTTGGAGTGACACCCAACCCTCTCCATTCTGATTCCATAGAGAATCTTAGAAAAATTGCCATAACAATGCTGCAAATTCTCTAGTATACAAGAATGGATTAAAGCTTGAGTGACACCCAACCCTCTTCATTTATAATTCCATAGAGAATCTTAGAAAAATTGCCGTAGCAATGCTGCAAATCTGGCAAAGTAGGTGCAGTGGGTCCTCTCATGGAGGATTTCAGATCCTTTTGGGATTGAATCAAGCACTGTTGGTGCAAATACAAGTGACTAACTAAACAAAAAAGTTCACCCATGGCATCTCAAATATGATTTCAAATTTTTTTACGACCCGCCGTTGGTGCTTACTCTCCCTATGTCATTTTTTATAGTGTGCACCGAATTTTCGCCTTTGTTACAATTAGTTCAATTTATCAGTTGGATTGTCTTCATCCTATAGAGCGTGACATGCAACAAATATAACCCTCAAGTGTTGGTTTAAGTTTAAAATATGTTTCTATGCAGTTCTAAACGGTGCTATGGAAAATGAAGAAAAAAATGCTATGGAAAATCAAGAAAAAAAAGATTGATAGAGGGAACGCTTTTTTTAAATCCACCCAAAATTCAGCTCTTCCCTAGTAGAAGTGGTTTTCCCCCTATTAATTATCTTAACTTCAGGAGACCAATTTCACATAAAGAGCACTATATACTCCCTCCGTCCCCAATATATATGCGGAAAAGTGGAATTCTCTTAGAATAAGAAAATTTTTGGTTTTTATAAATTTTCCTAATTGTACATGATTTACCCTCATCAATTCCAATACATTTGTCTAAGAAATATGGAAAATATGAGTATATTAAAAGTTTTTATCCCACTAAAGTATTTTAAAAATGTTATTGTTCTTGGAAATTGCTAAAGACATTAACAAAGTTTGTGAATATCATACTCTTTAACAAGGGTATATAGAGAAAAAAACACATTGGAAATAAATATCCGCCTATATATAGGTACTACATTTTTTTACTTGTCCGCCTTTATAATAGGGACAGAGAGTATGTCATTTGGCACTAAGTTCAATAAGGAGCACTATATTTGGGAACTTTCTAGCTCCCATGGGCTTGTTAGCTAAAGCATTAATGTAGCATAGCCTTACATGCAAATAATTACTCCCTATTAACGGAACAAAGATTTACATATTATTTTTCATGGTCTTCTCTATTGAAGCCAACTTAGTACTTTCTCATGGTTCAGAAGGATAAGGCTTAAGATTATAATTTAATAGTGAAGGTAACATGGTCTACAACATCCATGTCTTCCTTTGGCGGATTCCTTGCCTTGGGTACGAAAGAGTTCTCATACTTCGTATATTCCGCCTGGACATACTGATGACGTGACATGTCACTTTTGCAACTCTTTGCCACTTTCACGGTTTCTCTAAAAGACTTTTTAGTTGTGGGTCTACCCGGTGGTTTTTGTTTGATTGGCTCTTCTTCTACTCCCAAGCTCTTACGGGCGGCTGGCCACAAATTAGAAACCGAGTCTGTCTTCCGCACAATTAGTTTTTCGATATTTCTCATTGATATACTTGCCAATCTCAAGGTCTCCAAATTGTTCATCAGCGGCTCCTGTGGGATTTGGGATGAACCCAAGTTGCTTCCAAAAAGGATCGATATCTTCAATGGGAATGATCCCCTTGTACCCACCGAGCTTATGTTTACACGGGAGACCAAGCCACGTCTCAGTTGTACAACTACATTTAATGACTTTTCCATCGGAATTTGTTAAGTTCAGTCATCATATGCTTTATTGCCCACCATGATACTTGGTGCGAATCCCCACGTAGCAATTCTTTGTCTTCCATATATTGCTTCAAAAAACGGTCCTTACTATACTCCATCTGAGTCACTATCTTGCTAAGGTCATCCTCGGCGTGCTCGTGAATAGCTTCCTGTACCGTAACTACCCCACCTGTGTTCTCTTGAAGAATTTTTTTCAAACGTCCATGGGACTGCTCTATAAATAGAGACCCATATCTCACCCTTTCTTCACCCAAATAAGTGACTGTTGGGTCCTTAATCTCTATAAATAGAGACCCATATCTCACTCCTTCTTCACCCAAACCATAATTCTCAACCTTCACATTCATTCTCACTCATTTATTATCCAAGAGGAAAAAGAAGAGGAAACACCATGACTAGTACTTACACTTCGGAAGAGAATTGCGCTATTGTGAGAGCTTGGAAAACAGTCACCCTTCTCTCTCAAGTATAGGTAGGTGAAGAAAATAGTAGGCCAAAAAATGACTTTTATAGGCCCCAAACTAGCCATTTATATTTGTTATGTGATATGTAAAACATAAAACTTTCTTCTTTGTCCCTAGGAATATATCCTAAGATTTAGATTTTATTCTTCATCTTTCCCGATCTCACTTTGTTGTACCTTTTTCCTACATTTTAGATGGAGTTGGGAATGGAAATGTCTACTCCACTTTGTCATGGTGGATTTTCTTTTATTTTCCGTTTTCAGAAAACACAATTTAGAAGATTTACTCAAGGTTTTCAGGTGTTTAAAAAAACACGAAGACTCGTATGTTTGATCTATACTATTGGGATGGACAAAACTCATCTAATCGATTAACCATCCCAATTCACATATCTTTTTACGGTTGAGCGCCTAACCAGCTCATACGTGTTGTTATCATATTGGATGTGGGTGTTTAGATATTTATTAGACACATGCACTTGTCGAGCTAAGAAAAATTTATTCAGAAATATTATCCAAAAAAATTTGAGTGGAATATAGGAAATCAAATAACACTACAAAAAATCCTAACAAAGGCCACTAAAATCTCGCAACTACCTCAAAAATTTTGTTGCCAAATGCTTCCGGAACTAGTCAATGACAACTACTAGTTCTAGTATACTTCAGGAACAAGTTGATCGCAATTACTACTTTTATTAGTTTCCGAATCCGTTGGCAACAAACATATAAACATATGACAACTACATGAAATATGTTAGTAGCCTAATGCTTTCAAAACTAGGAAAAGGCAACTGGTAGTTCCTAAATACTTCGGCAACAGGTACTAGTATGTCTGTTGACTTTTGTGCACAGAGAATTATTTCTAGCTTTGAATCTCATCATGAGAATATTGGATATCTTTGTTGGCAAGGCAGGAGTTGAAGAAGGAGATGAATTACGTGGCAGCGACCAAAAGTCCTGTTCTTGTATTAGAACCTCTAAGCAAACAAGCAACTTTATCATAAGCTCTTGCCGATTCTTCAAAGATAAGCTCTTCCGGGGGGCCGAGCCATCGAGTGAGATACCACTCTGGAAGAGCTAGAATTCTAACCTTGTGCCAGGACCTACGGGCCAAGGGGACAGTCTCGAATGTAGACAGTTTCGGGGGCGTAGGCCTCCCAAAAGGTAACGTTTTTCGGATAGTATCTTTGATCTCTGCAACCCATCTACCTGATGGTCTTTGCCAAACTCCGACGAACCGCTTTCGTGTTCTCCGTGTTAATCCTTCATCAAGAGCAGCAGCCATATCCCAGTTATTATTATCCATGTTTCCATCATGTTGAGTGAGTTCCTTAGTTCTTTCGCTTCAAGGATATAATCAAATTTCCTCTTTCTTCCCATTTCATTTGAATTGCTCTCAAGTGTTTTGAATGTCAGTATGTTGTGTATTTGATGATTGATTTCTTTTGTGGTATAAGTAATAATATATTTGGAAGGAAAAATGCAGAGACCAAATATATTATTACTTATACCACAAAAAAATTAGGGCGACACAAAAGACAAAAAGGTCACCCAAACGTAAAATGTAGTCATCCATTATCTCTCATTTTTTAATGGGCAAACTACCCTTCATAATCGGTAAATAACTTCACAATAGGGAAGTTAATCCACAATCGGGAGTTAATTTAGTTTATATAACTTCCGAATATAAAGTATCCCCAAAATAAAATCCTCTATCTTTTGAATTTTGATTATCCTATAATCGGAAGTAAAAAAATTTATCTTGACTCCCGATTAAAGTAGACTTTTGGCTAAAATGCTACCATGATCGGTAGTGAATTTAGTTTATTTAACTCCCGAATATAGAGTAGCCGCAAAATAAGATTTTGCAAAAATTCTCAATTTTTTGAATTTTGGTTGAGCCTATTATCGGTAGTAAATGAAGGTAGCTTGACTTCCGATTGCACAGTGTCTCTCTTTGCAAATATCCTACTATAATCGGCAGTCAAGGTAGTTCATATAACTACCGAATATAGAGTTGCCCCAAAATGTGATTTTGCAAAAATCCTCAATTTTTTGAATTTTGGTTGAGCCTATAATCGGTAGTAAATGAAGTTATCCTGACTTCCGATTATACAGTGACTCTCTTTGAAAATATCCTACCATAATCGGCAGTCAAGGTAGTTCATATAACTACCGATTATAGAGTTGCCCCAAAATGTGATTTTACAAAAATCCTCAATTTTTTGAATTTTGGTTGAGCCTATAATCGGTAGTAAATGAAGTTATTCTGACTTTCGATTATACAGTGACTCTCTTTGCAAATATCCTACCATAATCGGTAGTCAAGGTAGTTCTAACTACCGAATATAGAGTTGCCCCAAAATGTGATTTTACCAATATCATCTATTTTTTGAATTTTGGTTGAGCCTATAATCGGTAGTAGATGAGGTAAAATCCTGACTTTTGATTGTTCAGTGGCTCTCTTGCAAATATTCAACCATATTTGGTAGTCAAAATAGTTTATAAATACCGAATACAGAGTAGCCCCGAAACGAGATTCTGCAAAAATCACTTTTTGTTCTTTGTTTTTTTGATTGAGCCTATAATCGGTAGTATATGAATTTATCGTTAACTTCTGATTAATATTATCCTCAAATACGCATTTAACACAAATTTATATCAATCGGTAGTATCTTTGCGTTACTTAACTGCCGATTTAATATTAACAATCAGACGCAAAATAACTTCCGATTACGGAAGGGCATTAACGTATTCTTTTGGACATCACTTAACCTTGGCTATGGGTTGTGAATAAAAAAATCGCCCCCAATTCTTTTGGGGTCGTCCCTAAAATTTCCAGGTTTTCTTTCCCTTCGTATTTTTATTTGGTCTCTACGTCTTTGTAGAATTTCCTTTTGATTTATAAAATCTATAAGCAAAATAAATATTTGAGTAAGAATATATCATTTACATATACATGACATTATCTTTGAAAATCTTGATGTTGTCAAATAGATTAGGGGGTGGAATCATGGAAATGGTCTTTTTTTTTTTTTTTTGTCGTACCTGCTTGTTCTTTTCTTGATTTGTTTGTAGACCATTCCCATATGGCGACAAAATTAGCCTTTTTGTATCTTTATTATATTAGGTTTTATCTTGCTGGCGTAACGATAAGTTAAGCTTGCCAGTGAAATGAATGATTGATTAATGTAATTAAAGTAGGACACGTCGTTAGAACTTATGATTCGTTAGAACTTATGATCAATCTTGTTCTGCCTAATCACTGCTTGTCACTTGCCTAAACAACATTTTAATATTCAAAATATACGGTAAGAATATTATAAACAAAAACTTCAATGGTGTTAAGGGGAAACTTCAAAAGATAGGTGGTCATTTGGTAGTTTAAAACTTCCAGTACTGTTCAAGTGCGGACAAATTTCCCCTTTTTCATTTTTGATAGCTCTAGATCTTGAAAAATCAACCATTAAACAGCGAATTGAAGCTTAATTCAAAGTCCATTTTTGATTTTTATGTATTTTTTTCGGTCAGATTAGTGGTTCGAAAACTTGAAGTCTTTGCAAAGAACTCTCTCTTTTGAGGTCCGAAAACGCCGTTTTAGACAAGTCTTTGTTGTCGTTGAATATATCAAGTGTAACATGAGTGTAATTTGATATATGTCTTTGCTTTATCTGTCTACTAGAATTCATCCCGAATCGCTAAGAAGTTTAGCTACTCATGGTATTAAGAAAACCCATGAGTTTCATATGATAAAATGGAAAAGAAATAGTTACGGTAATGAATCGCTCCAAAACCCTATCTTTCTTCTCTTGGTTCTCCTCTCCAAAGGCGTGATTCCAAGATTAAAAGATATAAAATCTCTTTATATGTGCCAAATTGTAGTTGCACCCGTGTACTAAATCGCGGTCGAATGGCCGCCAAGACTTGCCAAAACACCAGCCAAATAGCTCACTTCCTTAAACGGCCGTGCAAAGTAACTCAGCCCCAGCTAATGGGCTCATGAACAGGCTGTTAAGGTCCAGCCCGTTTTGTCATTGGCTTGTCAGTTACAGGGAACTGACAGCCTTAGTTTCAGTTTTTTCCCTTCTATTTATTCCTGTCGCACCAGGCGGAAGATCTGCTGGACTACAATTTAATAAATCAGGTGGAGTTATGGGAGCCGCAATTGCCATACGTCGGTCTGCACCAAACCCAGCTGTTTTTGCACCATATATACCTCCTCCTAGACTACTAAGCATATCTCTTCTATCAATGAAACTGCTGCTAGTTTCATTTACATGGTTGTCTCCTAGATCATGGCTTTTATTAGCTCTACATTGGATAACTCTAAGATGGTTGTAATATTTATATGTCTTCTTTTGAGATGAATTAGCGCATGCAGATAGGGTTTTTAAGGAGGCAGTAGAAATGGAGAGAAGGGAAGCAAGAGAAGCCATGGCTTGATCGTTGTTCGAATATTGAACTAGTTTATGATCTATGAAGCTTTTTATAAAGAAAATGCAATTTGCACCATCCCTTATAGAATTCGAACGTGAGCATTTTAGATTTAACTTCAGAAAAGCTCCAAACAATTAATTAAATGGACTCACATATAGACGAGAAACAAAAAAAGCATTGTCATTTGCCGATAATCTAACTAAGATACTTTTTTTTTTCCACGGCAAAAATAATTTGATTAAAAATGCTTATAGGAAGTAAGTGGGAAAAAACCAGAGGATACAAACAGACCACGTAAAGAAAGAGAACAGGTTCCGCAAGCAAAATAAAACAAGACCCCCTTCCCCATCTCAAGAGAGGATTAAGTTACAAAAATTGTCCCCAATTAGAATCAATCATTTCTAAAGAAACGCCATTCAATTCCACCTTGTTTTTACACCAAAAGAAACTAAGATACTCTTGAATCTTGATTACTCCAAAGGCGTTGGGATGTTTTAATTATCAGGAACTAGTAAGGCCACATGTGCGATGCACATGCTTGAATTGGATTCTTTTAACAATACCAAATTTGATAATAATGGAAAAAAAAAAATCTTAAAATAAAAATTTAATATCCTTGTTTATACTCATTACGTAGATAATTTAAAGAACTTTTCAAATATATTAATTTTGCAAAAATCCGATGTGTATTTTTAAAGATATCTAAGTTTTAAATTTTTTGATCTATTTTTAAAACAATGACATTCCTGTAAATATACAAATATTGACTAAAAACTTATTTAGTGGGGGTATTATTGTCATGTGAAAAAGCTTCACCAAATGGAAGGCTTCACCAAAAGGGGGCCTTTTCTTTATTATAGTAAGATAAATAGGATCTCTATGTTCTATAAACAGAGGATTCATGTGTTGAGTCTTATAACCTAATACACACCAAAATAATACCCAATGTAGAATTTCATCATGGTATCAGGAGGGGTCGATCCCCTCACTCTTCTGCTGTAATAGCCGTCGCCGCCACCACCAACAACAGATCAACACCAACACAGTTACAGTTCCAAATCTATTCCTATTTTTCTAGTTTTCTCTCATTAATTCACCGTAAACAAAAGTAGGAGAACATGAAGAAAATTCTGAAATTCTTATTTATTTTTTTTTTCAATAACATTTCAAAACCTATTATTCACTTATACCCTTGAGGCCTTAAAGTTCAGATCTATAACTTTTGCAACGAGCAGTTTTATCCTGGATACGACTTCACCACGGGGTATAGGCATCACTCATTTTGAGGCGTACCGGTGAACTATCGTGTTAAGGACAGCGTGTTGAACACGTGACTTTGTCCTTTGTTTGTTGTTTCCCATTAAATGTTTATTTAAGCTTTTTCAGAAATTTGTTTCTAACATCATTCTTGCAGTATTTTATTGTTGCAGTACCAACAATCATAACACGATAACTCTTTGCTGTAACAATGGGTAAGAATGATGTTTATAGGCCTGCAAAATTTTCTGGGGAGCTCGTCCGTTTCGTGAAATCGATCACTTACATTACAAAGGAGCTAAGTATCAATAACTTTTGTTTGTTTGATTGTTCCTTTTTTTTTGAATTTTGCACCCAACATATTAAGACCCTAAAGTTTGTAATAATCATGGATGTTAATTGTAGAGTGAAAAACAAAAAACGAATTTTTGGTCAGCTGTAGAGTTTCGATTTTTTCTCTTAACCTAGAAGGAATTTAGATGAACCCTTTTGACCAAATGTAGTATACATCTTGATAGTTACCCACACAAAATTTCAGAATTTTTGGAGTTGTAAAAGTGCTTTTTTGATATTTTACAAAACAGACAAACGTTTCTGAAAAATTCTGACGAGCAGGAATTTGTTGTTGACTAAATTAGTTTTAAAAGGGTAACCATGAGTTTTTTGAAATGGTGATTCAAACGAAGTTTGTATATTTAGATTTTATCTTCAAACTCATATTATATTTATCCGATTCGTAACTAAGGTTTGTGAGATGTGGTGTATTAGGTGATTGGGAAATTACCATGTCCGTGTTCAGAGTATAAACGAATATTGTGACATGAAATTGAAAAAGGGACATGGCTACCAGGCGCGTGTGGATGAACACAAGTCTTCCAAAGATGACAAAGGCAGGAACATCAAACGCAACTCTAAGCGTAGTCTTCATAAAAAAGGTATGTTTCGTAAAACTGAGTCAGGCGTTACTTTAATTAAGGGTGATTGTTATGTTTGTAAAATTCCTGGCCACACGGCAATAATTTGAAGACAACATAAAAACCTTAATAAGTAGAAAGTTAATGCTAATTTAGTTGAAACAAACTAGAACGAGTTGATGGCATGATGTTGGAAGTTATTTTAATGTGAGAAACTTGGGTGGACTCTGGAGCCACTAAGCATGTTTGTCAAAACAGAGACCTGTTCACCTCCTATCAGAGGATAGGGATGTCGAGTGACTCTATATGAGTAACTCATCCGCAACAAATTTTGCATAAATGGAAAGGTCGAGCAGAAGCTCATATCTGTAAAGACTCTCACATTGAATGGAGTTTCCATATTCCGGGCATATGTAAGAATCTTGTTTCTTGTTTTGTTGTAGATGTTTAAGATTTAAGATATTATTTAAATCTGTTGAAATTGTTGAATCCATGGGCACTTAATTTTTAGGCAAGGTTTATAAGACTTGGGGGTCTATATAAGCTTAACAGAAAAATATGATAAAGTGAACATTGTTGGTTCTTATGTTTTCTTTTGTGTGTTTTTGAATTTTTGCATGATAGACTTAGAACCGCTAGTTTATAAGTCAATGCATTAACTGGATAGCGTAGCAGACGAACCCAAATTTAGTTTGGTTTTAAACACAAAAGTGTAACTTGTGAAGTATCCAAATCTGCTTTATATGCTTTCTTTTGTGTGTTTTTGAATGTTTGCATGATAGACTTAGAACCGTTAGTTTATAAGTCAATGCATTAACTGTATAGCGTAGCAGACGAACCCAAATTTAGTTTGGTTTTGAACACAAAAGTGAAACTTGTGAAGTATCCAAATTTTCTTTAAAATCTTTTAGCAAAATTAATCCCGTTAGACCTAATTGACTTGATTTTAATCCTTTCTAAGGTGGTAAAAATTGATTTGTAACTTACGTAGATGACCATACGTGGTATTGTCATATATACTTGCTTAGGTAAGGATGATGCCTTAGAAGCCATAAGATGTATACAGTTGAAGTTGAAAATCAATCAGGTGTTACCATTAAAAAGGTTAGGTATGGACGTGATAGAAAGTATGAATTTCTTAAAGAGAAATTTACTTTTTAATTGGCATTATTCATAAGTTCACACTTCTTATTCACCATAGTATATTGGTATAGTTGAACATAAAGAAAGAACCGTTAAGGAGATGTTAGATGCCATGTTGACTAGTTCAGGATTAAACCGCCAACTTGTGGGGGGAGGTCGTTCTCTAAAATTGTTATATCCTGAATAGAGTAACCTTTAAAGGATCAGGTAAAAATCTATATGATTATGGAAATTTAGACAACCTTCTTATGCATACGTCAAAGTGAGGGGGTGTTTAGATAAGGTATACTGAGTACCCTGCTGCATATAGTTTTTGGTTGTGAGTTTTGGATATTCTGACATTGGTGTGAATACTTTTATGAAGTCTAGGGATGATGAGTTTTTTGAACATGTTTTTTATGAAACCTGTCTCTTCTTAAGATGTATTGTTGATCCCCTAGATGTCTGTTCAACCAGTCAGAATTTACCTTCAAAGAAAGGTGGAGTAGAGTTGATCCTAGGAGAAGTAAATGGATTAAAACTGGGACTTCTTATAAATATGACTTCATAATACACCTAGCTTAATGTGAGATCCATACTACTAAAGAATCCATAACATTACTAATTAAAACCTCATTCTGGTAAGAAGCTTCATTTAGTGAAATGGACTCTAAATTGTCGAGAACCAGAGACTTGGGAGCTTTCTAGTTTACCTCCAGGGAATAAGACCATAGAGTGTAAATAAGTTTTTAGGAGGAAACGTAAGGCAGATAAAACTGTGGAAAATATAAGGCTAGGTTGGTAGCTAAAGGCTATAAACTAAAAGAAGGTGTAGATTTCTTTAATTCTTATTCACTTGTGACGAGAATTACTTTCGTTGAGATGCTAATTTCTTTTGCTGCTATACTAAGAGATACATCAATTTGATGTTAAGACAACTTTTCTAAAACCGTGAATTAGATAAAGAAATTTACATAAACCGACCTGATGATTGTAATGAAAGGTAGTGAAGACAAAGTTTGATTGACCTCAGTCATCAACCAAAGTTGAAATCTCATACTGGATGTTCTTCCCCAAACACCAGAGCGTATAGGTTCTTGTAAGGCCCAAATTCATGTAAGGCCCAAGTTCCGGCAGTTAGAGGCCACATCAAAAGAAGGTTACATAATACACGTTTATCGAAGTCTGATGTAGAATTCTTTTTGAGCATGTTAATGCAACTTGATAATAACAAAAATCTTGAGCCTATTATTTGATTTTAACAAACAAAATTAAAATCATTTTAAAAGTTAGTAAAAGCAACTGCTGAGGAAATAAATTAATATTTTCAACGGTATACATTTAAGTTATAAATATTTGATATTCATGCCATGGGAGGTAGAATATTGCTTTAGATTAATAGCAAAAAATATTAGCAAGTGGTATACATTTAAGTTATCAACGGTCAGTAATTAAGCAACAAAACAAATTGGCGGAAGATCAAGAGAACTCCATAGAGCTAATAATTCTTCGTCATTGTCACCGTTCCAAGAATTTGATGATGGTACTAGTATTTCTGTTAACGTTTGTGCGCCAGTCTCCTCATAATCAGACCTTGTGCCACTTCTTGACTCCTTTAGTGCACTACCAGTATTGTTGGTAATTGACCCAAGTTTTAAACATTCAGAAATCCCATTAAACGCGTAAAGAGAAGCTGAACATTTCCTTTCATACTTCATCCTTTTCATTTGTGCTCTAAGCATCATCGCTCGTTCATCCCCATAATTATTCAGGTGATCAGTTGGCTCAACAAGTTCTTCTGCAACCTCGAATAAGGGAAAGTAATAGTCCTGTGAAGAAGACGATCCAACATCATCCACGAATCTGAAATCATCTAGTACCAATGAAGAGGATGGTGTCGGCGGCGACAACTCTGGTGATGATGGTCCTAACTCGTCAATACTTTCTTGTGCTCCTTCTTTTCGATCTTCCGATCCTGAATCTCCGAAGTTACCTTCTCCACCATCTAAGAACTCATCAACATTGATATTCATGTCATCGTCAGAATTGCTCCACTTATAGTAATCCAAGTTATGCTCTTCATATTTGTTGAAGTTTGGCACTGAATTTGCAGCACATGCAGTAGTAATATTGTTGTAGCTGCCGGTAGTAGGTTCAATAAGGATACCAGAAACCAGTTCTGCCTGATTTTGTCCTTCGTCTACTCCGTATTCATTTCGCTGTTGTTGTTGTTGCTTCTGTTGCTGGCTTAGAGGGTGCAAAGAAGGTTTCTTAGGAGAAACCAGCATAGAATTATTTCTAGCTTTGAGTCTCATCATGAGAAGATTGGATATCTTTGTTGGCAAGGCAGGAGTTGAAGAAGGAGATGAATTCTGCAGCGGCGGCCAAAAGTTTGTTCTAGTATTAGCTCCTCTAAGCAAACAAGCAGCTTCATCGTAAGCTCTTGCTGCTTCTTCAGCTGTATCAAAAGTACCTAACCAAACTCTAATTTTCTGTATTGTATCTTTGATCTCCGCAACCCATCTACCCGACGGTCTTTGCCGGACTCCGACAAACCGTTTTCGTGTTCTCCGTGTTAATCCTTCGTCAAAAGAAGCAGCCATATCCCAGTTATTATTATCCATGTTTCCATCATGTTGAGTGAGTTCCTTCCCTTCTTTTGCTTCAAGGACATAATCAGCTTTCCTCTTTCTTCCCATTTCACTGGATTGCTCCCAAGTATTTCTATCTCACCCTGTTGTGTATTTGATTGATTTCTGTTGTGGTTTGAGTTAGTATATATCACTATCTAATATATATATATATATAGACATTATCCTTGAAATGTTTGATGTTGTCAAATAGATCAGGGGAATCATGGAAATGGTCTCAATATTATCATTTTTTTGGTCGTACCTGCTTGTTTTTTGTTTATTGATTTGTAGACCATTTCCATGTAGCGACAAAATTTACCTTTTGGTGTCTTTATAATATACTTTAATTTTGCTGATGTGATGATAAGTTAAGCTTGAGAGCGACATAAAAATGATTAATTAAAGTAACTAGATTAAGATATTGTACAAACTACAAAAGCATCGTTAGAACTTATGATAGATCTTGTTCTGCTTACTGTCAGCACATAGGAGAATTGTTAATCGTGCATTAAGAAGGGTGGAGAATAAGGTTCATAACAATTAACCATTTTGATGCAGATGTCTCCCGAGACCAAGATTTTGGTGGTTATAGCGAGGGACGATCTACGGACACTAGGGACGAAGCTAGGATTTATTGTCTGGGGGACAAATATATATAGGTATAGTAGTTTCAAAGTAAAAGCAGGCGGCCGAAGGCCGCAAAATTTTTGTAGGCTTTGGTATTTTCCTTCAAATGATGTCACCAAAATATCCAATAAGTTGTTAGATGTTTAGATTTATGGTTGGATTTAATATTTTGATATTTTTCAATTTGTGGCAGAAAACTTTGGCCTTTATTAATATTTGCAATTTGTTGGTCCATCTGGGATGAAAGGAACAGAAGGGTCATGGCACACAAGAGACCAAGAGAAGATACAGTAGTGATTACAGAAGTGAAGATCTTACTATACAAATGGGGCACTAATCAAAAATGGTTTCAATTTAACTCTTTTAGAGAGCTAGTAACACACTGGAAAGTGATCATTAACTGCAGATAATGTAAGAAACACATAAAATGGGGGCTTAGGCCTTTTTCCATTTTCTTTTAATACATCAACCTTTCTACTCAAAAAAAAAAAAAATATTTTTCACTTCTTTCCTTCGTAATTTTGATATTTAAGCCAGCTTTTGTATGATAAGTACCTAATATCAGGAGTGCGAATTCGTGCACACTCTTTAACGAGTGTATATTTCACAATTTAATCTCTACCCTTGATTTAATTTAGGGAGTTATGTAACGAGGGTCGTGATTTTAAACATGGAGGGTAATAGGGACATCCGTTAAATAATCAACCAATCAGAAAAATATGTGAAATATACACTCGTTAGTGGAGTGTGAACAGATTCAGACTCCTAATATCAGTAGTTTTTAAAGTGTATAGTAGAGGATTCAAGGCTCTTTATGTAATATACAAAGATAAGGGGGACCAATCTATAAAAACTTAAAATTTCCAAGCCTAGAATGGTAATTATGTAAAGCCTAATTATATAATTAGGAAATCCTAGGGGGGACTGCTGTCCCCACTAGACTGTGTGTAGCTCCGTGCCTAACGGACACTTTATTTTCACACTAACTCATAATTTGGGCATCTTTTTCCTAATTAAGGATTTAAAACTAATATTTTGGACTTGTGTTAATCTTGCATACCTATCAAAAATGGGTACACTCGAAAACACCAGACCTTACAATTTATCGTTCTTAATTTTAATGGTTCAAAATCCTTTAATTTTCGACGGTTGTTTTTCAAAATAACAGATGTCAGTGTTATACGTTTCGGAAAAACATATCTCAAAATATTAACTTCAAATCCGTTACCGTTTAAAAAATTTAAGAGAAAAACTTTACAAAATATAAGATAATGTGAAAATAAAAGTGTGAGTGGATTCTCCCTCTATAATACATGGTGACTACCCTACGTGACAATGCATCACCAATACGTGGTGATTACCCTATGTGTATAATAATCCATCAGTGACTTCGAAAAATTTTGTTGAGGAAAAGAAAATAAAAAATTCACCATATAACGGTGAAGACTGAGGCATACATAATTCGAAATCCATTTTGTATTTTGGTCCTTGTTGTTTGAAAACGTCAAAGTCGTTGTATGGTGAAGTCAATGTTTCTACAAGACGTCCATTTGTCATCACCAGTGAAAAACGATGAACAATCTAATCAAGAACGAATATCAGATTTTTTTTGTTTTTAAAAGATTCTTTATTTCAGGGAAAGAAAAACGACAGAGTAGTTAATAAACAGCATGGTGACCACTGCGAGGCCTCCATGTGGAGCTCCTAAGCAACATTTTAATAATATCCAGATTATTTGGTCACATAGAATAATAATTGCTGGTAATAAAATTGGGCAATCCCCTTAGAAATCCTAAGGTTTTAGTCGGACCTTATAGAAGGACAAGATATCAGTCATACTATATTGACGGAATGGGTGAATCGGTCAAACCTTGTTGGGAATGATCTAGGAAGAAATGACTGAAATATCCTTTAGTTGTTAACTTAACCAAGGCTGATACGGGTGGAGTGAATATCTTGTACCCGTGAATCAGAACCCCAAAGCAACTCTTTTGTTCTTCCTTTAATCTTCGATCTCCATTTGTCTCTCCCTCGCTTATCTTCTTCTCTGTTAGGTAACAGAAGGTGCAGAAAGTATCGATTGTTGATGCTCGGGAATCTGAATCCAGGTGATCTAAAGTCACTATTATACTTGCACTTGTGATTATGTTGTTATTAAGTATGTGTATCGTTTGTTGCTGATGAAGTTACGTATTTTCTAATTGAACCCTAATTTGGTTGTTTAATGATATTGTGGTAAATGACACCAGTAACACCAACTGTACCTATTGTTTCTTAGTCAAGCTGCAACTAACCCTAGTGTATTATCTTTTTAATAATTTCTAATAAAAGTGAAGATGCAGATCCCTGATTTTTGTGTTAAGTTATGATTGTTTAATGTGTTGATGGTATGACACTGATCTGATAGTGTTTTGGAACCTTAATTTTTGATTAGATAAAAACTCTAATTTTGATTGAATTGATTGAATTGAACTGACTATGTTTAGGTGCTGTGGTATTTGAGGCTGCTCAACAATGTTATACATTAGAAGCGGATGCAAAGTTGGTCTCAATTTTATATTCGTGCATTGCTTATGAATTAAAAGTATGATGTATTTCTGACTATCTTGTTTGGTATTTTTCTCTAAGAAGATGCCAACGGTTTCATTGTGATAACCTAATTAGAATGACTTTGTTACTGTCTGCATAGGGCCATTTTTCTCATTGAAGCTCCCCAATGTCTGAGGTGGGGGAACCGCCTTAAAACATGCCTTATATGGGTGATTTTTCTTAGAAGCTGGCACAGAGGTTCCCCCACCCTTTTTAATTTTTTTAAACTCTAAATCTATGATGATGACACTCTTATATCCTTAAACTTTTTCTAGATGGACAAGTTGTAGCCTTGTAGTATTTACGGTTTAATAGTATAATTAACAATTTCTAAATTTAAGTCATTTCTCCGCGTATAATGATAAGCACATAAGTGCTACATTTGATACCCATATTTATATTAGTTAGGCCTCATTATTTCTCTAATAAGATTTCTTTAGTGCTTTTGTAGAAAGTACAAGAAAAATTCGATCACCGGTACGTCAATCCTCTAATGAGAAGCTACAATGGCATTTGCAACTGAAAACCCCAATGGTGCCGTCCACGACACTAAAGAAGAGAGAGCTGAGTTAATAGTAGGCTGCCAAGTCAGTGCACTACCTTGCCATTTCATTATTTTTTGACTTCTGTCTAGACAAACTAGGTGGCATTCTTATTAGAAGACAAGGGTTTTGAGCACTATCTTTATTGTGATACATTTTATATCTTAAGCAGCTGCTATCATTTCTCATTTAATGGTGCGAGATGACCGAGTGTTACGGAAAAATAGAAAATGGTAGAAGAACATAGAAATGAAGATGTTGATCGTGGTTGTCGTTTGGTTCTCTATGTCTCTCCCTAGGCCATTCGAAGCAGATTTCTTCTCTCAACTTCGAATGTATTTTTTGGCTGTGCAATCAAGTGGTTCAGTTGCTATATTGTTGTAGCAAAGTTATGGTCGGTATATCAGCCGGAGTTGGGGAAACTCGATTGACGAGTTTGTTAGCAAGAGGAAGCGACTGTAGTGGATGTTGTGACTGAGATGGGTTTTTATCCAATTTTTGCTGAAATCAAATGGTGACTATATAAAGAGACCTGCAGATATGAATATTGGCTCAGCTGGTGATAATTTTGTCTGCATATCTCAAATAGAGTTATGGTTTAGTCTACTCAGCGTGATGGTAACTTTACAGCAATAAGGGGCTAAGAAATGTTGGTGGAGTGACTGAGATTTGTATGAAGAGAACAAGGAAGCTGCCGTTGAATTCAGTTTGCCGTCATGAAGAAGAGGATAGAAACTGCAACCGGTGGGTAGAATGGAGTTAAAACGGCGTGGTATTTGGATTGGGCCTGGTAACTACCAGCGTAAGTGTTCGCTAGGTCTTCATGCGACTCCTTGACAACACTTATAGATACGAAAGAGATTCAAACAAAGAAGAGGAGGAAGGCAGGCCACTGCCGGCTACAGAATTGAGGAAAGAAACTTGAGAATAGAGATTCGTGCTTAGTCACATAACACTGGCCATCTTTGTATGAATGCTTTTTTTTTTTTTTTTTTTTTTTTTTTGTATCGGGGGCCATTTATCATCCATGATATCCTCTATTTTTAGCTGATTTATACGTAATATGTAATGCACAAATGCAGTCATGGTTTGTAAGTTGTAACTAAATTAATAAATTTTGTATCCAGTGATGCATTTTCTCCCCCACAGCGTTTGCGCTGATGGTATCCTTGGGACGGCCGACCAAACTGCAAGTGATACTTTCTTAATTGATTGTTATAATTCATTGATACTAACATGTTGGTAAATGATTCAACCAAACATGTAACAATTCCAGTAGTTCCAGTCAAGTAAATGATTAGTATATTTGTTACGAAAATTTGGAACATGTTTGATCTTGTTGATAGCTACCCATCATTATCATCATTTTTGTAGTATCCTAAAAAATAAGATACCTATTGTAATTTATGCGACCCTTTTAGAGAAGTAGCCAATATATTCTATGCGACCATTTTATAGAGGTACCCAACTTATTTTATGCAGTCGTTATACAGAGGTACCCAATTTATTTTTAGGATCGTCTGAAAGACTACTGTATGCTACCCGTTTTAATTTATGCTAACTTACATGGTTTAAAATTACAAGTTTTCATCAACAAGCAGTTACAAACTGGTTATCATCCACAACCAATTGTTGATGCAAAAATAATAGAGGAATATTCATCCAAACTTTATAACCCCTATTACAACTCTAAATTGAAGACTATGATAGTTCGGTTAGTTCGCTAGTGTAGTTATGTTAGTAGGGAATTTAACTGTACAAGATTCAACCAAGCCTAGTAGTTCCATTCAAGTAAATAATTTGTATATTTGCTTACCCAAATAGAATGGTGTTGTTAAAAGTGGAAAGTAACTGTACAAGATTTTTGATTTTTGATTTTTTTTTCTTCCTATTACAACACTAGTCATGCAACTATTACCATACAAGATCATAAATCATAATAAAAACAGTACCGAGAATAGCTCATGTGATCCACCGGCAAGTTGGAGAACACGAGTACCCGAAAAGCGATGTGCTATTCCATTAGAAATAAAAACAATTCACCCAATTTTTTAAAACCATAGACTGGCTGGCGTACCTGGTTAAATTTATACAACCCTCCAACAGAGTTACCTAGTAAATGTTATAGTACTCTTAAACTGTCTTACCCGTAATAATTTTAGGACCTTTGAGTATTAGGTAGTCATTGAAATTTATACTATCTAGTTACAGTTCGTACCCAATTTTTTTTAATACCATCGTGCGAAAGACTATGCAGGGCTTTGCGCAAGGTACCCAGTATTTCTGCATAAGGCGAATGATGAAGAGTTGTTTACAATTCACAGTTGTAAGGTTTAAATGGTCCTAGGAAAAAATATGACCAGAATTTTCTGGTTTCAAAAAACCAAAACATAGACCTTTATCTAATTTTAAAACACTATTTTGTACATATAAAATGGTTAGGGACTTGAGGGCACCTAAAAGGAGTTAAGTACCAGTTACAATACCTCTATGTATCTGACACCATATATCACTCTCATGGTAAATTTATAAGAAGTGGCATAATTGAATTAGAAGAAAACAAAAAGTACAATGCCCTCAAATAAACCCATTTAGTTATACTCCAAATCATTCAAAAATGTTTTTGAATAAACTCCAACTTAAATGGAGCCCTTGACATTTCGGAAAGCAACTCCTAACAATTCCTTTAGAAGTCAACATCAACTAGTTTCCTGTAATACAAACAATAATTAAAATTTAAGAAAGGATCACATACTTCTTCACGAACATGAGTTAACCTAAGATGTGCATAATTTCTGGATAATTTTGGAGAGATGATATCTTCAGCTTCAGACCCAGATTCAGCGGTAGATGTATCACCTCGTTGCATCTGCTTCAACGAAGTCAAAGAAATAATCATCAAGAGAGAGTGTACTCATAGTGTAATCAGAACAAACTTGATGAGCTGAACTAAAACCATACCCCATGGTAATCTAGCTTAGCCTACGCTACTATCTTACCGTCATTATTTGAAACTCTTACGATTTGTCTAGAGTATCGTGCTTCGCCATTAAGAACCATCTGCATTCAAGTGCAGTGAAGAAAATTAAAATTTGTGAAACACCTCGTGACACATTTTGAAGGAGAGCTGCGAAAACTAATGCGATGCAATTTCAGTAGCATAAACTAAAATCGTTATGGAAACCAGTAGAGAACCTTCAATATGTTTGGATCTTTCCAAGGACCCTTGTAAGACCTTAGACAACCCCCCGATCGCACAAGTACAACAACCACCCACAAATTACGCAACTTACTGGAGAATACCAAATACATACAAGAAGTTATTAAGTCTCAAATAAGAAATGAAAAACATATTTGCATCAAGTTAAACTCGCTCCAATAACAGAACAAGAACAAATTACCTGTCATCTATTATCTCAAGCAGCTTGCTTTGGTACTTGTATCCAAGGACCTAAGGAACATAACAGAAAACCAATTTATACATATGTACTTGTCCATTGTCTTTAAAAAACTTGAATGGTAGAACAGAGCAAACGATTCTTGCATACATGAATCTTAGAAGTTGTTTTGGGATCAAGGAAAGACTTCCCAATGCTCCACAACATCCTAAATCCAGGACCAGCATTGATGATAAACATCTGGTAGAGTGTCTGTAGCAGTGTAATTGTACGGCATTAGAAGGAAATTACCCAGAAAATATTTCATATGCGACTTCAAAATTCTAAGAGAGTATGAACTTAACCTATGTGTAAATCTATATCAAAGTTAAACATACCTCAGGGTAATTGTCACCATCAATCTTCTGCAACCTCAACATGAGCTCCCCTGCTTCCTTACCAAAGTTCTTTATACCCTGTAAGGGAAAATAGGGAAAAATGTACTCCCTCCGTTCTTTTTTAATATGCTGGTTTTGTTTTTAGAGAAAATTAAGAAAATTAAGAGAACTAATCATTGAAAGTGGTCCTCATGACACTTGTCAATGAAAGAAGTGGAGTGAAATGGTCCCCATGACACTTGTGAGCAAAAGAAGTGAAGTGAAATGGTCCCCATGCCACTTGTCAATAAAAGAAGTTAAGAGAAAAGTGGTCCCAAAAAATTAAAGTAACATTTGACTTACCCAATTAGGAAACCAGCCTATTTTTTTTGAAACTTATATTTATAGAAACCAGCCTATTATTTAAGAACGGAGGGAGTATATGAATAGGTTGTATTTAAATTATTAAAGCTACTCCTCTTTAGACAAGATAAAAATGTTCCTCAGTGTAACATTCCACAATTGGAATAGAACCTTTAGCTCCAATTGCTTGAAAACAGTTGCTGGAGATCAGTACCAAACCAATAAACATTTATGACGTCTAAAGATGTTCTCAATAGCCAAAAAGCTTGACTTTTCCAAGTAACTACATGTGTGATAAGAAAACACACTTCCACTGCTACAAATAGTTGCATATCTCGCCTAATTGGTATTGGCTTTAAAGTTTAAAACCCAACAGTCTGTGTCTAATGGGTGGCCACAATGTACTAGGGTGTCCTTAACCAACATGCGTTTTAAAAGAAAAGACAAAAATGAGAAACGTAAAGAGAAATGTAAAGAGAAAAAGAGAAAGAGAGCATACCACGCCTTTTGACATTACTACATGACCACCAGAACTTGGGCCACCTCCTTTTATATGTTCAGTAACCATTAGGGACACAAGTGCTTAGTACATTAACCACATCATTGTCGTCACCACATAACCATTCATACAAACAAATCAAACTTAGCTGATGCAATTCATATTTTTTTTTGTATTTAATTTCTTGCACCCTGTGGTCAAAAGATATGGGGGTTTTGAAACCTAACTACACATTCCAAAAGCAAAACAATGAAGCAGGCCCGGTCCTGAGATTTTGGTGGCCTAAAGCAAAGAAAATATCGTTGCCTTCGGTTGGGAAGCAGGAAGCTCTAGAAAGAAATTATTTACCACTGCTAGTTACAAAAGCATTTTAAGAATGATCGCCCAATACATAGTTGACTCCTATGATTCTTAATACAACTTTTACTGTAAACTCGTCACTAATGGACGCAAAAGCTAAGTTTTCAGTACATTTTGTGTTCATAAATAATCAAATTAATACCATTTGTGTACATAGATAAATTTTGATGTACATATATGCACATATGTACTACATGTCTACCGAAAACTAGCTAGTACTCATGGCACATCAACGTATAATGTGTATGACACATCTATGCATTTCCATATGAAAAAATTAGCAGACATACGGTAACCATTTTATTTAACCGAATCTAATGAAGCAAGGAACACTACCACACATTTGTGAACAAACAAGCCACCATTTTATTCATTAAACGAAACTTCTATATACAAAAACAGAAACTCATTGTAGAACTACCTTAATCATTTTCACAGCCATCAGCATTTTCATTTCCTTGAAATTTTCGTTTTCTACAAATTTCAGTAGGTACAAGAATAGAATGACTATCCACTTGGCTTGGTCCAAAGTTCACAAATTAGACTAAGACTAATTTTTCAATTTGGCAGTACAATACTATCCAGATGTGAAAGAAATGGAGTCGTAGAAGTGTTAATCAATCTACCAGTTTGAATTTTGAAAGCTGCTAATTAACGAACTCATCACAAATAAAGGTCAATGCATCAAGAAAATCAAGAAATTGTATTCTTGATAGTTTGACAGTTCTAGGTATATCGAGCCTACGACCTGAGAGCATGACATATTTTGTGTATGGAGATACCGGACATGGCAAAATAAAAACAGCCTTTGACCTTCTATTTTTCTTAGATTTGAGCAGCTAGTCTCATTAACTTTTCGTTAATTTGGGGCTCTCTCCCATGTGTGCCCTCAAGCAAGGCTTTGCTTGCTTTACAGGGAGGATGGTTTTCATTATATCTTCCATTTACATTGCACACATTATAAATAAAATTCAAATTAATCTCATGGAACAGAACAAAACCTTGGTTCAACATACAGTGTATAACTGGGTAGTCCAGAAACTATAAATAAATTTTCCACCTCACCTGTGTAATTAGTATGATAATGCAGTGTCATTTAAAAATCAAGACTCGCTTCTAAATCAATGGTACATTTGGTTTCAACCCGAATCAGAGAACCAACTAATTACAAATCAAATCTCACCTTCAATCAACTATTATGAGGATATGAAGTATGAACCCAACGAATTCTAAAGGAGAAGCTCGGGAATTAGGTTTTTAAACATTAAAAGAGGGTTAGGGTTTCAAACACCAGAAAATTGCTATTACAATCAACCTACTATCAGATATACAGTCAACCTACTATATGATATAAATGATAAATTAAATAGAAATACTTACCCATTTAGTCTGGATTTGATGAATTCATATCCATCCGTCTCTGAATCTCTGCAAAGTTACATAACAGGAAGAAGAGGGAGGAGAAACTATTGGAACAGAAATGGTGAGAGGGATAGGAGAATTAGGATATAAACTACAATCCATTTCCAATCAAGGTAATAAACCTCATAAACCCAAATAAAGATTAACTATGGTTGATAACTAACTGTGCTTGAGGGGTGAACTTGGATTTTTTTTCTTCAAAACTTAACAAATAGAAACGGACAGACTCAGTGACTCACTTGTCCTTTTATATAGGTTGAATGAAAGGCAGGCTGTATCGGTGGGAAAATCCAAAGCTTTGGATTTCGGTGAGGCTATCCCAATAAAATTGAAGTATATGCTTGTGTTATTGTTTTCTTCCGTTGATGATATAAAATATTACTCCCTCCGTCCTTAATTAGATGAGCTACTTGTAGTTTGCACAAATTTTAAGGCAAGGAGGAAAGTAGAGTATATTTAAGTATTTTTGACAATTATACCCTTATGAGTAATAATTAGTAAAATTTAAAAACGATTTTTCCCGGCAAAGCCATTGCTAATGCTGTTTCACGTAAACGTACTAAGTACTTGGACAAATGTGTTTCACATGGTTATGGTTTGGGTGTTCTAGCTTTCTCTACTTTGGGAGAGCTTGGTGAGGATACCTTGTGTTTTTTCAAGCGTTTGAAAAATCGTTTAGTTTGTAATGAAGCTAGTAGTGGAGTAGGTAGTTTTATTTTTCATAGATTAGGTGTTGCTATTCAAAAAGGCGTCGGGGCCCAGCTTGTTGCTAGGCTACCAACCAAGGTTTTGTACGAGTCTTGAACTCTTCTTAATTTAACTATATTGATTTTATCTCCTTATTTATCTCTTAAATTATACCAAGGTTTTTTATAAACTTCATACCGTTGAAAAGCATTTTAAAACACCTACGCAACGAATATAAACATGACTATCAAATTATATATATTTCTTATAGAAAAAATCATCAATTAAAAGGGTAGTTTTAGAAATATACCCTTGGTTAGTGAAATAACTCGTGGACAAAACTAAAAATCAAATAGCTCATCTAATTAGGGACAGAGGGAGTACAACGTATTAGACGCATCTTGGAGGTCAATGAACAAACCAGCATAAGAGCATCCCCAGTAGTAGAAAATTATAAAATTTCACATGCCCACAAATTTTTCCTTTTTCATTTTTGATAGCTTTAGATCTTTATTACATCACACCCGGAGGCCGGCACCCATATGACAACAACGGCTTAAAGAATCCACCTTTTAAACAACATATCGAAGCTTAATACAAAGTATATTTTGTGTGTACTTGCTAGTTTGAAAACGAGAAGAACTCATAGGGTGAGAGGAAAAAAAAAAAAAAAAAAAAACGACCAAGATGTTAACTGAACCGAATGGTAACCACTGTGAAGGCTCCATGTGGAGCACCTAAGCAAAACTTTAATTAATATCTTAAAGTATTTGACTATTTGGTATCGTATATTTTTTCTAGTGATAAAATTAGTTTTTTGTTAAAGGGAAAGGCAAAACATTTAGGGGGGAAAGCTGACTTTGAGTCAAATATATTTGACCTTGACTAATTATGATGCAAATATGATTTACTAGTAAAACTCATCCCTAACCTTAATTCTTCCTTTAATTAGTGTTTTACGGCTATCATCACAAGTGATGTATCTATGATTGAAGTTAACTAATACGGTTGCAATGACTCGAACACGGAGATGTGTACAAAGTGCAACCCGGATACGGTTATGACATAGTTGATTACTCATTTTTTGTTACTCCCAAAACTGATTCTTTTTTACAAACGCTAACCGATAATAATCAGGCTCGGTTGCATTGATCCCAGACATGAAGTTGAGTACACGATGCGACGTGAATACGCATGTATGACATAGTTGATTACTCTTTTTTTGTTAGTACAATGCACTATTGGAATAGCGCAATAAAGATATATTATTTTGGAGGGAATCAGATTCCTAAGATACAAAAATTTTAATTACATAGAGCGTATTTGCCATGTAAGGTTCAAGGAATTTGTCTCATTTCCAAGGAATTGGATTACCTGACCTTCAATTTCTTGAACCAAACATGATATAAAGGTAGAACGAACGAGACAGTGAGATCCGCGTGCAAGTATGCATCTCATGTGCGTCAAACACGTGTTCAGACTGAAATCACGTGAGACGTGCATGCGCTCGCGTCTGACACACGTCTGGTCCACGTCTCACGCGGATTCGACTCTAAAAAGTGACGTGTGTGCTACCCAGCAATCAGGTAAATGGATATCTATACACACGCTCGGCAAATAGATAGTATGAAGTGTAAGAGGAATCATAAAACTTGTGCGCTATTATCCTCATTAAGCCGAAAGTATCTCTTGGAAAGACTTGCAACTTGTGTTATTATCGAGGTTCAGCGAATTCTTTGATAAACATGTATGCCACTATATCCAAAATTCAAATATAAGTGACCTTTGGTGACTTATTTTAAAGTTTTATGACGAAGTGAAATCAACTGCCAAATGCATCATATTATTATGAAATATATGATTCGAAGACAAGGAAATGACGTTTATGTTGTCTCAATAGATGATTGGAGTAATGCGCAGAAACAAGTGCAAACCTTTGAGCAACCGATAAATTCCACAACCTCATAAACAGAATTAGCCGAGATTTCATACTTTACTTCAGTAGACGACCTAGGAACACATTTGTGCCTTTAGCTTGACCAAGAAATAGGATATAACTTTTTTTTAGCTCAGCAAAGAAAATAATTAGATTGAAAAGAATGAAAGAATATGTTAGAGCATAGCTCGGTTGAACCCACCAAGCGTTGGTATGTCAAGTTTGGTTGTCATATTTTAGTGAATCAAACTCATGTTAAGAGTCGCTTGATTATGTACTAGAGTCAACTTCGTATAGGTTAGCTTGAAAGTATTAGGATATGAGACATTACAAGTATTGCGAAGTCTTGAAGATGTGAAGAACCAAGGAGAGCTACAACGACAACAATCATCCTTACACTTGAGGTTAGTGATATTTGACTTGAACTGTTTCATTCCCTAACGTATCTTTCAAGTCGTGCATATTGAAAACAAAACTGTGAAGCATATTTAAACTCTAGATAGACATAGTATTAAGGAATACAATACGAGGTTTATTGCTTAACCATTAAAATTTGTAGATAAGACATCGCCATAATCATTTGAATGCTATTGTGATTATGTATGGGTATGAGGTGAGGATTTCATCCTAGGGAAAAATGTTCTACATGTGTTCTAAGGAAGTAAGTTCATAAACTTATTTGTGAAACGAAAAGGAAATTTCAGTGTTATTGGTTTTGTTATTCATTGCATATATTATGAACAACCAATATATATGAATGAGTATAAACTCACAACTTGTTTGTGTTCTTGGTAGAACTATTCACAAAGGCACGACTTATGTATTGGTATGACTTTTACTAGTGAAACCGATCTTAAGTAATCACTCCGAGATGGTATGATCGGGTTTGTGATTTTATGTCGACCAAATATGGGAAAGGGGAACCGATCTTAGTAAGAGGTTCAAGACATCACAAAGGGGAACCGATCCTTGTATGGGGTGCAGCAAGGTTTATAGCGAAAGGGGGAACCGATCCTATGGACATGTGCAACATGTTTTTAGGCAAAGGGGAACCGATCATATGGACATGTGCAACACATATAAGTTAGATACCATATATATGTGGGGAACCGATCCTAGTACCTAGCAACTGAATTTTGAAAAGCTAGTGTGACTATGCACAGTACTCACATGGAAGGTAGAACCAAAACTTGTTTGGGTAGAACCGTTAAACCAATGATTGTGATTGAATGTTTGTTTGATCAATCACACAGTTCTTGAAAGTCAGATGAACCAATTATAAACTTGTTTGGAAGTGTGGCAAATCGGTTTGAAGGTTGTAAGTGTGAAAGAAAACTTACAAAGTAAGGATGTCGACATACTTTGAACACGTGTTGTGAATGTTTATTTCTTTAATTGTTCAAAGTTATTCATTAATAGCTAAGGGAAGAGAATCCCAGGATCGAAACATAAGTAAGTTAAGAATCTTCTAATTAAGGTTACTAATTTCATTTTGTATGGAAATATAAGAATTAGTAATGTGCATTTACTAATTAGATTTTCCGAGAGATTTCGATCATTATTTTTGGACAGAGCATTTCCAGGAATTATGGAAACCGAATTAGTGATTTAATGAATATCTTGAGAATATTTTCGGTTTTGGAAATTCCTTGGTGTCCAAACTTCCTTGTCTATAAATACTTGAAGTTTGCCTTTCTTGCAAACTAATCCTTCATAACAACAAACTTCCTCTTTTGTTGTTGTTACTGGTGTAGCCGCTTATTCGGAGAGGAGAGTAACCTAATTAGGAGAAATCTCGTACGGACGCTCGGTTTAAAGTATTCTTTGGGATTGAGAAGCTCTAGCGTGTACCGTTGGTGGGAAACTAGATAATTACGGTTTATCTTTTGTTTTCGATTGTTTTGATTGACTAACGGTGGTTGAAATCTGACTGCACCTAGTTTGTTTATGCTTGAGAATCTTATCTTCGATATAAGATTCACTCAAAACTAGTTCTAGTTTGACAGGATCTTTAGATTGTTGTTAGTTCTAAAGACGGTCTTGTGATAGTCCATTGTTAACAGACTCCGTTCTGTGCGTGATTGATCACAAGAGATTCAAGTGATTGTGTGTAGGTTTTTATTGAAGATTTAAGAATATTCGGAGACAAAGAAGATATTGAAGATATGACTTGGGTTTATAATCTCTGGTGTGCACAATACTTGTTTCGGTAAAAGAGGATCCAATTAATAATCGGTTTGTCCTTGTGGTAGATTGGATTAATTAATTGAGTAGATCGGCATCAACACAATTCTTTGGATTAAGAGTGTTGTTGGCTTAATCTTAAAAGATTACTTCGGTAATTGAACATAAGATAGATCTAAGGACTTGACGAAGGAGTTTATGTTAAGATAAACGGAAGAGCCTTTGTCCGACTCATATCACTTGGTTGAAGAGAGTTGATACCAAACAGATTTGTTGTTCCTTTACTGTTTGGAATACTAACCAAAGTAATTATTCCAAGTACGTGACTTATTTATAAGTTGGAGGCGTGGGAATATATACGGAACTAGATGAACTATAGGTTTAGTTGCTTGGTCTCAACTATACGAAGTTAGGTGTAATTTTGTGTAGCGGCTTAATCTCGTGAGTATTCACGGACAAGGTCGGGTTTTTCTGCATTTGCGGTTTCCTCGTTAACAAAATCTTGTTGTGTCATTTACTTTATATTTCCGCATTATAATTGTTTTATTATAATTAAAGTAAATTACACAAACGTTAATTCCTATTTACTTGATAAGTGAATCCTATTGTGTTTGGTTAAGTCGAACCTTTTTATCAAGTAACATACTTCGTTGGTGTATTGTCTCGATCTCATATCCATAGACGATCACACGAAGTGTAAACCGATTAGTTGTATTGTCTCGACTCAGTCCATAGACAATCACTTTCGGAGAAAGGACTTATAGGTAGGAAAAGTTTTATCTTGAGGTATATTTGGGTACCCTCGCCTTTTCAGAATACAAGAAACCCAAACAGCCAAGCGGCTAATGAAGCTTACAAGCCAAAAGAAATGAAGAAATACAACTGACAACCCAAAGAACAAAAGGTTCTACCACAGACACTACTTTAATGAGGATTCGAAAAGAAATTTCCCATCCTCCAATTACATTCGAAGTATTAATCTCTTTAAAGCAATCTAGATTTTTAGCCTTGTTGAAAGCGTTAATATTTATATCTCTAATAACCTCATGTGCCTTGAGACTCTTGCCAGTAGAAGTAAGAGCGTTATGGGATTTCCATATTCCCCACATTATTGTGGCTAGAAGTCTCTTCAAAAGTTGCTTTCCCATATCAAAAAGTTGCGGACTTTTCCAACTGACTATTACCTATTTGAGTCTATGTTAGCACAATCAAGGAAGTAATTCCAAATTCCAACTGAATGAGAGCAATTGATTAACAAGTGATCAACCGATTCGTCATAGTTGAACTCTTATTGGATCAACAACAAAGGCATATATATAGTATCGACCTGTGGATCTCTTAATATTTGGATTACCCATCCCAGCCTGCATTACTGAAGACACTAATTGTTGGAATCTTGCAATAATGAACAGCAACGATGTATACAAATAATATGTAAATAACTGAATCAAAATAACTCTGTCGCAACAACTTGACGAGGGAAGAATCATAGGTTCAACAAGTTGTCCTTAACATATTAGTTCGCGAGTATACTCAAGATGAGCAATGCTAAACCCCTCACAACGAAGATGTGTCAAGGATAAGACTGCCCGACATAGCTCGTGTTAGAACAACTCAAGCTACCCACTCTTGAACTTAGCAACATGGATGGAAATAAAATGTCGCGCAAAACAAAGCGAGAAGATGAAGACAAGAAGACAAGATTTGTTTGCTTTTCATATATCTTTTTAACAGATTTTCGAGTAGTATTTATAGGAGAAGATTATTTGTAAATCAAGTTAGGTTTAGGTTTCCGTATAAAACAATTCAAAAAACGAAAAATGAATTATCCACCCTCGTTTGTCAATATATCCATACGAATATATAGTTATATTGTGGAGGAGCTCCTTCTCTATTATACCCAATGTGAGACTAAAGAGATTCATTCACTCAAACAAATGAGTGAGCATCCATATAACCCTTAGGTCCTAAGATAAAACCATACCATTTTCACCAACACTAATAACTAGCAACCCTTTGGTAAAGTTAAATGTTTGGTGACACTGGAATTGACAAGGCTTAATACTTGTCGTGACAGTTTTCTCCAAAAGGTCTAGAACATACTTTGTTTGGGAAAAAAATATCCCATGAAATTTTCTTTTTACAAACCTAAGTATTAAGTAGGGCACCTAGCTAAATCCTTCATAAAAACAATGATTAACAAGCTTACTAATAACTTCACTGCAATAAGCTACCAAAAAATTTCCACTAACATTAATATAAACCACATATACAAGAAGTATAGTGATCCTTCAGCCAATTGTCTATAACAAAAGAGAAATATTTGCGGTAGAAGGTTGAAAATCAAGAAATTTAAGAAGATCATATTAAATCAATAATGAGTAAAATACAAAACGAAATTGATCGTTTCTGTGAAAAAATTATCCAACGGGTATGACATAAACTCATGGATTATTAAAAACTTAGATTTACTTTTGGTAAGTTAAAATGCTCTAATAATT
>JAJJWW010016793.1:0-221247 GCA_023531295.1 Papaver armeniacum
CCCCAAATACTAAACATACTTAGTTGATAGAATTACAACCAAATTGAAGCATCAAACCTAGTTAACAGATTCTATGAATCATAATTACATAAAACGATTCCCAAAACCATTCCATAAGCCCCGATATTATATAAGCAAAAATCTCTCGAATGATATGAATATATTAATGTGTTGTTTCTGATTAACAAAATAATACATACATAAAAGATAAACAAACATCTTAGTTCGCTAAAACCTTAAGCTACGAAACAGATATCTTCACATGCACCATTTCTTTGATCACTTTGAAACTGAAGTGGCAACAAGTGAGCACATCATCCCAAAGGGTGCTCAATGAAACATGTAACTCTCAAGTAATCATTAACATGCTTCGCAGTTCTAAATTAAAAGGAACAGGAAGAAACTAATCAATCAGCAATTTATGTATAGAAGCAAGTGTCACTCTAACCTCGCCAAACTCATTGCAAAAAACGATGTGAGGGCAACCCTAATCACTAATAATAACATCGTTCACACAGAGTGCCCATACAAACCGTAATTCAGAATATTACCATCAAGATCAGAAAGTTAGACAAACAAGTATAATATGCACACGAGTGATTTCCCCAAAATAAAATAGTATATATAATATCATAACGGATGAACTACCGCCCTACTAAGATAAGATTGCATACGGATGAACTACCGCCCTACTATATTAATAATCAATAATATTCAAACGGATGACTTACCGCCCTACTAATGAAATAATTATAATAATATAGCATACGGATGAATTACCGCCCTACTAAATAATATTGTCGACGGATGAATTACGCCTTACTTAACTTAGCTAAGAGCCGTGGGGAAAACACAGACACTCCTCGCAGAGAAATCTCACAATGCATATCAAACACAAACACATTCATGGCAAACATCCTATAAATGCGGATATAACATACACTCATACAAAGAACACAAAAGCAATACATTAAAGGTACATGTAGTCGTGCACACGAGATAGTGAAGTCTCATCATGCTCGGAGATAATAGAAAGCTTAATGATTACAAGAAGGTTATTGAGTTCCCACCTCTTTTGATGACAAACCTGCATTTAGCTGGAGATCCACAATCCCTTTGGTTCAATCTTTGAATTGATCGTTGTTAATAAAGAGTAACTGTTAAACACACGTGCATTCTAAGAGATTATCCAAAAGGCTCCCACAAGAATCATAACACAATCTCATATAATTCTCTAATTATAGGCTAAGTGAAATAATTAATGGTTCTAGTTTTATCAATGGTTTTATAACCTTGCATTTAGTGTTCTCGGCATCAATCAATATCTACTTATCCAAATGGGGTCAAATTGGGTGTCATTGGAAAGCCCTCGAAAAACTCTACAACTTTGCAAAGTAACTGAGCTAATTCGGACCGTAAATGGTCCAAAAACTCAAAACATATTTCTGGCTCTAAGCCCAAACCCATCGGGCCTGATCCGGCTCGTTAAACCATCTCAGGCCTAAATCTGGTCTGACTCTGTTGACTCACTCAAACGGTCCAACTCGGTTGACTCGGTCATTTTCACAAAGACTTGATAGACAATTCTAAGCAACTTGTTCACAGCACAAGTAGTCAAGTTTCAGGGTCTCTATAATTCTCAATACTGATCCAAATTGGGAAATATATAGCTAGTTAGAATGGTGATAATCTGTTCTAAAACGTTGTAGTTATAACCGGAAGCCAATTCCGTACCAAACATACCTAGAAAACCGTGTTTAGTCGCTTACTCACCACCACTTCCAGAAATTAAGTCACGACGGTGCAACTTTGAAAATTCATAACGAAATCCCTACTTATCCAAATCGAGCAAACTACGGTTCTATAGAAAGATGAGTGACTCATCTATAAGTCTAATATATGGGACAAATAATCTACGGCTTAACTCTATCAAAAATATGCAAGAAAGTAAGGCAGAGACACACAGAAAAACTCACATGAAATCATAATTAACATGCATATCTATATGATTGATTTTACATCATTTCCAATAAATAATTACTACCCAATCGTCAAAAACATACTGGGAATGGATTGAGTGGTTTTACCTTGATTGTTTACTAACTTTTCATCTTCTCCCTCATCTCCATCATGAACTATTATCATCCTCATCAAATAATATAATTCTAATCACCACCATGATAATTCCATCTTCTCTACTTTTTTATTTGCTTACAAAAACTTCTAATCATGTTCCATTTCTATGTGATATTCTTTCTACTTCCTAATGGTGGATCATCATCATAAATCTTTCATATTGAGTTTCCTCTCCACAATAACCTAGCTAATTTTCTAACAACTCTTTTCTCATTTTTCTTTCCTTTCTATTTTCACAAAAGATAAACTCTATACTTACTCTTCTAAAACCCATGCTCGGTCACCAACCAAACCCCAAACCAAAGTTGCTGCGTGCAACAAAACTAAGAGGGGCACTTCCTCTTTCACGAACATGCAAAAGGGTAAACTCAAATTAATTCAATTAATTTTTATTTGTAAAGTTGACACTCGACTTACACCACTACTGATTATTTAATAAGGGATAACCTTTTACTAAGTAAAGGTCCAGTCAACCTAGAGGTCCGGTCAACATAGTCAACGTCGGTCAACAGTGACGGTCAACGGAGGTTTGACTGATTTCTGCTCTAACTTCCGAGGCTCGTTTCTTCCATGCGTCGGTGTCCGATTTGCGGCGTTCTTGTAGTCCATTTCGCATAACTTTTTGAGATCTATTTAATGGTGCTAATTTAGTATCTAAATTATTTTTGGATTAGTTTCTATTAATTAACGTTTATCTCTAATTAAATTAAGTCAATAAGCGGCTTAGTCGTCTCTTGACTGGTCTAAAAGCGTTGACGAGTTTGAGTCAATAGCGGAATTATTTTCTATTAATTAACGTTTATCTCTAATTAAATTGAGTCAATAGCGGCTTAGTCGTCTCTTGGTACCTAGTGCAAGCGTTGACGAGTTTGAGGGTCCTTACATTCTCCCCACCTTAAACCATTTTCGTCCTCGAAAATCGAATTATCCTTCTGGTCTTTAAAGCTCCCCACCTTATAGAGAAGTACTATATATCTCTCGACTAAATGCAAGTATTGCTCATACTTACAAACGCGCGAAAATTAACTCATTTCAAATGAGTTCAAAGCAACATGAAATGAAACACAAGCCTGTAAGTCTTCCTAAAACTAGAATTTGTAGCTCTAGGTTCACTACACCAATTTCTATTCATAACATGATAATCTCTAAGCTCACTATGTGGGACTAAATACTAACAAAAAGGAATGTCTAAGTTCTCCGAACTAATATTTGTAGACTAATATTTATTAATTTATTGATTTGATGTAGTTTCCAACTTTGTTATATATTTATTCATATAGCTAATCTAAATTTGATTTTTACGTAAATCTATCTGATATTTTAACCTTACTGTTATACAACATATAAATTATCCGAATATTATCTACTTTAAATCTGATATTAACATAATTATTAAAATATTACTATTAGCGGTTTTTCTATTTTCCATATCTTTATTATTATCTGATAGATTTGCTTATAGTCTCGTTGGTACACTAACTCTTACTTTTCTAAGCATGACTAAAATTGATTTTTACCTAATCATATCGAATCTGTATACTATATATATCATATTAAATATTAGCGTTGGTAACTTAATTATTATTTCAACCGGGTCGACATAAAATTATAATGTATTCTAATAGTCATTAATGTAAAGTATCCTATTATTATACGAATTTATTTTCTTTCAAGTCTATTTGTGTACTAAGCATCCAAATACTATTATCATTTCTTCATGTGTATTCATTTAACTTTAATGACTTACTAAATCAATTATTGAACTAAAGTTAATTTAAGTATAAGATTACTAAGAAATTAAGTCTTTTTATTTTATGCAATAATATATTCGCACGTTCTTAAGTCTTATCCTAATAAGTCTTATATTAACTACCTGGTAGTTATTTCAAATGCAAAAGAATATATTCCTAACTTCATTTAATTTACAAAATCTGACCGTATATAATTACTAATAATTTTGCGTAGCTACCTGATCCTAATTATTACTTTAATCATAACATATTTTGCGTAGCTACCTGATCATCTGGGTACGCTGCTGCGTCCTATTCTAGTTGTTGAGCAATGTTCTCGATTCTTTGTTCATGTGTTTGTTGAGCTTACTAGATTTGGTTCTCGGTTTGCTGATTTGGTTCTTGGAGGCATGGTTATGTTATGTTAATCGACGAAGAAATTTTTGATTCAACGATTAATCGTCGATGAAGAATGAGCGATGAGGAAGAAGATGAAGAAATTTTTTTTTCAAAAAACGACCTATCCTAGGTTCGCATTTGAATTTGGGGATATATGATTTTAGTTATTTGATTTTTATGTTTTAGTTGAAAGGGTATAACAGTCTTTTCATAATGTTTTTAATTAATCTAAAGGGTGTTTTAGTATTTTCGCCCCCAAAAACACCCTAACAGCCACCTTTGGTTGGGGGAAGTAATTCATATCCCCCAATTAGATTATATATCCCCCAATTACGCGTTCTAAAAAAGGTATAATATTAGATGTGAGAACGCGGTGGAATTCTACTTACTTGATGCTTGTTGTTGCTAAAGATATGAAAACGTGATGACTTGGATAAGGAATTTTGTGAGGAGTTTTGCTTTGATATTCCAAAACCATATAATATTATGGGTGATGGTGATGATACTGTTGACCTTAATGCTGATCATGATCTGGATTCAGATGATGATGATGATGAAGAACTTCGATACTCTTTGAAGAAGAAGAAGCTCATTTTTAAAAAGGAAAGAAAAAAAAACTGGCCAAAAGTGCATGCTCCTGAACGGTATGATTGGTGCAACGCGAGAGTTCTGATTAAATTTCTAAAAAGATATTTTATGAAGCAATTTATTGAATTTTAACTTCTACATATATGTTACTTCCCACTATTCTTATTGGAACTCGGTACTGCTCGTCAAGACTTAGACGATTAGAAAAATACACATGATGACCCTTTCTTAAGCCACATGGGTGATGTAATGTTGCTGAAGTACAATAAGTATTGGGGACAATTAATACCGAAAAATGAATCCATTGATGTTTATGGCTGTACTTCTTGATCCACGAGAGAAAGAACATGGATTATTTGTGACCGTGGAAAATTTAGTTATCCATTATGACCCTGCGAAGAAAAAAAAGAAGGTTGACGCTTGGGTTGAAGAAGTTCTGAAAAATAATATTATTATATATTAGTATTAAATAAATAAATAAATAATAACTTTTTAGTGATGTAAATATGTTTTTTTTTTCTATTATCAATTGATTTCATCACTTCTAATGGCTTATATGTGCCAATTAGATGTTTCTTATTTCCTTAAGGGCACTTTGTATGATTGTTACAATTTTATCAAATGTATCATCACTAGCGATTTTTCGGAAGTGGTCATGGTTATACAATTCTTTGAAGATCAATGGCTACATAAAATTGTGATAATGATACAACTGACAGATTACTCCCTTCTGGGACATTATACTCTTATTAAAGAAGACAAATCTCAATGGCAAAATTTTATTTTTAAAGTCATTTTTCAAATATCAGTTTCCTCTATGAAACAAGATACATATGTAATTTTTTATTATTCTCATCTTTGATGTATCTGGTAATCATGTATTCAATTTTACAATATTAATGAAATCAAGATGTTTCCTTCAAAAAAAAAAAAAAATACTCCCTCCGTTTCTGAAAAAGTGATACTTTCACTTTTTCAATTTGACCCTATTTTTAGGCAAAAATGAAAAAGTGAAAGTATTACTTTTCCTAAAACGGAGGTAGTAGTATGTTTAGGCTTTAGTGTACTTTAGATGATACTTCGTGGATATACCCGTACTATAGGAGTTGCCCTTATCCTATAGTCCATTGTAAAGATCAAATTAAAGTAAAATGCAAATTTTGGGGTGTAAGTATCCTACAACTCTAAATGTCTCACGCCTCTAACCCTAAACATCTCTCAATCCAAACACAATAATCCCTTTCAGAGGTCTGCATTCTCCGCCGCACCTGGTGAAAACCCTAGACAAAGAAATTCAGGTTTTGAGATCAATCACAAACTCCATATAGAGAAGAAATGAAGAAGAAGAAAAGAAAAAGTGGGAATGTTATTTATGCCCCTACTATCCATGGGTCATGCACAAACACCCTTATGAGTCTTTTCAAATACCCCTCGATGGCATAAATGAAATTTTTATTAAAAATAGAAATTCCATAATTCCTTTTAACCTTTCCATTTCATTTCCGTATTCTTTAACAAAGACAGGAAGAAAATTTCTGCATCGCCTCCATCACTCCCACACCACCATCTCCATCGCTCCATCTCCACCACCATCGTGACCGCCTCCACCACAACCCAGCACCACCAACCAGATCCAACAGAGATTAGAAGACCGAAATTGTGAAACCAGAGAGCGCTTTGTTGAGTGAATCGAGATGAAATGGAAGATGGTTTTGTTGATATTAGTGTTTGAGTTGATGTTGCGATCGGAAGGGAGATGGAATCGAAGAAATCGGGAAATGAAGGTCTTTGCCATCAATTTCGGTAATGAAGGAGAAGATCGATGAAGTTGTTGTTAATGATTAGAAGAAGGCGTTTATGAAGAATCGTGTACATGGAGATTTCGGTTTCAAGGTAATTTTTTGAATTGATGATTTGAGTGTTTGAACCATTGAAACTTAATTATGATTTGGTTATTCTTCCTCTACTGATTTCAAACCAGATTCAGAGATTTTCATTTGATTTTTGGTTTTTAATTTGATAATTTCGAATCGGAGATTCAGATTTCGTGTGGATTTGAGTTGAAGATTCGATTGAATTTATTATTGAATTGATAGGGTCAACAACAATGGTGGGTTAATGTTTTGGTCGTGTAATGGTGGTGGTGGAAGTTTCAACAATGGTATTTTGGTGAATGTTAAACGTAGAAGATGAAATTGAAGAACTGAATCTAGGGTTTACGGAGGTTGAAGATTGTTTAGTGTTTGAAATGGTTTATGTAGTGGTTGTATGTGAGATTTGCAGGTGGTATGAAGAGATGCTTTGTGTTTTATGGGTGGTTGTTGGTGGTCTTTGTAATTGGAGTCTGGTGGCGGTGGTTAGTGAAGATGCGGGTGATGTTGATGTTAATCGTTGTCTTGAATCTGTTTTTGATTACATCTGAGTTCAAGGGAGTTGAGCGATTCCCGGAGATGATAAGGAGATTTTGTAGGGTTGTTTCTTGCTCAAGGAACATATTGAGTTTAAGGTGTTGGGCCCGGAAGCGGGAATAGATGGCTTGTAATGGGCTTGTGTTAACAGTTGGTGTTTACGAGATGTACATAGAGTTTGAAGTTGTAATGAATCTGGGAAGAACATTGAAGCATCAATTTAGAGATTGAAGTTGTGTGGCAGAATCGGTTCCATTGCAATTGCAATTATAGTGAACAAGGAACTAAATCGCATTTAGAGTTTCTTTCTTTGTGAATGGTGAATTGAGTGAGTATAAATGTATGTTTAGGAGAGTTTTAAACTCAAGATGAGCTGGTTAAGTTTGTATTAGCAATAGGCGATGGCTTTGAGGATATGGATTGCAGGTGGAGTTTGTTAGTGATATTGGTTAATTTGGTGTTTGTACGAGAGAAGGAACTATGTGAAGTTACTAGTGCAGCTAAGGAGAAATGAAGAAAGAATGGTTGCTGTGTTGGCTCGATAATGGTTATGAGCTACTGAATGCAATGAGATACATGTATGCAAGGAAATGATATTTCAGGTGCAATGAAAAGTGCCCGGTTTGTGTGTGGCGTCGGAAGGTAAAGTAATTGCAACCCCGGAAAACCTCATCAAGTTTCTTCCAACTTTGGAAACAACTCGACCAAGTTGCTTCTACTATTTGGAGAAAACTTGTGATAGTTGCTTCCAACTTTGAAGACAACTTGACCAAGTTGCTTTCAGATTTGGAGGCAACTTCAAATAGTTGATTCAGTTGGAGGCAACTTGAGCTAGTTGATTCAGATTCAGAGGCAACTTGGTTATGTTTTTGGGTCCATTTATTCATCGCAAATTATCTTATACATATATCTTAAGAGTTTTTGTGAGATGAATTTGTGATGCAATGGTAATCAGGGGTTTGTGTTGAGTTAATGATGATGGATTTGTCTTTGTTGGTGCTCATGCTTTAAAGTCAAGAGAGTAGATGAATGCTTAGGAAGTTGAGAAGGAACTCAATAAGAATCAGGGCATTCAGCGTAACAAAGAAGTTGTTACTTTGCTTGTGTGTTCTTGATAATGGTGTTTGAGTAGGGGCATGGAAGTGGACTGCACCTATTGGCTCATGTTGCAAGTGTGCATAGACGGTTGTGGTCATGAAGCTTTTGCAGGTAGAGTTGCAGTGGCACAGATGGATGGTGTGGTGTTGTATGGTGGTTGTTTGAATTGTCGGTTGAGCACTGATGGTGTTTCGAACCTGTGGTGCAATGGTAGCACAACTGACTATATGTCAGATGATGTGTGTTCGATTCACACTAGGTTCACTTATTTGTGTATAATTTTTATTTTTTTTGGAGACAACTTGTGCTAGTTGCCTCCATATATGGAGACAACTTAGGCTAGTTGATTTCACTCTTGAAGACAACTTTGTGCTAGTTGCCTTCTTTGCTGAAGACAACTTGAGCTAGTTGCCTCCGATATGGACACAGGGAACAAGTTGACTCCACATGGTGGTGGTGGTTGCGGGGCGATGGTGGTTGACGGCGGTGATGGTTGGCGGCGGCGGTGGGTGTCGGTTGTTGGCGGCGGCCGTGGTAGTGGACAGTGGTGGTGTTCGTTAGCGGCGGCGGTGGTTGGTGGTGGTGGTGGACAGTGGTGGCGGTGGTGGTGGGCGGTGGTGGTGGTAGGTGGTGGTGGTGGTCGGTGGTGGTGGTGGGTCGGTGGTGGTCGTCGGTGGTGGTTGTTAGTTGTGGTGGTGGTCGGTGGTGGTGGTCGGTGGTGGTGGTGGTCGTCGGTGGTGGTGGTAGGCGGTGGACGGTGATGGTGGTTGGCGGTGGACAGTGGTGTGGGCATTAAAAATATTATTTTTTTTTTTTTTTTATTTTTTGAATAGTGGTGGTGGTGGTTTTGTATATTCACTATATAAAGAGAGGTATTTTAGTAATGTATTAGGCTTAGGGGTATTTGTAAAGTTGATAAGGGTATATTTCAAGGGCCTCATAGTAGGGGTATTTAGATAATGTTCCCAAAGAAAAATGGTCCATGTTTTTGAATCGGATCTTCGGTATCAGCGGAATCGGAAAAATTGTTATTCAACTTTCTTATCTCAGAATTAATGGGAAGAAAATGAGTTTTGGATCCTGAGAAAAGGAGAACTGTTGATAACATCAAGCTACTCACCTGGTGACCTCACCGCCTCAGTATCTGGTTCTAAGGTATTGTTAGACCGTTTTTTTTTTTTTTGTAATAATCTTTCAGATTGCGGTTCAATGCACAGTTTTTTATTTCCTTCCGTCCTCAATTTTTTCCCCAATTTTTTTTTTTGTCCCCTTTGCTTGCAGATCGCGTTCTTCATCTTGTTGCTACATTTTCCAAGTCAATTACAGTATTACCAGTGGGTTAATTTATTTTTCCGAGATGCTGATAGTTGAACTAGAAATACTAAGAAAAGCAAGATCGAGTGTGTTTGAGGCTTTAAGCTCAGGTAGATTTACTGATACTTGTGATCATAGCCTTATTTCTGCTTTCAATTGATTCCTTGCCTAAGCTTTATGCGGGTTAACTGTTAGTTGTGCCGGCTCCTAGAAGTTCCGAATTTGAATGTCCTTTGTGTGTCTGTGTATGTAGGTTCGAGGAGAAGCTAATTATACACACCTCAGGAGATTTATCTAAAGGTTTGGGGGTCCTCTTCGTAAAAGGGGCTGTAAGGACAAGTCATTGAGGGTAAAGCTAAAGCAGAAGCGGCGAACATATAAGTAGAAGAACAGGCAAGGAGATAAAACAATTCGTAGATGCTTAATGCTGTGATTCGCAGGTAATTACTTGTTCGGTCCATCTTTTGTCTAGTCCTTACGGAATCACTCTTTGTTGTTGTGTAAGATTATCTACTGAGAAAGCATCATTCACAAGTGATTCAAACGTATCATAGTTATAGTAAGCTGATACTGGTCCATCTAGAGCTCTTTACAAGTACAGTCGATGTATCCTGTGGCTGCATTGTGGAACTCTTCTAAGGAACCTCCTGCTCTGCTAGTAATTAATTTATATATATTTAGAATGCTAAATTCAATCTCAGGTAGACTGGTTACCATGACATGACCCTGAATCCACCAAAAATATATGTAAGATTCGAAATACCAGATTTCATTTGTTTAACTTATTGTGGAGTATGAACAGCCAAAGCCCTGAAAGGATGGCCTGTTTGAGATAGTGGATTCCCATGCTTTTCTATGGGCAGAAGAAGAACTCCTCAACTTCCCAGTAGAGTTATATGTGGCCAAGACTTGTAAGGACTAGGAGGCAAAACTCTTATCAAACAATGTCCTAATGAAATATTACAAATTTAATATACAGAGATAACAATATCAAATGATGACGCTAGTATTTGGCACCTGTTATTAAAAAAGAAGTAATGGAGTTCATATTTGACAAGAAAGGAATTGTTTCGATTTAATAGAATCTGATGTACACTGTGAATTGAAATGTTCTTTCAAAGAACGATCACAAGGGTCGTCATGAGGATACTTTGTATCTGAAATGAGATTTCAGCATTTTGTGCTGTTTGGCTGTCAGCATAGCTATCCAGGACAGCATGACTGTATGCTTTTACTGGATGTGCTTTCAAGCCTTCTTGTAATAGTTTGACCTGTAAGTGAATACACTTCCATTTTGTCAGCATACAGGACATTGATTGTGAGTCTTTATTTTAATTACTAATGCCTCCACCATAGGTCAAAAGGACCCATTTTTTAAAGAGAATGAAAAACTGGATAACTGTTAGGATCTCTCATGAACTCACTCAGTAAATTGCAAACATTAGCTGTCAAGATCCGAAAAGAAGAAGGATTGAATAGTTATTGCTAATTTATAGAAGCTTGCTCAGTTACTCTCACTTCTTGCAGTTGTAGTAATTACTGTGGATTCCATCTTGTACCCAGTTTGTATGATTCTCAAGAGAGTGTACTTAATGCATTTCCACTTTATCCTTACATTCTCCAGATACATTTTTTGTTATGTTTCGTTAATTAGATGTTTCTTCCGTTGTATGTAAGAAAGCACGGTTTTAATTATTTAGCTTGTGTGCAGGTTTGGTTCAGCAGTTATATCTGGCGTAACGCTGCTTTTTGCTAGCATTTTGTGGTCCAAGTTGGTGCCGTATGCACATTCAAATTACGATATGAGGTCGCTTTCAAAGTCCAGTGACAAGGTAATCTAAACACTTTTCTACTCAGATATGTACCCTACAGAATAAAGCTAGCGATGAAATGTTGTAGATGTTTCAATTTATTGAATTGGTATATATCAAGTAGCCTGCAGTACCTATACTTGGCCATATAGAGAAATATTTGAAACATAGGCTGGGGAAAGGGAATGTGAGTTCTGAGTTCATATCAATCGAGCAACAGTAGCACCCAAAATATTATGAGCTTCTTTTTGTTTTATTATAATCAAAATTCTCCAAGGATCAAACACTACTTTAGACTGTGATCTGGTATTCATGTACCTTAACTAAAGGGACTTAGCATTCCAATGGTGTGCAAGTGTTGCTGAGAGCACAATTGTTGTATCTCAAGCTGATTGGGAATTCAATAACTGATTTACTAGATAACACTCATGGTACAAGAACCTAGCTCGGTTACTGGAAAAACCAGATTTCCTTGTAACTAGGGATCTTTGCAAATTTATCCTTGGCTAGCTTAGCTCTTCACATGTGATTGCAGTAAATCTTTTTTTCCCAGTTCTGACTTTCTGCTTGAATATCATAACCCATTTGTCATAGTTTACTTGAGTTGAAAATGTTGTCTTTTCCCCATTCTAATAACTCATACTCCCTCCGTCCCACCATTAGATGACCTACTTGATCTAAGATCTTGTCCCATCATTAGTTGACCTATTTCACTAATCAAGGGGATATCTCTAAAACTACCCTTTTGATTGATTATCGGTATCATAAGAGTATGTATAATTTGATATTCATGTTTATACTGATTCGTTCGTAGGTGTTTTAAAATGATTTTATTGGTACAAAATTTACGAAAATCTATGGTATAGTTTGAGATAAATGATTTCTAAATTTTAAAAAATTATTATCCATAAGGGCATAGTTGTAAAAATCTTAAAAACACTCATTTCATTCATTGCCTTAAGAATTGTGCAAACTTCAACTAGGTCATCTAATAGTGGGACGGAGGGAGTATTTGGTTATTCTGTATCTATATATATTAGAACTTTAACTACAAATATGTAGAAGCAATCGTAGAAGCAATCTTTTGTCTCATTCAGAACAGGGACGGACCCAGAAATCTTTATAGGGTAGGGCAATAATATCAGTAGTTGTTAATGCGGTAGAAGGTCAAGAAATTTTTTAAACGGGTTAAATAAACAGTAGTTTTATTGAAATTTTCCTATAAAATACCAGATATATGGACAAATATAAGATTAAAATCCATCAATTTTAATCAAGAAAAGTGATTGTAGAATTTTTTTTATGGTTTATTGAAGAAAAATTGGAAAATAAATGGAAGCGATAAAGAAATTTTATGCTTTAAACAAGATTTTGGGCTAAAAATTGATTGTGCTACAACTACAAGGATTAATTATAAATAGGGGAGGGCTAATTACCAATATGGGAGGATTAATTACGAATTATATAAAAATTGCTTATACAAAAAAATTTCAAGCTAAATATAGGGACGGGCTATAGCCCGGGTTAGCCCCTTGCTAGGCCCGTCCCTGATTCAGAACTTTTCTCTCTCTGGCATTAGGGTAACGTTTCTTTCAATTTATCGGATACTGATAAATAAGTCCTACAACGTGAACATCAAGAGTCTGGCATACTTCATGGTGGCTCCAACTTTGTGTTATCAGGTAGTCTTGCCGTGATCCCTTGGTGTTTCTCTCTAAGAAGTTGTTATTTGGGCTCCTATATTCCTGTAGACAACCTATCCTCGTGCAACATGCATTAGGATGGACTGGGTGACATGACAATGTGTTCAGCTGGCATTTTTTTTACTGGGTTCATGGGCTTTATTGTAGAACAAGCAAGATGGTTTTTATGCTGTTATCTGAATTTGACTAATTCCTCCTTTGAGCGAGCATTTGATATGGGTTTCACATTATAAAACATTTTAGTTGGAGGATTTTGCAGCATATCAATCCAATTGTCCAGAACTCTCAACACCCACTGAAGAGGGATCTCTTGTATGCTATAGACAGGGTGTTGAAATTTATACCGATATGAGTTCATGATACAAACATAGACTTGCTCATGCAGACACTAAAATATGCATGATTAGCCTGTAAGCTTCTTATGTACATACAACCGTTATGACTGATTGAAGTAATGCTTCAGCATTTTCAAAGAGGTAGACACAACCTATTATGTACTGAAAGTATTCTGTGTACCGTGGAGCGTTTATTGGGGTTCAAATTTATAGAACTAATAGATCACATATTGAACTCATCAACCGTGTTGTGTCTACTGTTTAAGTTCCCTACTGATGACTGTTTTCTAGTTGTATGCTATAGACAAGGTGTTGAAATTTATACCAATATGAGTTCATGAAACAAACATAGCCTTGTTCATGCAGACACTAAAATATGCATGATTAGCCTGTAAGTTTCTTATGTATGTACATACAGCTGTTATGACTGATTGAAGTAATGTTTCTGCATTTTCAAAGAGGTAGACACGACCTGTTAAGTACTGAAAGTATTCTGTGCACCTTGGACCGTTTATTGGGGTTCAAATTTATAGGATCACATATTGAATTCGTCAACTGTGTTGTTTCTACTGTTTAAGCTCCCTAATGATCACCGACTTTTAGTTATGGATATTGTTTATAGGTTTTTGGTCCTGCACCAGTTTTGCAGTTGGAAAGTTCTTGCATATCATCAAACTTTCTTTGATAGATGTATTTGTCTGATTGAGTGGTAGAGTTAGTTCCGTCGTAACATAATTGTGTTGTTGCAACTCAAGATAAGTTATTGATGGAATCTGATTGACTTGTAGGTGTTAGATAATGCATTAAATCACCAGATTCTGACGGCGGAGAAGAGGCATCATGCATTCTTTCACTTTTATCAGGTTATCAAATTCAGTTCTTAATTAAGAAGGCTTCAGATGTTGCTCCAGCTATAGAAGATTCCACACACAAGAAGCAAAAAGAGTAGGAGTTGCTGAAGTTTAAACGTGTCGTAAATAGGTCATAAAACAATACTGGTCATGTTTTCTTATTGCCTTGAAGTCTAATTATTTTGCTGAAATTATTATATTTTCACAAGTAATAGAAGAAGAAAATTTCAATTTTACCGTCAGTTGTGGTGGATTCCAAGACCCAGCTGGATTGTTGATAGAATTTCAGATTTTATTTTCATAGATAAAGAGTTGAGAATTTGGTGGTGATGAGTTCTTTATCCTGGCTTGATTGGGATATCTCAAACTAATTGGGGTATACCCAATAAAACAAAATCTGGTCATTATGAAGTAAAACCAAGCCACCCTTAACCTTGTTTTTTCTAAATGGCTAATATGCCCTTGGTTAATTAATACTAAAATTTTGATTAGGTTAATTAATTAAGTTTAGATTAAAATTTTGAAATTTTGAATTCAAGTAGATTAACCTTTTGATCCGTCTTATGAGTTCGATTTCGATCCAAAAATTTTGGTTTTGAAAATGCATTAAGCCTAAGAAGGTCTCGGTTTGAATAAGCTTGAGCCATACATCTGCCATAGGAATGTTAAACTTTGAATAAGTTTGTCGATCTCTCTTCCACTAAGCGGTGTCAACTTTCAATAAGTCTGCAGACCATATATCCGCCGGAATGGTCCTCGGATGAAGAACACGCCGACTATCTTGGCGGGAATCTTGCGGTCTACCAGTAAATATTTCCTACCCTTCCCTACTATATTAATCTCGGCATGCAAAAAAATACAACATTCTTTGGCTGACATAATATGGAAGATGTAATTTACTTTATTCATTCAATTTTGGTTACTACATTGATTGAAACATAAAACCTAATCCTTGTCGAGACGGAAAACGAATGCACTTAGCATGTGCATCAAGCCTTTGAACCCCTAGGCGACCCCTAAGTGGACGAGTTATAGTCTCGCGAGGGTTTACATAGAGGTCTACCCACAAAGCCTATACAAAAACTTCTAAAGCCATCAATCTTCCTCCTCAGAAGACGATACACCCTCCATCATCTCGGGGCATACTCGGGATTTTGGATTCCATGAATTGATAGCTTGCATCGAATGCGAATGCTTCCCCCTTTTCCTCCAAGTAGCGCGTTTGGGGACTTCATGCTACAAAACACAACACAAACTTACTTTGTTAGTGCGTTTTTAATTTGGAAGATCAAACAACATGGATCACGTAAAATAAACCACAAAAATACTTACAAATTGTTCAATTGACAAGTTAAAGTGGGAGCATTGAAAATTGGTTTTGGATAGCTAAATAAGCAAGTATCGCATTTTCAATGACTATGTGCCTATCGTGCACTTGTTTGAACACTTCTTGAGTTAGGATTCCCACACTCTTGACTAAAGTGTTGTGAACCCTAGCTCAAAAGGTTGTGGAATCCACCCTTACGGAGGACTTCCTTCGAACTCTAGTCTCCGCATACCAAGCTTTGGTGATTGCCAAATCTTCACTAGAATCAAATGAAGCCATTTCTTGTGTGTAGTGAGCTATTGGGTGAGTTAGATGGAGTGTGTGATGGTATGAGCTTTGGAGAGTATATGCAAATAGTTGTGTGTTGTTTGTGGATATAAGTAGTGCATTTATAGGATGGTGCCCAAATTTGGCCGTTATAGTGTCCAAGTACAAGTGAATCAATGCAATTGTACTTGCAAAAATTTGAATTTTGAACTACCATGGTCGTAAATTTGCTAAAATGCGAAAGGGGTCGTAAAACGGTAGGAAATGTATGGGTTCAATAGCATGCCGGCCAAAATAATAGAGGCATTTTCTTGTTTTGTTTCCCTCCCGACCTTACATGATTTTAGGCATCGAAGAATGGTTTTTTTTCAAGATATGGCCGGCGGGGTCTCTATTTTCGTGCCCTTCCGGCTACAAAAGCCTAGCTTAGTAGGAATCGTATTACCTTACGCAAATACAGTAACTAAACAACTTTTGTTGACAGGCGTAGATCGACATTTCACAACCTTGCCTACCCGGTAACTATACAATTTTTGGTTGACGGGCCGTGCACGACATTTAACAACCTGAGCTACAGGCCACAAGACAGGGAGCTTAAAAAAAAGCATCTTAGAAAAGGTAAATACGACAATTTATGTAGCTAAAAAAACCATTCATTCAACAACTAGAAATCCAACATTTTTGTCCAAAATACGAAACATGTCCCATAAACCGTAAAAAACATTTGTCCACACCATTAACTTAAACATTTGTCCACCACAACATAAAGAAATGAACTAGGAAAGCATACATTGGCCCACGACCACAACCACGATGACCGTACGTTTAGGAACACTACCTTCACCACCACGACCACCTGCTTTGATACCTTCACCACCACGACCCCGCTGCTACCTTCACCACCGGAGTACTACGAGTCCTCTTTTTATCGGCCTTTGTCTTGGCTTGTGCATCCTTAATAGCTTTTTCTTCCGCCTTTACTTGAGCACGAAGTTGCTTGAACAATAGTGGGCATCCTTATTGTCAACATTGCAAGCATAGTCAATGTGCTTGCTTAACGATGAGTTCTCCTCTATCTTTCGCGCAACATAACACCCTCACAAAGGTCTTCAACCGATCCTTCTATATTCAATTAAACAAAAAACAATTAATAGAATGAGACGGATGGCATGCTTGTGATCCTAAATACCAAAAAAACAAAAAATGAAAAGAAATACAAACACTTGATGCAAATTTAATTAAGATAGTTACACACTTGAATAAATAACAAAGACGGATTAAGATTACTTACGATAGTATTATGGACCGTACATGCCCAAGAGTGTTTGTATCCAAAAAAACGACTCCACCATCTCGTCGGGGTCCCTTTGGAGGCTCACCTTCTTCAAGTGCAACCATCAAGTGTTTGGGAGGCATGTGAGAATCGGTCGGTTTAGTGATCACCCTCTTCTTCGTTCGGTTGAAGTTGAAGCCGAAGCCGGTGGCTTGAACAACGGCTAGAGTTTGTTCTCCTTCTCCATCTCCATCTCCTTCTTCTTCTTGTTCCTCTTCCTCTTCAACAATTTCATCTTCGATGATATTCTTACCTTTATCTCCATTACCATCATCATCATCACCATCATCATTACCTCCTCGACCTCATGCATGTCTTGATCACCACCATCATCATCATCATTGTTACCTCTTCCGTGAGTAGGATTGGTTTCATCAATATCATCATCATCACCTCTTCTTCTGATGGAATTGATTGGTCTTCATCACGGAGTCTCGTCTGAATCATTGGGTTGAGATAGTGGTTCTAAGACCTTGGTCGTTCTATGCACAACATATACCCCTCGATGTTTTGAAGACAAGAGTTTATCACCAACACGAGAAGGGTTTGAAGGAGGACTAAGAGTCGCTTTGGGAGATGCTCTTCTTTGCCATTAAGAACAATTGAAAAAAACATTACAGGCCCGCTGAGTTAGACATATACAACAATCCGTGGAAAAATGGTAGGAAAGGTCGACCAAAGATGAGTGCGGCTCACGACAAAGCCCCGCGAGTGTATCATCAAACGACCTTCCGCGCACAAAAAATATTGGTTTTTCACTAAACCAGGTGGAAAGGTCCATTTCCCACACATCATCGGCTGAAAAATTTTAGGAATGGTTTTATATAAATACCCTTAGGACTCAAAAACTCTAGGCATCGAAACATTCTAAACAAGTAGTAGGAAGGGTAAACAATAATAAGATGTCGGCTTCATTAAAAGAAAAAAACGCTTAGGAATGGTAGACCCAGATGAATAACTGCTGGTCCCTCTGCTAGTAGCGATTCTGAGAAAGCTGTACAGTAAGGCAATTTCTTCAATTGTATACCCTCCCGGCCAAACACTAACTATGAAATCCGGAAAGGTTGATAACAAAAACCTTGCTACGTCCGTGAACCGCCAATTCACAAATTCGAATTTTTGACCTAATTTGACATGCAAACATGAAATAGAAGTACTAGAGTGAGCTTAAACAAGCCCTTACTTTCTTAAGCGCACCATTTCACGTGTTTCAAATGGAACAAATTCTTCTTCTTCAACCGTTTTTTTTTTCTTCACTTTCTTAGCAACCAAATTTGCAATTCCGGGGGTTATATTCATTGGGTTTTCGATTAGTTTCTTTCATACGAGTTTGCCTTCTTAGTGGTGGATCCATTGATGAAGATTAATCGGAGTTTTCGAATCGGCGATTTTAACGAATTGATCGACGAGTTTTGGTGGTGGTGGGGGGGTGATGGAGCCGGTAAGGTTGTGGAGGAGAAGAAGAAGAGGAAGAAGATGAAATGAAGAGAATGAAAACAGATTTAGGTAGTAATTAGAGTTATAATGGGAAAGGGTAATTTTGTAACTTTACCCATTGACCTCCCCTTTGCCCTTAAAAGAGTCCCTATAAAATTGGGTATACCCCAATTGGTTTGAGTATACCCCAATCAAGCCAGGTTCTTTATCCATCATGCCTCAGTTGGATCAATTTACCTATTTTACACAATTCTCCTGGTCATGCCCTCTGTTGACTTTATATTGCCATGACTAATGATTAGATGGGTATCTCGGGATCAGCAGGATTCTCAAACTAAGGAACAAACTGTTTTGCACTTAGATCTTTTGTATCATCGTATACTCTCAAAACTTGGTTGATAGATATAATTTCAATTTCATAGATAAAGAATTGAGAATATAGTTTCGTATCATCACCTAATAATTTTACCATTGTGCTACATTGACATCGGCTAATCACACAAGTTGATTCTTACTGATACAATAATGACAATCGGAACAATGTGGGACTCAAATATTAACACCTAATCTTGTTACCCTTGGATTCTTAATTTGCAATTGGATTCAATATGCCCAAATGTGAAACAACTGGTACACCTTGGCAGTTTCAAATCATATTCCAAGTTGAGTACATACTCAACTCCTCTAACTGTAATAAGAATAGTATCTAGCAACGGTTTACTGGCGTGTACACTGTATGTAAATCGCGCATAATCCAGCCTTTGTTGCTTCATGGTTTTCTGATCAGCGCATATAAGAATTCCTAATGCACTTGCGACCTTATTTGAGACATGATGGGTTCCAGGAGGAATAGAGGTAAGTTGTAAATCTTCACCCATATAGGAACAGATTTCATGGTTATAGCTTTATCGAATTTCAGTTTCCAGTGCCATGTCATGAGGACTAGTGGTTTACCATCAATATGCAAAAGGCCCGATGATTCTAGAATTTTAATCTTATCTTCAACACAGCCCGAATTGAAACAGAAAATGGTTGTTTCTAAGGAGAAAACTGAAACATTTCCGTCGCTTGTTGGGGTACAAGTATTTGATCAACCATCTCTATATCAACCTCAAATGCTCCGTTCTCACTTTGAAAAAATATCCTACCAGGGAATTCTTCCATTTGTGACATCCGACTTTGAATTCTTCATTTGAACATTCAATATGATACTTCCCTTCTTCAAAATGGGGTTCAACATACCCGAGCTCAGGTTCGTCTCCCACGTAGGTGATATCCTCGAAGGTTGAAGAAGTTGATGATACTTTGACATTTAGTATGGGTATCTCTGAAGTTGAAGAAGCCTCCACAATTCCCTTTCTACTGCTGTCTAAGTATTTGTCTGAGGAATCACTTAAGTTCATCTCATCGGAAGGGGCTCTAGCAAAATCACCTGACTCTAATAGAACGACCGGAGTATCTAAAACATTCTTTCCTTGAAGAATTCTCACCACATCCGACATATTAGGCCTCTTTTCAGGAGAGAAAGAAGTGCATAACGTTGCCAATTCTAACACCATGGTAGCTTCATCTACCGAAACGTTAGGCAAGTCTTGGTCGAATAGTGATATAAGATTTTTTTCTTTTTTAGATCTTTGGCCTACAACAAATAACAACATGCCAAAGCTTCTAGCTGAAATTGGAAATGAAATTATGTTTAGAGCGAAAGCCAAAAAGGGTTAAATTCTAACTTACGAATTCCAAAAGCCATTGCGCGTCTTTTGATCTGTCTACACAACGCCTTCCACTCATAAGTTCAAGTACAAGTACTCCGAAACTGTAGACATCTGCTTTCTCAGTTAAGCGACCAGTCATTATATACTCTGGAGCCATATAACCTCTGTAAATAAAGTTAAAAGACAAATGAGATTTTGAACCTTAAACAGAAGATATGAGATTTTCTTTTCCTTACATGGTTCCTGCTACTAAAGTGTGAGTACCCTCTCTGTTGTTCAATTGCCTCGCCAATCCATAGTCGGATATCTTAGGATTAAGATGCTCGTCTAATAAAATGTTGGCAAGTTTTATATCTCTATGCACACAAAATTTCCCGTGCGAGAATGCTAGACCTTTTGCTATCCCAATGCAAATTTTGAGTCTAGTTTCCCAATTCAGTCTCTCCTTGAGATATGTACTGGAAGAACCTTCACAAAAATTTAAACAATATTGTAAGGGAATGAGTATATATGAAATTCCAATACGTAGTGTAACTTACGCGTAGTCAATTACCAAATAAGGCATCAAGTAGGCTCCCATTAGCCAGGTATTCATATACCAATAGGAACTTGTTACCCTCTGCAACACAATGCCCAAACAATGTAACGACATTTGGGTGTCTTAATTTAGACAGGACTTTTATTTCAATTGCAAATCCTAGCCGTCCTTGCGTTGAATCTTTAGTAAGTCTTTTCACTGCGATTGCAGTTTCATCACAGAGAAGTCCCTGTAAATTATGCATGCACTTGTCAGAAATGAAGCTAAATAACATAACGTTGATTGCAATCCGTGCTCGTTGTTTGTATATACCTTATAAACTGAACCAAAACCACCTTGGCCAATCTTGTTAGCAGGTTTGAAATCTTTAGTTGCAGCTTTAATCTGTTTGTAACTGAAATTCCCACTTTGTATTTCTTTCTCCAAATTAAATTTTCAAGAAACAACTTGTTAAGCTTAAATCATGTACGCGTTAAATCATACTACAAACAAAGAAATCATTTACAACGACGTAATTACCTTGGTCGGTCGGTAGAGTTTTAGTTTTAATTCTGCCAATAATACTACTCCAACCAGAATTTTTATCATTTCCTTCAGTTTTAGAATCAGATATTGTAACATCATCCTTGATCATGGATAGACTGAAACTCTTTTGAGTCGATTCTTTTATCATCCATCTCATTATAGACTTCCAATTTGATGAACTTTGACTTTTTGTTGGTTCTGGTTCTTCAATTTGCAGTAGAAAACCAAATAAGTTGAAATTTTCTTTTTAACCATTTGGAGTATTTCAGTTTCAATAAAAGGGTTATAGCTAGAAGAAATTGAGTTAACTAGAAAGAAATAAACTCACCTTCTTCTGGTACCGGTTTGCGTCCCAATATAGGCATGTTTCAGATGAAGGAACGATAACTCAGGCCGGCAGCATAATTCAACTATGTACAACACAAGAAATAAATAATCATATGTGTTCATACGTATCAATTGTCTTTGTCATTATCGGCAGCTATTTCACGTGCTTATCACACGCTTCTTGCCAATTTTACCGACATTAAGATCAAACGGTACTATGGTCAGGAAGAAAACCATCCACAGGATACGATGGTAGGAACAATACGGAAAATGGGTCATTTGTCCAAAAAAATTTAAAACATGGATCAAATGGACGAGTAAAAATTATTATGGGTGAAATGGATAAAAAAAAATAGCGAGGATGAAACCGGATTCATCCGGCTTAAACTTAAAAAATAGCGAGGATGAAGCTGGATGCATCCGATGTAAATTAAAAATAAGAAAAAGAATTTGAAAATGGGTAGGATGAAAATGGTTACATCCTGGCTATTTTTTTATATTTTGTCCATTTAAACAATATTAAAATTTAAATATCTTTTTCAAAGGGAATTATTGATTTTGGTCTTTTTAACCAAATTTGTGATAAATAAAACTGTGGATACCAAAATATTCACCATTTTAAATGAGAGTGTGATGGTGAATTTGTGTAGAATTTACACTAGTATTACAGTGTGTATGTTGCCATAATTTTAAGAAAATATTCACAATCGGACACAAGTTAATTCCTTGTTTTTGAGGGTAGTTTGACCTTTTAGTCAAACACTCTTGACTATTTTTGACCCTTCTCATTTTGGGGTACTTGCAACATCTTCCGAACATGTTGGATTGCAAAGCTTTGGTAGTTTATGCTGATGGAGTTTCTGACTCTGGAAATGTTTAGAGCTTGTTTGGCGACCAGAAATTTCTGGTTTTGAAATCATTCGGAAATTTGGTTATCAGACTAACTTTTAATTTTCCGACTTAAAAAACTCTTTTGTATTCAGAAAAAACTTCAATTTTACCGTCAGTTGTGGTGGATTCCAAGACCCATTTCGGTCATTCCATTCTCTATGCACTCAAAATTTTGTTGATAGAATTTCATTTTCATAGATAAAGAGTTGAGAATTTGGTGGTGATGAGTTCTCTATCCATCATGCCTCAATTGTATCAATTTACCTGCTACTTTTAAACTGAGATCTTTCGTATCATCGCATACTCTCAAAACTGAGAATTTCATTTTGATAGATATGTACTGCATCACCTAATATCTCAATACCATTGGCCTATACTGACATCAGCTAATCACACAAGTTGATTCTTACAGATACGATAATGACAATTGGAACAATGTGGGACTCAAATATTTAGGTACTGCAGCACCTAATTTTGTTTCCCTGCGGTTCTTAATTTGCAATTCGATTCAATGTGCCCAAATGTGAAACAACTGGTACACCTTGGTAGTTTCCAATCATATTCCAAGTTGAGTAGATACTTAACTCCTCTAGCTGTAATAAGAATAGTGTCTAGCAATTGTTCACTGGCATCTACTTGTATGTAAACCCGTGCATAATCCAGCCTTTGTTGCTTGGTAGTTTTCTGATCAGCGCATATAGGAATTCCTAATGCGCTTCCAACCTTACTGAGACACGATGGATTCCAAAGGAATAGAGGTAAGTTGTAAATCTTCACCCATACAGGAATAGATTTCATGGATACAGCTTTGTCAAATTTCAGTTTCCAGTTCCACGTCATGAGAACCAATGGTTTACCCTCAATATGCAAAAGGCCTGATGATTCTAAGACTCTAATCTTATCTTCAGCACAGCTGAATTGAAACAGAAAATGCCCGTTTCCAAGGGAGAAGACTGAAACATTTCCGGTAGCTTGTTGGGAAACAAGTACTTCATCAACCACCTCTTTGTCAACGTCAAATGTTCCATTCTCACTGAAAAAATATCCTACCAGCGAATTCTTCCACTTATGACATCCAACTTGGAATTCTTCATTTGAACATTCAATATGATACGTCCCCTCTTCAAAATGGGGTTCAACATACCCGAGCTCACGTTCGTCTCCCACGTAGGTGATATCCTCCAAGGTTAGAGAAGTTGATGATGGTTTGGGATTTAGTATAGGTGTGCATATAAGCGATGATGTTGGAACACTTGCGAAGCCATCTGACTCTAACAGAACGGGCGGAGTATCTAAAACATTCTTTCCTTGAAGAATTCTCACAACATCAGACATATTAGGCCTCTCTTCAGAAAAAAGAGAGCTGCATAATATTGCCAAATCTAACACCACGATAGCTTCATTCTCGGGAACACTAGTCAACTCTTGATCTAGTATTGATATAAGATTTTGCTTCTTTTTTAAATCTTTGGCCTACAACAACAAACCAAAGCTGCTTAGCTGAAATGGAAAATACAATGGTGTCTAGAGGAGTCCAAATCATTCACACTCCTCTAATGAGTGTATATTTCACATATTCTTACGATTGGTTGATTATTTAACCGATGGCCCTAATACCCTCCATGTTTAGAATCACGACCCTCGTTATGTAGTTCCCTAAATTAAATGAAATGTGAAATATACACTCGTTAAGGAGTGTGCACTTAAGTCGGACTCTTGTCTAAAGCGTGTGAGAATAAAACTGTTAAATTTTTAACTTACCAAAGTTATAAGGCTTTGGGAATCTTCTTCTAACATGTCTAAATTACGCCTTCCACTCATAAATTCAAGTACCAGTACTCCGAAACTGTAGACATCTGATTTCTGAGTTAAGTAACCTGTCCTAAAATATTCAGGATCCATATATTCCCTGTGAAGAATGTTAAAAAAGAAATGAGATGCTCAACTAACATTGGTTCAACCATTAATATATAGAAGAAATAATGAGATTTTATTTTCTTTACATGGTTCCTACTACTTGAGTGTGAATAATCTGTTCGCCGTTCCATTGCCTCGCCAATCCAAAGTCAGATATCTTGGGGTTAAGATGTTCGTCTAATAAAACATTTGTAGGTTTTATATCTCTATGTACAACCCTGAAATCTGCTTCCTCGTGCAAGAATGCAAGACCTTTCGCTATCCCAATGCAAATTTTGAGTCTAGTTTCCCAATTCGGTCTCTTCCGACCTTCCCAAAAATTTAACCAAGTTCGTGAGGAAATGAATAAGAATGCAAACGATTGAAACAACTTGGTTGTAGTCAATTACCAAATAATGCCTTGTAGAGATTCCCATTGGGCTGGTATTCATATACCAATAGTAACATGTTATCCTCTCTAACACAGTGCCCGAACAACGTAACGATGTTTGGGTGTCTTAATGTAGACAGGGCTTTTATTTCACTTGCAAATTCTTTCTCTCCTTGCAATGACTTTGCAGAAAGGGTTTTCACTGCAATTGCCCTTCCATCAGGGAGAACTCCCTGTATAATATTTCATTAATTATTTAAAAAAAAAAAATTTTTATAGTTTTGCTCAAATTGTAAGAAACTCAACTTTTTTAATGTTTGGTTTGGTTTTTGAGAAAATTAAGGAAATTTGTAAATTAAGCATATACTTGTCAAAAATGATATATGAACAGCTATCAACCCGTGTTTGTAGCAGTGGGAATAACTGTAAATATACCTTGTAAACTGATCCAAAACCACCTTCCCCAATCTTGTGTGCAAAACCTTTAGTAGCAGCTTTAATCTGTTTGTAACTGAAATTCCCACTTTGTATTTCTGTTTCAAATTTTAAGAAACATACATATTGTTAAACTTAAAACACTCGTTAAATCATAACAAAGAAATCATTTAAAACGTACCTTTGTGGCTCTTTATAGTTTTACTGCCAATTCTACCTATAATAGAACTCCAACCAGATTTTTTCTCTTTTCCTTCAGTCGTAGTAGTAGTATCCTTGATTGGTAGACTGAAACTCTTGTGAGTCAAATCTTTTATCCATCTCATCGTAAACTTCCCAGTTGAGCTTTGACTTTTTGTTGCTTCTGGTTCTTCAGTTTGCACTAGAATCCCAAAATAATTTTGCAAAACTACCATTAAGACAACTAATTCATAAAATAGGCTTTATTTATAGCTAGTAATAACTTAGTTAAGAGACAAGCTCACCTTCTTCTGGTACCGGTTTGCGTCCCAATATAGGCATGTTTCTGATGAAGGAACTATATCTCAGGCCGGCAACTAAATTCAACTATGTACAACTCAAGAAACAAATACTAATCAACTTCTTTTCTGTTCTGACTTTGAAAATGCCTATAGTTTTTTAGTATTTTTATTTTTTTATGTTTAATAACCATTTGTCTTTGTAATCCGTGTACCGGTAGCAATCATTGACGAAAATTTTTGATAGTAGTCTTTTATATGGGGGACAAACGGATTATGTTGACACGCGCATTTGATATTAATGAATTATATTTTCAAAAATTTAAAAGAAGTGTAATTTTGGAGAGAAATTTTTGTTTTCTTGTTATTGGTATTCTTTTCCAAAAATATAAAAGAAAAGGGGTCGACCATCTTCCTAGAAGTAAATTCGGCTTGGATAGAAAGTTTGACCATCTAGCTAGCAGATGATCAAACCAATTCTCCTAGACGTAATAAGTCTACTAATTGTTGGTCTCTTTTGCAGACGGTTGTAGGGAGAACGGATTTCGTTTGCTTGTGTAGAACATTTGTAATCTTTTGGGTTTGCAAATCAAGAATATTTCATTGAATGACAGCATCATATAGGCGTATGCCAACTGCCAAGTAATGGCCAAACTGACATGCCTTCACGATGTTGTATTATTACCAATCAACCTTGCACAACGTAGTATAGATTCAGGGGATAAATCCTTAGAAATAAGTTTAATCATCTAGCAGATGAACTAACCCATTTACATCATAATATCTGGGTATGCAAACTCAAGAATATTTCGTAGAATCGCAGTATGACTTCATCATATCGGCGTATGCCGACTGGCAACCGCCAAGTAACGGAAAACTGACATCTCTTTGCACAATTCGGACTTTGGACCGATGAAATGCTAAAGAATATGTCAACATGTGGCTTATCATCAGAACCTGTTTGTGAAGAGAAAATTTCAAACCTTAAAGCTGTTTAGAATCTTTAAAACAACTATTTGCTTGTAGCTGTTTTGTACCAGAATTTGAATTTAGTTGATTAAAGTAAGCAATAAAGCAGCTAATTACAAGCTTAGTTTAAGCCTTGCAACATGGATAGTTGCTCTCAAGTCATGAACCCCGGCCAGCCAATTACAAGGAATGCCTATGCTATAAAACATCTTCAAACCCCAATTTTGACACACCCAATCACTAATTTCCAATAACACAATTTCATATTCCTCTAGCTTGCTTGGCATATCCAGAGTTAACAATGGAGTCTGGTGGCCAACCAACAGTTGGGGGGAAGGCGGCAGAGGTGGTATCGGAGTCTCGTGGTCAACCAACAGTACTGAGGCCGATAGCAACCACGGCGTCAACTGAGAGTTTATTGAAGTATGGAAGTTTGATTTTAAGGACTGCAACTTTTGTGTTCTCGTTAATTTCATTGGCGGTTATGGCAAGTAATAAGGGTTTCAACACCACAATCAAAGGATTCAGGTAGTCGTCTAATCCAATTCTAATTTTCCATTTGATGTAGTAATAATTCGTCAACTAATTAATACCATTTGGGAACAACTAATTATGCAGTTATGTATTGGCGGCTTGCGTCATTTCCGTGGTATACACTTTGCTTCAGAATCTTCGTCGCTTTAACTACCTCTCCACCGGAAATCTTCTGCTTCAGGCGAGCGCTTCGAATCTTGTCGATTTCCTTGGAGATCAGGTAACCCTGTCGATACAATGGTCTAGAATTGTTTATATATCAAATGTTTTATTTTCTCATTTGGTGATGTGTTTTATTATTCAGATTGTTGCGTATCTGTTGTTATCGTCTGCATCAGCGGCAGCTCCGAGTATAGAACTGATGAGGGGACTTGAGAAGTCATTGAAATCACTCGGAGTTAATGGGAAAGCATCAAGTGTGAGTTCAGCTTCAACGGCCATGGCTTTCTTAGCATTTTTCCTTTGGCGTTGTCAGCTTTGATATCTGGTTATAAGCTCTCTACCAAAACTTACGTTTGAAATTATATATGAAAATCGATTGAAGGCTGTGTTCGCATTTATACTTACTACTAATGTTTATGTAATCCATGTAATGTTTCAATTTTGTGTTATATTGTAACAAAAGTTTAAACAGACCGGCAAATGAACATTGCCAAGCCGGTTCTGCATTTGTAACTACTTTTTTTTTTTGTTTCCATCCGCGACTGTGCCTGAAATTCTTATAAATGATAACATCATTTATTTTATACTTTCTTCATAAAATCGTATTCAACAGATTTCCAAAATGTGATCGCACGATGCGCTAAAACAATTTTTTAGAAAAAAATATCAAAGAGGATTTTCTTTTCTTTTCTTGGTTTTTGATTTTTTTTTTGATTTTTTTGAAGCATGAAATTTATTAGATTAGACTGAAATTACACGGGGTACGTAATACCCACAGTGCGCTATTACAATAGAACTGATAGATCTATGAATTGTATGTTCCCGCATTGTTGTTGTGAGTCTCCCTATGGAGCAATCATCCGCTGCTCGATTTGCTAAACCGTCTGCTGCTCGATTTGCTTCTCTGTAGATGTGTGTAATTGTATATCGCTGGATTTGGGTGAGCCTTTGTTTGATCTACGCAACCATATCGGAAATATACCATGGGCGTCTATATCGAGGTTAGAAATCTCATTAAATTTTCTGAATCCGTTTCAAATTGGACTTTTTGCCATCCTCAATTTGTTAAACGTTTTTGAGGCTATGTGCATGGCCCAAGTTTCATTTGCAAGTGTTGTTGTGATGCTTAGAGGATGTGTTATTGCTAGGATTGTGCTGGTTTCCTCATTTCGACATATGATACCTGCTCCCGTTATTCCGGGGCTTCCCCGTGCTGCCCCATCCGTGTTGATTTTGATCCAATCTGATTGAGGCTTGAGCCATCCAACAAGGATGGTTGAAGTTTTTACTGTGTTCTTTGTGCAGGATTTGCAAATGGAAGCATCCCAGGGAGCATCGGTGGGAGGTGTTTCTAGGCCCATGAATATTCCTGCTGGAGCTTGATGGCCATTTGCATTACACTTGTTGGATTTTGTTGTTGTTGGCGATACGTACGTCACGTCGTTCCTGGCTAACCATAAGGACCAAAAAAGGAAGCAGAAGGTTGTTATGATCGGTGCAGGCACATTTGTTTGAAGAAGTTCGGATATGGTTGTTTAGTGAGGTAGTGAGTTGGGTATTCCTTGAGTGTTGACTTGATGGTTTCTGAGATGGTTTAGTAAAAGGTTCCAAGTATCTATAGTTGTTTGACAGTGTAACAGAATGTGACTGGATGTTTCAGGATTAGAACTGCATTGAGGGCATATATTGGAATTGGTGAGTTGGATGCGGTGAAGAATGCTGAAGGTTGGTAAACCCTCATTAATTGCTTTCCACAAGAAAAGTTGTACTTTTGGGGAACATGGGAGCGTCCAAAGGAAATTGGATGGTGGAAGGGGGGTTTTGTTGAGTTTGCACTAAAGCGCTAATGAGGCAGTTGTATCCTGAAGCAGTAGTATATTGTCCGCTTTTAGTGAAAGGCCATATGATCCTATCTGGTTGGTTATTCTGTAAGATGTGGATATTAATGATTCACTGAATTATGGGATGGGGTAGTATGCCCAACCTTTCATGATCCCAATTCCTGGTTGATGGGTCGATGATGTCAGCAACTGATTGTATTGGATAACAAGAAGTTGGGTTAATGGTATTTTCAAATTGTGGGATCCAATTTGCTTGTATGGGAGTGTTTAATCCATCTCCTATTTGGTGAAAGAGTTGTTGTTTGAAAAACGTTATGAGTGAGGCCATCTGTCTCCACCGTGGGCTAGGGGAAGACATGAGAGGTGGGATGCTCTCGAAAATGGGGTCTGGTCAAGGTATTTTGCATTATACAATTTGGATAAGACACGGGTAGGGTTTTTGTGAATGTTCCAAACTCGTTTCATGAGTAGTGCCTTGTTGTGTTCCTTTCTACTTCGGATACCGAGCCCTCCTTGTGATATGTGTTTGTGGAGCTTGTCTTTTCCTAGTGGGTGGAGTTTCTTGATGGAAGAATCGTGGCCCCAAAAGAAGTTTGTCATGATACGATCCATTTTCTGGTGGACATGAGCAGGAAGGATTTGGGTTTGCATGAAATGGTTGGCAGTAGAGGTTGGGGACGATTTTATGAGTGCGAATCTTCCTGCTTGGTTGAGGCATTTTGTCATCCATCCTTTTGCTTTGCGTGCCGGCCGTTGAAGTAGAGGAGCTAATATGTGGCTAGAGGATCTACCCTGTTTAAATTGTACTCCTCAATATGTAGGGGGTTCGATGTTGTTGGCATGTTGAATGCTTGGGTTAATTCTTCTAGCTGGGGCTGCTCTAGCTTCGGATGATGTATTATTGTGGATTTCGAGTCGTTGATGTGTTGACCCGCCGAGGTGCCATAAGCTGTGTGATAATTTGAGGTGGTTGGTGCCTTATAGAGTGCTTTATATGTTATCAAGAGATCATCTAAAATGACACTTTCATATGGGCTTATAAAAAATGGGAGGAGAGGTCGAATGTGATTGACCAAAATCTTTGAGATGATTTAGTAAGTGACATTACACAACCCTATCGGTCTAAATTGAGATGGTTTTGAGGGGTGGTCAATCTTTGGGATTAAAGTGATGTTTGTGTGGTTCATGGGAGGTCAATCTTTGGTTTTGATATTGGAGGCAAAGGTTTTAAGATCTTTTATTTTATTTTTTTTGATACGCCACAGCTAATCTCACCTTTGTGAGCAGACCTAAAAAACTTGACTAACCCCATTGCTAATCCAATCCCACCTCATCAGTTCGACCCAATCCCAGCTTTTGTGATCATTGATCAATGACAACTGGCGAAATCATATTGAAATCAAGAAGAGGTAAAAAATTTATTCAAAAGTCAAACAAACAAGCAAAATAATAAATTTAAGAGATGTATTTTTTTATTTTTTTGCCAGGAGCTAGTAAATAAAGTGGAAATTTCCGAGGAACCCAAATTTGGTTCCCCTCTTTTCTAGAAACCCATCATTAAGATGGCATATATCTTTAGCCCAAATTATTAGATCTACGGCTAAAAACAGTAACTTTAGATTAGATTTATATTTCCATATTTTCAGATGGACATAATTAACCTTAATCAGTTAATTAACAAAACTATTTTAAAAAGAATTCTAATTTGGATTGTGGTCTACTAGTAGCGTTTTTCGTGGGCGCTATTCATGGGCAGTTCCCATTCAAGATTTTTTGTAGACTTTTCGCTATTTACGGATCTAAATTTTTTGTGTTCGTTCTCTCTCAAATTGCTTCCCCTTTTCACTCTCTCTTCTCTCGGAATACATTTCACTGTTATCCTCCATTATTAAAAAAAAGAACCAATAGTCAAGACCATCCGCACATACCACCGCCCCTTCACTTTAGAAAACAACCACATCTATGATTGTAACGGGTATGATATTAAGGATACACTATATCGGTTTCTCTACTATTTTTTTGATTCACCTTATGGATGGAATAACCTGGAAATCAATGGTTATCAAGAAATAATATGATCACTATATCATTTATCATTCTATTTCTTTGCTTCTCGTTGTTGGTTGTTGTGTAATTTGATGGACGTGTAGAACTTGAATACGACTACCGCTATAATAAACTACGCTCTTATGCCTTGAAAATTTAATCTCATCAAACTAGCCGTGAAGATGATGTGGTAGATTCGTTAGATTAGTTAATCTGGTCCATTACATTATGTATCTGATCATCTTCTGCTATATTCCATTACAGTTATTATCTCCTTTACTCTCTTTAGTTGGATTTTTTCAATTAAACTAGTTATAATAATGATAATGAGTTTTCACAAAACGTAAGTGATTATAATAAGTAAAATTTGCAATTATCATTATGATGTGAAAATTAGAACTTTCGGTGATAATTGCAATTTTTCAATTGAAAATTAAGATTATCACTAAGTTATAAAAAAAAAAACTGATTTTTTAAAGAACCGTTGATAATTGTGATTTTCACAAAACTTAATTGATAATAATGGGTGAAAATTTTTGATTATCACTATCATTTGTAATTACAAAACTTAATTTTCACATCTGAATTGCAGTTTATTGTTAAAACTAGAATTTTCACATTTAAAAGATGAAAACTAGAATTTTCATATTCGGCGGCCTGGTAAACAAAAAGAACTAAATGTTTTTATATGGAGAATTTTAAGGAGCTAATTTAAACCCTAATTATGGTTAAACTTAATTTAAACTCTAACTATGATGTTAATATTAATAGAATTGTAGGTGGAAATGAGAGTTTTAGGGAATGAATTTTTTTTTTTGCTAGCAAAAATGAATTATATTGAAAGGGAAAGATTACATAGAGTTTAGGAATTGAGGGATGTAACCCATCCATTCTCGGGAAGTTCTATACCTTCTGCTAAATTTTGCTATGACTTTATCGCCAACAAATTATTATTCCTTCTTAGAAATTCAAATCTAGCTAAACCTGAAATAGGGAAGAATTGATTTGATGTCATCTATGACTGATTTATTATACCAATACAATTGGTTCTTGCTTGAATTGAAAGAGTCTACATAATTGCTTTAGCATCAGCGACAAATGAGACTTTATCTAGGCCTTTGATTTTAGCCCACTTCTTGCTTCAAGTAAGGCGGACTTTCGCTTCCTCGGCGTTCCTCACGTTCCGGCTTTAAGTTTGCATCCAATGATTGAGCTGCAAGGTGAGTCAAAACCAAACCAATACCGGATAGATTATTATCTTTATTATAGGCGACATCCGAGAAAACAACATGACCGTCAATAGGTAGGCGAGCTAGTGCTTGGTCAATTGTTTTATAATGATAGGCCAACGAGTCCGACGTGGGTATTAGTATTATTCGAGATATAATTCGAGTATCGTTAACTAGCTTAAGAGAAAGTCTAGCGATCGAATGGTGATTAAGATTTTGCCCCTGAAAAACATTAGAGCATCTAGCTTTCCAAATGCTCCAAGCAATAGAAAAGACAGCCCCTGCATTTTTTTTAATTGCATCATCAGTGAGCCATTTGATGACCCATTCCTTGATTAATATTCGAAATTCTATCACGATCAATAGCATCGCATAAGGTGTTAGAGACCAAACAACTTTAGAGAAATCACGGTGTAATATAATATGTTCGGGAGATTCGGGAGAGCAGAATTACATGTTACAAGAAATGTCATGACCATTCCTAAATCTAGCAAGGATAGTTTTGGTATGGTAAAATGAGTTCATGGCATTTCCAAACAAAAATACGAACCTTGGGCAAAATAGGAAGACTCCACGAGGATTTGTAGACAGGATTAACACTCTGGGGATTATTCATGTAGATATTACGACCCCGAAATAATTTGGTGGCGGTTACTTGATAAAGAACCATTTTTAGTATGAGGCCAAATGATTCTATCACAACCAGATAAAGGGATTCTCATGCCTAGAATATTACTAGCATTCTGTTGTGTGAAATAGGCATTAACTAACCTGGCGAGATAGGGGTATACTCAAACTAATTGGGGTATACCCAATAAGACAAAATCTGGTCATTATGAAGTAAAACCAAGCCACCCCTTAACCTTATTTTTCTAAATGGCTAATATGCCCTTGGTTGATTAATACTAAAATTCTGATTAGGTTAATTAATTGAGTTTAGATTAAAATTTTGAAATTATGAATTCAGTAGATTAACCTTTTGATCCGTCGTATGAGTTCGATTCGATCTAAAAATTTTGGTTTTGAAAATGCATAGAGCCGGCAAGGTCGTGGTTTGAATAATCTTCCGACCAAACATACGCCGGAAGGTTCAACTTTGAATAAGCTGCCGATCGCTTTTCCGCCGGAAGGTTCAACTTTGAATAAGCTGCCGACCATATATCCGCCGGAATGGTCCTCGGATGAAGAAGGCGACTATCTTGGGCAGCAATCTTGCGTGACGGCATGTAAATATTTCCTACCCTTAGGCTATATTAATCTCGGCATGAAAAACAAATACAACCTTGCCCGGTGACATAATATGGAAGATGTAATTTACTTTATTCATTCAATTTTGGTTACTACATTGATTGAAACATAAAACCTAATCCTTGTCGACGGAAAAACGAATGCACTTAGCATGTGCATCAAGCCTTTGAACCCCTAGGCGACCCTAGTGGACGAGTTATAGTCTCGCGAGGGTTTACATAGAGATCTACCCACAAAACCTACACTAAAACTTCTAAAGCCATCAATCTTCCTCCTCGAAGACGATACACCCTCCATCATCTCGGGGCATACTCAGGATTTTGGATTCCATGAATTGATAGCTTGCATCGAATGCGAATGCTTCCCCCTTTTCCTCCAAGTAGCGCTTTGGCGACTTGGTGCTACAAAAACAAAACACAAACTTACTTTGTTAGTGCGGTTTTAAGTTGGAAGATCAAACAATATGGATCACGTAAAATAAACCACAAAAATACTTACAAATTGTTCAATGGACAAGTTAAAGTGGGGAGCGTTGAAAATTGGTTTTGGATAGCTAAATATGCAAGTATCGCATTTTCAATGACTATGTGCCTATCGTGCACTTGTTGAACACTTCTTGAGTTAGGATTCCCACACTCTTGGCTAAAAGTGTTGTGAACCCTAGCCCAAAAGGTTGTGGAATCCACCCTTACGGAGGACTGCCTTGAACTCTAGTCTCCCGCATACCAAGCTTTGGTGATTGCCAAATCTTCATTAGAATCAAATGAAGCCATTTCTTGTGTGTAGAGAGCTATTGGGTGAGTTAGATGGAGTGTGTGATGATATGAGCTTTGGAGAGTATATGCAAATAGTTGTGTGTTGTTTTGTGGAGATAAGTAGTGCATTTATAGGATGGTGCCCAAATTTGGCCGTTATAGTGCCCAAGTACAAGTCAATCAATGCAATTGTACTTGCCAAAAATTTGAATTTTGAATATGCCCGGCATGGTCGTAAATTTGCTACAATCAAAGGGGTCGCAAAGCAATAGGAAATGTATGGGTTCATTAGCATGCCGGCCAAAATACCGCTTGGCATTTTATTGTTTTGCTTCCCTCCCGGCCTTACATGATTTTAGGCATCAGAAGAATGGATTTTTTTCAATATATGGCCGGCAGGGTCTCTATTTTCGTACACTTCCGGCTACAAACACGCCGGCTTGGTAGGAATGGTATTACCTTGCCGGCCCTGGTAACTACACATTTTTTGTTGAGGGGCGGCGGTCGACATTTCACAACCTTACGCACTGGTAACTACACATTTTTGTTGACAGAGGGCGTGATGCAGCATTTCACAACCCTTCTTAGGCCACAGGACATCCGACGGGGTAGCTAAAAAAAAAGTATCCGGCAAATATATTGACACTTTATAAACAAACTATTCATTCATCCAACATTTTTTGTCAAAATACGAAACATGTCCCATAAACCGTAAAAAACATTTGTCCACACCATTAACTTAAACATTTGTCCACACCATTAACAAACATTTGTCCACCACAACATAAAAAAAAATGAGCTAGGAAAGAATTCATTGGCCACGACCACGAGCACGACCACGACCACGGCCCAGTTTAGGAACACTACCTTCACCACCACGACACCGCTGCTGCTACCTTCACCACCACGACCACTGCTGCTACCTTCACCACCGGGAGCACTACGAGTCCTCTTTTTATCAGCCTTTGTCTTGGCTTGTGCATCCTTAATAGCTTTTCTTCCGCCTTTACTTGAGCCTGAAGTTGCTTGAACAATAGATGGGAATCCTCATTGTCAACATTGCAAGCATAGTCAATGTGCTTGCTTTGCACAGGTTCTCCTCTATCTTTCGCGCAACATAACACCCGACAAAGGTCTTCAACTGATCCTTCTATATTCAATTAAACAATAAACAATTAATAGAATGATTGTAATGCAATCAATCTTAAAATAGTAAGAGCAACTCTAAAATACTTACAAATATCTTAAGCATTGTTGTTGGGTCTTTCGATTCCATCTTCTTCTTACGAGCCGGTTCTTGGTGAGTCATTGGCCTAATCACGTAGGATGAGCCCAACCCAAGTACCACGCCATGTATTTCTCGGTAGCTTCATGACCGGTGGTCACCTCGTCAAAAGACTCACATCGATGTTACGGCCCCGTCTATTGTCCCAATGTTCTTGAGTTGGCGCTGGATCGTAAGAGACGTTAATAGTTTTGGGAGGTGGTGCAGTCATCCCGGTTCATGGTAAAGAAACGGTTCTTCATCGAAATGAGGTTCTTCTTGTACGTAACCCAATTGTCACATTACGATGTGGATCGTACATTGAAAATCCTTCAAAACACAGTCATCAAGGGTCCATAGTATAATGCAACAACTTCATTTCTCCTTGGGATTAAACCTTGATTTCTATCCTCCGTCTGGATCAAATATCACCTCTTCCATGATCAATCGCCGATGGCGGCTCGGAGTTTCATAAGATTTTGCGGCATTTCCTTATCCCGAGTACCCTTAAAAGCTGTACCTTTGCGCTCTTGGCAAATGAACCGGAACACTTGTTATCCACTTTGACGTAAGAGTTGTCTTTGAACAAAGAAGGAAAGCGTTCATATATCCAAACCTATGCAAAAAGAAAAAAAAGTTTAGTAACAACCCTTATCTTTCGAGATTTGCAAATATAAATGTTTTAAACAATAAAAGTACTGGAAGAGACATGTGTTTCCGTTAACTTACTTAGTGAGTGCCCTAGAAGATTTTGTCAACTCATTGTTCAAGAAGGCAACCACCTTGAGTACCCCAAGAATACCCACGCATCTCATGTAAGGGATCCAATAGTTGCAAGTAACTGGCCTCGACTTGGTTTCGGGCTGTCGGGAAGATACATCTGCCCGGGGTGTATAGCAAATAAAGCGGCCGCGGTGGCATTGATTCGCACTTAGGGTGCACCATTCCTTCACTATCAAGGATTTCCCGAGTCTTCCATAGTTTGTCCCTCAACTTCTTCACATTAAACTTCTTAATTAGTCGACCATCCTTCTTGTCAAGAACATCATCCGTCTGAACGACTCCAACCGAACAATTTCTTGCTCAATTCGTAAATCTTCTCGAAAGAAATGGCATTATCGAATCCCTCAGTGGCTGCTTTTCCATCAACCTCGAGGCCTAGAATTTGTTGAGCATCATCGGGAGTTATCGCCATCTCACCGAATGGGAATAGCAGTGTCGGTCTCTCCATAGAACCGCTCACGAGAATGCGAGAGATGGTAACTCTATCATGATTAATATTCGAACTCTCCACCGCAGGCAACAACCCGGAGTTCCTCACAATCACTTTCACCTCCTCACATTCCAAGTCAATTCCAAGTATGCATCCTTTGAACACGAAGCTTGGCGCCTCATGAGACGGATGGCATGCTTGTGATCCTAAATACCAAAAAAAGAAAATGAAAAGAAATACAAACACTTGATGCAAATTTAATTAAGATAGTTACACTTGAATAAATAACAAAGACGGATTAAGATTACTTACGATAGTATTATGGATCGTACATGCCCATGAGTGTTTGTATCCAAAAAGAACAGCTCCATCATCTGCTGGGGTCCCTTTTGGAGGCTCACCTTCTTTCGAGTGCAACCATCAAGTGTTTGGGAGGCACGTGAGAATCGGTAGGTTTAGTGATCACCCTCTTCTTCGTTAGGTTGAAGTTGAAGCCGAAGCTTCGGTGGCTTGTGCAATAGCTAGAGTTTGTTCTCCTTCTCCATCTCCATCTCCATCTCCTTCTTCTTCTTGTTCCTCTTCCTCTTCAACAATTTCATCTTCGATGATATTCTTACCTTTATCTCCATTACCATCATCATCATTACCTCCTCCAGCCTCAAGCATGTCTTGATCACCATCATCATCATCATCGTTGTTACCTCCTCCAGCAGCCGGATTGGTTTCATCAACATCATCATCATCACCTCTTCTACCCGGATGGAATTGATTGGTCTTCATCGGAGTCTCGTCCGAATCATTGGGTTCGAGATAGTGGTTCTAAGACCTTTGTCGTTAGGGCACAACATACACCCCTCGATGTTTTGAAGACAATAGTTTATCACCAACACGAGGAGGGTTTGAAGGAGGACTAAGAGCTGCTTTCGAGCTGCTTTCTTCTTTGCCATTCGCAATCCGAACAAGAACAATTCGGAAAAAAAAACATTACGGGTAGCGGGTTAGATATATTCAACATATCCTAGCGGAACAATGGCAGAAGGTCGACCAAAGATGAGTGCCGGCTAACCAACGCCGGCATTGTATCATCAAAATAGCCTTCCGGCGCACAAAAAAAACAAGAAATTTTCACTAAACTGGTCGGAAAGGTCCATTTCCCACACATCGCCGGCTGACAAAACGCCGGCATGGTTTTATATAACTACCCTTAGGGTTTAAAACTCTAGGCATCGAAACATTCAACGAAGTAGCCGGAAGGGTAAAAAAACAAAAACTTGCCGGCTTCATTAAAGATAACAGATGCTGACAATATATACGATTGAATAACCTGCAGAGGCCTGCTAGTAGCGATTACAAAAACCATACAGTAGGCAAGTTCTTCAACCTTATACCCTTCGGCCAAACCCTAACTATGAAATCCGGAAAGGTCGATAACCAAAAACCTTGCCTTGTAGTAACTACCAATTCACAAATTCGATTTTTCGACCTAATTTGACATGCAAACATGAAATTGAAGTACTAGAGTGAGTTTAAGTGTTCCCTTACTTTCTTAAGCGCACCATTTCACGTGTTTCAGCGAGTTCAATTCCTTCTTCTTCAACCGTTTTTCTCTTCACTTTCTTAGCAACCAAATTTGCAATTCAGGGTTATACTCATTGGGTTTTCGATTAGATTGTTTCATACTGAGTTGCCTCCTTCCGTGGTGGATCCATTGATGAAGATTAATCGGAGTTTTCGAATCGACGATTTTAACGAATTGATCGACGAGTTTTGGTGGTGGTAGGGGTGATGGAGTAGGTAAGGTTGTGTTGTGGAGGAGAAGAAGAAGAGAAGAAGATGTAATGAAGAAAGAAAACTGATTTTGTAGTAATTAGAGTTATAATGAGAAAGGGTAATTTTGTAACTTTACCCATTGACCTCCCCCTTTGCCCTTAAAAGAGTCCCTATAAAATTGGGTATACCCCAATTAGTTTGAGTATACCCCAATCTCGCCAGAGTTAACTAACTCAACCTTCCAAGTTTTGGTTTCCTTATCTATAAATTCAGAGACAGAAAATTGAGGATTTGGGTTAGAAACACATTTAGGTTCAACAACATTTGGAATCCAATTATCAGTAAAAGCAGAAATACTATCACCATTCCTAACCTCCCAAATGGAGTTATTTTTAATCACTTCAAGGCCACGACTAATACTTCTCCAAGGCCAGGAACAATCAACCTTCTTAGAACTGTGAAGAGGGTGACAATGTTTAAAATACTTACATCTCAGAATAGTAACACACAGAGCATTAGGATTATGAATGACATACCAAGCGATTTTAGTTAATAAGAGAGAGATTAACATGTTTAAGGTTATGAAACCCTAGGCCACCTTGAAATTTATGGGAACAAATTCTAAGCCAACCCCTCAAGTATAGACCACCAGCAGTGGACTTACCCCACCAAAAGTCTCTCTGAGAAGACTCCATATTGTTGATGATATTATCAGGGATAGTAAAAGTATTCATATGGTAAATAGGAGAAGATTTAAGGACATTTTGGACCATAACAGACCTACCAGCTTGGTTAAAATGCTTTCCTTTCCATTTAGCAACTTTTTTATCAAAATGCTCATTAAGGTGGTTGAAAGAATCAGATCTAGCTCTAGAGATGAATAAGGGAATACCAAGGTATTTTTCATTTAGAGCTATTTTCTTGACTTTAAGATCATTTATGAGAGAGATGGCATGATCAGGATGCACATTGTTACTAAAGAAGCAACTAGATTTCTGGAGATTGATAACTTTGTCTGAGGCATAACTAAAATCTTTAATTAAACTTAGAAGATTATTAGCTTCCGGTGGCAGGCTTTAGCAAAAAAGGAGGCAAGTCATACGCAAAGAGGAGATGGCGATACTAGGAGCATCTTTAGTGACCTTTAGACCATGAATAAGATGGCAAGACTCAGCATGGGAAATATATCTAGAAAAAGACTCCATGACAATGATAAAAAGATAAGGAGACATGGGATCTCCCTGTCTCAGACCCCTAGTTGGTCTATAAGTTTTGCAAGGAGAGCCATTTAACAAGATAGAAATGTTGGTAGTGCTAATGCACTGATGAATAAGGTCACACCAATGTTCCGAGAAACCAAAAGCTCTAAGAATGTCTCTAAGATAAGACCATTCAACTCTGTCAAAGGCCTTAGACATATCAAGTTTAAGGCCCATGACACCCCATTTGTCCTTTTTCCTTTTCCTTTTCATAGTATGAACCAACTCATGAAAAATAATGACATTCTCTTGAATGTTTCTCCCTGGGACATAGGCAACCTGAAAAGGGCTAATCATTTTGCTCAAGAGGGGTTTCATTCTATTAACAATAATCTTGGAGATTATTTTGTAATTAGCATTACACAAAGAAATGGGCCTAAATTTTGCAGAGGGTAGAGGGATTATTAACTTTAGGAATTAAAGACAAAAGGTATGATTCATCTCTTTAAGAAGACACCTGGAATTAAAGAAACTATTAATGGTTTTCAGATATCATCAATTAGGAGATCTAAATTCTCTTTGTAGAACCCAGGGGAAAACCATCGGGCCCTGGAGCTGTCAAGCGTCATTTGGTTGATAGTGTCAATAATTTCTGGCTTGGGAACTGGTCTAAGCGATTTAAATTATCGTCACTAGTAATACAAGGGTCTATACAATTGAGAATATCGAGTTTCCATAGGGATTAGAGCAAGTTCCTATAGAACTGAAATGGTTAACCAGCAGGGTTTCAAGAGCAGCTCTATCATTAACCCACTGCCCATTATCCAATTTGAGGGCACTAATATGATTAAAGTGTTTCCTCATATTGGCATAATTGTGGTAGAAACCAGTATTCCTATCAAAGGATTTGAAGAATTCTTGTCTAGACTTTTGAGCATAGAATTCCTCTTGAACTTTTTGCCAATGTTCCAAGTCATACTCTACTTGCCTAATCAAATCCACATTATTGGGAGAATGTGACTGATTATTAAGATCATGGAGTTGACAATTGAGAGTTCTAACTTTATTATCTATATTACCAAAGTGATTGATTCCAAAGTTTGGATCATGTTTAACATGTCTCAACCTATTAGTGATTTGAAAAGAAAATGAGCCTACGATATCCTTAGAGTAAGCATTTTTAATAACTTCATGAGAAGGATCACTACTCCAACACTTAAAGTATCTATAGGGCTTACTACCTTGATAAAAAAGAATTAGTCTCCAAGATAATAGGGATATGGTCACTTGCCAATAGTATCAATATGGTTTACAGGAGTAGATCCATAGTGATATAGCCCGGTGGCCATTGGCGAAACCTGTCAAGTCTAGCATAAATGCGGTTGTTCCCAGACTGTTTATTGTTCCAAGTGAACTTATTGCCAATGTAACCTAAATCTGACAAGTCTGCATTATCTAGAATCGATTGAATTTCAGGGTATTCTATAGTAGTGGGAGTGGTTAAAGAAGATCTTTCTTGGGCATGCATAGTAATGTTAAGGTCACCTATGATAACCCAAGGAAGATTGGCTTGATTTCCAATTTCACTAATATATCTCCATTGAACCATCTTTTCTTCATGGTATGAGAACCATAAAGAAAAGTGATTAGGAATCGGAGTTTTTACTAGGATTATCAAAGAGACTATAACATTAACCATCTTATCGGTGTTATGAACAATTTCACAATCAAAACCGAGTTTTCAGTTAAAGCAATGCCACATTGCTCTACCTATAGAAGGAAACACCCAAGAGTTAGGGTAATTGAATCTACTAAGATATTGATTCATCTTAGAAGACTCATTCTTAGTTTCACACAGGAATATCATGTCAGGGTTTTGACCTCTGATCAAATTCCAAAGTGAATTTCTGGTAGAAGGGTTGCCGAAACCCTGACAATTCCACGACATGATTCTCATTATGGAGGTGTTTATGGGTGAAAATCGTTTCTGCCGATTTCAGTAAATTCGGTAGGTGAGTGAGAAACTGGTTTAAACCCTAAACAAATGTGCTGCACGTGAGCACTTTATAGATTCGAGAGATCAATCTGTACAAGTCCGGCCTAAACCAAGAAATGGCGTTCCGGACTTGCCGGTCACAAAGTGGAGGAGAAGGGTTGATTTGGGAGGGAAGCAAAGAAAGGTGTTGAGACCGGAATAGTTACGGGAGAGTAGTATCTCGACTTGTATCAGAAAGTGAAAGCTTAGGAAGCTTGCAAGAGATGAAAGCTTTTTGGAGAGCTTGCAAAGTTGCCTTTTCTAAGAGTGTAGTATTTTTCTCCTGACCGAGACTTGTTGTCTGGTGGAAATAGTAAGACCTATTTATACAAGTCGAGTTTGAAACGTACCCTGGTCTCATGAAGGAAGAGAGTAAAGGGTGAAATAATGAGAGGAGGTGGTAACCGCATGGTGTTAATGGGTGAAAACGTTTTCACCATTATTTCCTCATTTATTTGACCGCTTTATTCCTTTTCACGCTTTCGTAATGTGAGCGTAGTGTACGCTGCAAGCTGTGACCGCCAAACCAAAACCCTGGAAAGCATCCCCCAGTTTGTGTTGATGTCTCGAGTGTTGGTTGCATCTTGAGTGCAAGTGGTGCTGCTAGGGGTGCATGTGGCATGTGCCAATGACGTGTGTGGAATGCCTTGGTGGTAGGTTGCACGGTTTGCAAGTTAGGCTACCAGCGTGTGTGTTTGGCATGTGCCAATGGCATGTGCGGAATGCCTTGGTGGTAGGTTGCACGGTTTGCAAGTTAGGCTACCAGCGTGTGTGTTTGGCATGTGCCAATGGCATGTGCGGAATGCCTTGGTGGTAGGTTGCACGGTTTGCAAGTTAGGCTACCAGCGTGTGTGTTTGGCATGTGCGGAATGCCTTGGTGGTAGGTTGCACGGTTTGCAAGTTAGGCTACCATCGTGTGTGTTTGGCATGTGCTAATGGCATGCGTGGTCGTTAGGGCCGTGGCTTTGGTAAGAAAAGCTACCAGTGAGCATGTTGGCATGTGCCAATGGCATGCGTGGCCGTTAGGGCCGTGGCTTTGGTAAGAAAAGCTACCAGCGAGCATATTGGCATGTGTCAATGGCATGCGTGGCCGTTAGGGCCGTGGATTTGGTAAGAAAAGCTACCAGTGAGCATGTTGGCATGTGCCAATGGCATGCGATGGCCGTTAGGGCCGTGGCTTTGGTAAGAAAAGCTACCGTGAGCATGTTGGCATGTGCCAATGGCATGCGTGGCCGTTAGGGGCCGTGGCCTTGCGGGAAAAGCTACCAATGAGCATGTTGGCATGTGCCAATGGCATGCGTGGCCGTTAGGGCCGTGGCTTTGGTAAGAAAAGCTACCGGTGAGCATGTTGGCATGTGCCAATGGCATGCGTGGCCGTTAGGGCCGTGGCCTTGCGAGGAAAAGCTACCAGCGAGCATGTTGGCATGTGCCAATGGCATGCGTGGCCGTTAGGGCGGTGGCCTTGGTAGGAAAAGCTACCAGCGAGCATGTTGGCATGTGCCAATGGCATGCGTGGCCGTTAGGGCCGTGGCCTTGGTAGGAAAAGCTACCAGCGAGCATGTTGGCATGTGCCAATCGCATGCGTGGCCTGGAAATATGGCTTGTGGTACGTGTTGGCATGTGCCAATGGAACAATCATCTGACCTAGTTGCACGTTTTGCAAGCCTAGGGCGCTATATTTGGCATGCGCCAATGGCATAGCGGCTTGGAAATACGGTTTTTGGTACGCGTTGGCATGTGCCAATGGCACGTACGGCCATGTTGACCTAGTTGCACGTTTTGCAAGCCTAGGGCGCTATATTTGGCATGCGCCAATGGCATAGCGGCTTAGTTTGGCATGGTTGCCAATGAGTGCGATATGTAGTTTGGTTTTGGCGTCGCTGCCATGGTGCGCAATGTGCGGCTTGGTTTTGGCGTTGTTGCCATGGTGCGCAGTGTGCGGCTTGGTTTGGCATTGTTGCCATGGTGCGCAGTGTGCGGCTTGGTTTGGCATTGTTGCCATGGTGCGCAGTGTGCGGCTTGGTTTTGCATTGTTGCCATGGTGCGCAGTGTGCGGCTTGGTTTGGCATTGTTGCCATGGTGCGCGGTGTGCGGCTGGGTTTGGAATTGTTGCCATGGTGCGCGGTGTGCGGCTTGGTTCGGCATTGTTGCCATGGTGCGCGAGTGTGCGGCTTGGTTTTGGAATTAGGGTTGTGTCGAAAACCCTAATGCGGTATTTTGAAAAAATACCCTATTAATTATTTACACCTGAGTTAAATGCTCTTAGTTAATGTGTTGCGGGTAACACTAGGTCATGGGGTTTTACGATTTTACCCCTTGTTTAAAAACCACCATCAACATTAAGTCCCCTGTAGCTCGGAGCAGGGGCTTTGTTGCGAGGTAAGCATAAGATGGTGACAAACTATCAAAGACAAACCATAAAGAGAATTGAGGAGGCTTGTCGACCTTTTATAAATAGGATTTGGAATCCTTGCCTCTCGGGAGTTTTGCACAAATCGGGAGAGGCTGGCACAATTGGTGGGGCCGGTGCAGCTTGGGCGACGTTGGGATGTTGGCGTGAATCGGGAAAGCGAGTGTGTTAGGTTTGGTGGGACCGGCGCGAGGGTGGAAGGCTGTGCGTGCTTGTGGCGTGACTTGGGAAGCGAGCGTCTGGGCTGGTGGGACCGGCGCAAGGTGTGGAAGGCTTGTGCGTGCTTGCGGGCGTGACTTGGGAGGCCATTGGGAAGTTGGCACAATTGGTGGGGCAGGGTGCAACTTGGGTGACGTTGGGAATTTGGCGTGACCGATGTAAATAAGGAGGAGTTTCTTGAGATAGCAAAGTTTCCTTATTTTGCCTTTCCTTCACGCTTGGCTTCAATTAGGGCATCGTCCATGCCAAAAAAAAAAATCTGGAAGCGTTATGTCCCTCATTGCTTCCTTTCCCTTTTAAGGTTCCGTATTCATACCCAACGCAATTGCATCATCTCCCTTGTTTGAGAGGGGTTCTTCTTGTTGGTTTCTCTTTTCTTTGCCTAGAGACGAATTATCCTCCAAACAAGTGAGATTCTCAAGTGAAGCGCGAGATCCGACTCTTGCGAAAACATCCCGACTAGGGTTATTGAACTAAGAAAATCATATCGGTATGTTTTTTTCTTCTTCTCTGTTCATGTTATCCTCTTTTATATGCGTATACATAGGGTTGAACTTGATCATTTTCCCATTCTTTGCAGTGTTTGATGGGACCTTCCAGGGATGGCCATGCCTTTAATTTTTCGGAAAAGGACTTCTGAATTGGCGCAGATCAATCTTCTTCTCTTGAGGAGGCATTGGTTGGGATTGAGTCCTTGCTCCATGAAGCTAATGAAATTGTTAAGGACCTCCCTTCCATCTATCCCCACGGAGAACATGTACATGCTCGGACTCTCTCGGGTTCGGTGAGCGTATCTTTGGAATGGTCGTCGGGAGGACACTTCTTTGCTCTGGCTGTGGCTGCTTCAGGATGGGATGTCGAGGTTGCTGCTGCTAAAACCGTTGAATGGAACCTTTGTTGCCCGGAGGATTGCTGAGGAAAGTGTCTGAAGATAGATTTGCCCGAAGGGACTTGTGCTCCACCCTTCGAGGGCTAGTTCCTCCCTTTTGTTATTTCTGTTAGCTGCTTAGTTCCCCTGATGCCTCCTCTCTTTTTTTTTTTTTGGTAAACTCATCTTTTCCTTCTTCTTTATCCGTAAACATTTTGCTCCATATATATTTTTGAAAGAGGTTGTGGTATGATGGCTCTGCAGTGGTTTTCTGGGTTTATCTGATGTATTTCTCTGATATCTGGAGAATTTGCTTGGAAAAAGATGTATATTTTTTTATTTTTATTTTGACGGGAAGGGAATCCCCAGGGAGAAATACAAACGTTGTACTCATCTTGGGGAAGTACAACTACTAAAAGGAATTGTTGAAGGAAATACTGAAAAAGAAAAGGAGTAAATGGGAAGTACCCCCCCCCCCCATTTTTTTTTATGGATTGGATTCCTTGAGCCATCGCGAGTGAATTATCATGCCTTCTGTGAGTGTGACCGCATTGATGAGCTTGCAATATCCTCCCAAAAGGGTATCCGCAACCAGATACTGGCTCGTTTTCTCCTTCACTTTGGGCAAATCCATTTTCTTTGTCATCTTCCCAACTTGAAACGTGCTTTCTTTGACCACTACATCTCCAATTGAAAACGGGTTCGACGTCGTGCAACCGTTTGAGTCTTGGCTTCGTTGGCTTCAATAGAAGTTTCCAAGCTTCTTGCAAAGTGTTCAAATGGTCAGCCTCCCATTCGCATTTCTTGATGACGTTCGTGCCGAATCGCGCCGAGTCCCCATGACGGAAAGGGGGAAGGAAAGACTGTTGCGAAAAGGTTGCTTGGTCAGACTTACTTGCATTTGAAAACCATGAGCTAGCGCCAACGGGTCTTCTCCGGATGTCCGGGTTTCTTGATGAGTTTGTTGATGCGATAACCGGTGGGATGATTTGTTGGAATTTCCTTCGGGCGTGGACGTTGGCAGAGGGCGCACATCCAATTTCGCTTTGTTGTCGAGCACCCATAAACGTCCCAATATCATGTCGTGATCTATTTCTTTGACAATATGGAATTTGCTATGTGTTATAGCGTCTCCCATCTCGATCTCTAAGTTGATGTAGCCATGCGCGTTCAAAGCTTCTCCTCTCAAGTCCTTAATCACGGACGGGGAATAGGTAGCGTCTTGTTTGTAAATCCTGTTGCCTTGAGTGTCTTGAAAGTAATGATGTTGTGGTAGGAGGCCGTGTCGATGAGCGTGTCGTCAAATTCGTTACCTCTTAAACGGGACGTGGTCGGCCAGTCCCAGTTCTCTGCTTCGCCTTTGTTTGGGAAGCTTGGGCCCTTGGCGTGGATTCCGAGGAGAGGAAAAGCCGTTTCCGGATACAACACGATTGAGAGCTGCGAAAATATCCTGGCATTTGAACCTTGGAAAGATAGAGAATTTCGCATACATGTTGCATCATGGATTGTATAGTCTCGTGTACGGAGTCCCCGGAGGAACCATGATTTCTTATTGGTAGTGGGTCTCGATGCACTCTTTCGTCTCCTAGTTGGAGTTCTCTGCTTCTATCCTTTCTTTGAAAATATGCTTTAGTCGGTTGCAATCGCTAGTCGGGTGGTGAACGAACCTGTGGTAATGGCAATATTTGGGGTTCGTCATCTCAGCCTCAGTTGGTGGCCGTCTGAGCGGTGGCAATCTGATGACATCATCTTGAACCCGGGCTTCTAGGAGGTCAATCACCTCCTCGATGGGGAATGGGAAATCAAGGGTATTTCCTTCGGTCTCACGATCTTTGCATAGGAATTTTAGTGACGATCTTCCGTTGCGAGGGTTCCCGTTGCGCCCGGCGATCCACGTTTGGGTGGTGGCTCGTAGTTGCGGCTTTCCTTTTTCCTCTTTCGTTTACTATGTTCACGGAGGATGAGCCGACATTAAATTGTTTGATGATGAGGCGTCTACTCCCGCGGGTTTCGCACGCGTCTTCGGTTCGAGTTGGCCTAGTTCTTTCCAGTAATGACTTTGGTCTTTGTTATTGCGATCGTCGGCGGCTTCATGGAGTTCGGAGAACGTTTGGAAACGCATAAGTTTTCTAGCGAGGGCGCAGTGTGATTGGAACCATACCATTGATGCATGCGTTCGCCAATTATTGCTCGGTCACGTTTGGGTCGTGACGATCGAGTGCTTGAACCACGAACCTTTTGACGAAATCATTCGGATGTTCGTTATCCCAGCGATACATTCTTCCGAGGTCCGAAAAAGTAACTTGTTCGAGACACGAAGAAGTATTTCTTGTAAAACGCGGTGACCATGCTACTCCAGTTGGGAATCTTGCTCGGTGGGATGTTGTTGTACCATGTATACGCCCTTCCAGGTAAGTGATTTTGAGAATTCCCTTAAACGAAGAACGTGATTATATTCATGTTCACCTAGGGATTCGAGGAAACGAGAAATATGCTCACGTGCATTCCCGGTACCATCGTACGGGGTAAATTGAGAGAAGAGTACCCCCTTGGGAGAGGGATTCTCTGTATTTCGGATGGGTAAGGGGGTTGGTGATGATGCACGTCCAACTCATCATTTTTGATTCGGTTGCAAAGGAGTTGTTCCAAATCTTCTCTCGTGACAAAGTTGGGTGGATGATTTCTTTCCAACGGGATTCTAGTGCGAGTTTCCTCATCCATGGGGCGTGCTCCGCCGAGGGTGCGGCGTCGGGTTTGTTGGAGACGTTCCTAAATGGCTACGGAGGGCGCGACTCACGTGGTAGTCGTTACGTCGGGGTCTTGAGAAAGGTGAGTACCTCCTTCCGTGTTGAACCATATCATGCCGGGCTCGCGAGCATCTCTTGTCGTTCCATCGGATCGGCGATGGTGACGTAAGGGCGACTTCCTCTTGTCCCTCGGTTTCTCGTCCGTCGGCGGGGTAGTTGGGATCTTGGTCGTGGACGGAGGCGCCATGCTAGACGAAGCATTTGGGGTCGTGGCGGCGGCTCTAGCCACTGGTGAGTGGTGGCGCGACACCGAAAAAGATATTTTCGTTCCGTGATTAGAGGGTTGCGCAGAGACGCTAGAGGAGCAGCGGCTCGGGCCCTAGTGATTGGCGGTGTTACACTTGAGGGAGTGCATTCGATGTTCTTGTTGTCGGCCCGGTGACGTAACAACGTTATTGGGAGAGATGCTAACATCCGGGGTGCGTTCTGTCTTTGGTGTTCTCGGCGGTCGCTCTAGGACACGAGTTCCACCATGTTGGGATTTGACGTTCGGAAACGAAATCGGGAGTCGGAGTTGGTATTATAACCGATAGATCAATCCTCATTGTGGTCGCCAATTGTTTATGGGTGAAAATCGTTTCGCCGATTTGATAGAATTCGGTAGGTGAGTGAGAAACTGGTTTAAACCCTAAACAAATGTGCTTTGCACGTGAGCACTTTATAGATTCGAGAGATCAATCTGTACAAGTCGGCCTAAACCAAGAAATGGCCGTTCCAGGACTTGCTTCGGTCACAAAGTGGAGGAGAAAGGTTGATTTGGGGAGGAAGCAAAGAAAGGTGTTGAGACCGAGAATAGTTACGGGAGAGTAGTATCTCGACTTGTATCGAAAGTGAAAGCTTAGGAAGCTTGCGGGAGATGAAAGCTTTTTGGAGAGCTTGCAAAGTTGCCTTTTACGAGAGTGTAGTATTTTCTCCGACCGAGACTTGTTGTCCGGGTGGAAATAGAGTAAGACCTATCTATACAAGTCGAGTTTGAAACGTACCTGGTCTCATGAAGGAAGAGAGTAAAGGGTGAAATAATGAGAGGAGGTGGTAACCTCATGGTGTTAATGGGTGAAAACGTTTTCACCATTATTTCCTCATTTATTTGACCGCTTTATTCCTTTTCACGCTTTCTTAATGTGAGCGTAGTGTATGCGCAAGTTGTGACCGCCAAACCAAAACCCTGGAAAGCGTCCCCGGTTTGTGTTGATGTCTCGAGTGTTGGTTGCATCTTGAGTGCAAGTGGTCTTGCTAGGGCGCATGTGGCATGTGCCAATGACGTGTGTGGAATGCCTTGGTGGTAGGTTGCACGGTTTGCAAGTTAGGCTACCAGCGTGTGTGTTTGGCATGTGTCAATGGCATGTGCGGAATGCCTTGGTGGTAGGTTGCACGGTTTGCAAGTTAGGCTACCAGCGTGTGTGTTTGGCATGTGCGGAATGCCTTGGTGGTAGGTTGCACGGTTTGCAAGTTAGGCTACCAGCGTGTGTGTTTGGCATGTGCTAATGGCATGTGCGGAATGCCTTGGTGGTAGGTTGCACGGTTTGCAAGTTAAGCTACCGAGTGTGTGTGTTTGGCATGTGCCAATGGCATGCGTGGTCGTTAGGGCCGTGGCTTTTGTAAGAAAATCTACCCAATGAGCATGTTGGCATGTGCCAATGGCATGCGTGGCCAGTTAGGGCCGTGGCTTTGGTAAGAAAAGCTACCCGGCCCGAGCATGTTGGCATGTGCCAATGGCATGCGTGGCCGTTAGAGGCCGTGGATTTGGTAAGAAAAGCTACCCGTGAGCATGTTGGCATGTGCCAATGGCATGCGATGGCCGTTAGGGCCGTGGCTTTAGTAAGAAAAGCTACCGTGAGCATGTTGGCATGTGCCAATGGCATGCGTGGCCGTTAGGCCGTGGCCTTGGCGAGGAAAAGCTACCCGGCGAGCATGTTGGCATGTGCCAATGGCATGCGTGGCCGTTAGGGCCGTGGCTTTGGTAAAAAAAGCTACCTGCGAGCATGTTGGCATGTGCCGATGGCATGCGTGGCCGTTAGGGCCGTGGCTTTGTAAGAAAAGCTACCGTGAGCATGTTGGCATGTGCCAATGGCATGCGTGGCCAGTTAGGGCCGTGGCCTTAGCGGGAAAAGCTACGGCGAGCATGTTGGCATGTGCCAATGGCATGCGTGGGCCGTTAGGCGGTGGCCTTGGTAGGAAAAGCTATTAGCGAGCATGTTGGCATGTGCCATTGGCATGCGTGGCCGTTAGGGCCGTGGCCTTGGTAGGAAAAGCTACCAGCGAGCATGTTGGCATGTGCCAATGGCATGCGTAGCCTGGAAATATGGCTTGTGGTACGTGTTGGCATGTGCCAATGGCACGTACGGCCTAGTTGCACGTTTTGCAAGCCTAGGGCGCTATATTTGGCATGCGCCAATGGCATAGCGACTTGGAAATACGGTTTGTGGTGGGCGTTGGCATGTGCCAATGGCACGTACGGCCATGTTGACCTAGTTGCACGTTTTGCAAGCCTGGGCGCTATATTTGGCATGCGCCAATGGCATAGCGGCTTAGTTTGGCATGGTTGCCAATGAGTGCGATATGTAGTTTGGTTTTGGCGTCTGCCATGGTGCGCAGTGTGCGGCTTGGTTTTGGTGTTGTTGCCATGGTGCGCATTAATGGCTTGGTTTGGCATTGTTGCCATGGTGCGCGATGTGTGCGGCCTGGTTTGGCATTGTTGCCATGGTGCGTTGATGTGCGGCTTGGTTTGGCATTGTTGCCATGGTGCGGATGTGCGGCTTGGTTTGGCATTGTTGCCATGGTGTGTGATGTGCGGCTTGGTTCGGCATTATTTGTCATGGTGCGCGGTGTGCGGCTTGGTTTTGGAATTAGGGTTGTGTCGAAAACCCTAATCGGTATTTTGAAAAAATACCCCTATTAATTATTTACACAGAGTTAAATGCTCTTAGTTAATGTGTTGCGGGTAACACTAGGTCATGGGGTTTTACGATTTTACCCCTTGTTTAAAAACCACCATCAACAAGGAGGGTAATTTACTACCAGAAATTTTGCAATACAAGTAAATCGAATTGGACGAATTAGCAACCACACAAATCGATTGAAATAGAATAACAGGGGGACAGCAAGCATACAAGTGATGATTATGAGATAACCGAAGCAAGTAAAGATTAGAAGACCTAAAGGATTGAGACAGAATGGACTGAGAACAAAGTATAGGACTAATTCTAAGGGATTGGGAAACCCTAAAAATTAAAATCACGAACAAATCAATCGGGAAACCAGGGAACGAATAAGGAATTGAATAATTAAGGATAGGAAATACTTAGACGAAAGGGAGAGATTATAAAACTTTGATTTGCCGCACTTGTTGTTTGATCCGTAGCAGGGATGGAACATCGATTGTTTGACTCTCTAGCTCCATTCTCTACATCTACCATGTTCATGTCACCACCATCAAGAAAGGTACCCTCGATCTCCGATTGATCTCCTCTACCATTAACAATTACGAGAGGTGAGATTGCCACCACCGGCGTTAGGGTTTGTGGAGTTCATATCCAAGAGAACATAATTGTCTTCTAAACCCGAGTCTCTACTCCTTTTATTTTTCCTTGGATCCGAATCTTCCTCTTCCGACCCTTTGACCCGACTGTTTCCACCGTAATTACCATTACCCAGCTCATTAAGCCCATTTTCTTGGTGAATTGTTGAGCATATTTTGAACCATGTGAGCGTGTTTCGCATAGTAGGCTTCAAAAGCTGGCTCTGTCATGCCGAAGATGAATATATGCCATGCTCTTTCTTCACATAGCTCATCATTATGAGCAATTGTAAAACAGTCAGGGCAGATTTTCCTAGGTTGTTTCACAAAATGGTAGCGAGCCCATATTTTCTGATTAGCAGCGGTAAGTAACCAGTTTCTTCTTTTCATTGGTTGACTGAGATCAACCTCAATCTTAGCTGAAACAACTCTGCCTCTTATGGTGTAGCCATTAGAACCCTCCTCTGCTATCTTCCTTCCCATGTAATCACAGAGTTTATTAATAATTCCTTCATCCATATGCTCAAGGTACAGACCTTTTATCATAACAGAAAAGATCTGGTGAGTGAAAACATAATTATCCAGAGGGATTGCGTTATCATAAGGTTTGAGAACAACCAGGTGTTCATTGATGATCCATGGAGCATTTTTCATAACATCAGCCACATCTTCTGCAGTTTTAAACTTGAACACGTACAAGTTTCTCCCCAAGGTATTAATCTCGACTCTTCTATGTCTTCTCCATATAATATTGACATCTCTTTGAACTTTTTCAAGCTCAATATCATCTTTAGATATAATTTTCCCAATGAGGCAGTTCTTCCATTTGTTGGCAGCTGCCGCTATCTCTTCTTCAAAAATCAGGCTTCCTCTTGAGCGACTTGGGTTTGCACCTCCCAGAGTTGAAGCGTTAAATCTTTTTGTGAGGGCAGCTAACTGATGTCTTGAACCTTGTGACATACTTATGAGGACTGGGAAGATATAACTTTCTGGAATGAGAGAATATATTTCAGAAGATGAGTTTTTCCTTCTCAGATATCTAACTATATAAACAAGTTTAGGATTAGGGTTTTGACCATTGCCTTCAGTTTGGAAGATATTCTTTCCTATAATCTTTTGTATATTGTTGAGATATTCCGAGATTTTGTTATAGGAAATCTCACGAGATATGAAGCAATATTTCAGGAAGGAGGAATTCAAATTTTGAAATTTCCAGGAATTGCGCCCATTGATATGATCTATTACCAAAACTACCCCTATCTCTGTCAAAGTAGCAAAGAAGAACCAAATGATTTTGATGATGAACCAGATCTGGAAGAAGATTAAAACTATGATCGGAAGTGAAGCCTACTGCTTCATGGATCAAAATGACTGAGATCATAATGAAGGATACCAATCTATAATGACAACTAAATTGGTAATGAACATGGTCATCTTGCAAGTATGGGAAACACTCTGAGTTCCTAATGAGAATCGGAGAATCAAACCGCACCACTGCCCCTTAAAAGACCGCAACCGTGCACGCTACTTAGATCCACAACGTGCTGCAAATCACAGGATTAGAAATCCATGAAGGTCAGAAAAATAGGAAGAAAGAAAATAATCAGATTGTTTTAAAGATAGAAGAAACAAGAAGAATATAGGACCTCTTTGTATTTGAATGAAAAGCTGCAATCCGAAAAAATCAAGAACAAATAAACGTAATCATAGAAAACAAATAAGTAAAACTTATCGATTCATTATGTAGATCCATTCCCTTCGATAGTAATTTGGCGATTCAATCATAATCCAGGAAGTTAACAAACCCGCAAAGGAAACATATCACACTGGACTTCTTATTTTGATGGAGGTTCAGATTCATGTCCCCATCTTTAGGGAATGAATTAAAGGAGTTGTTTTAGGAAGAAGTCAAACAGTAAATAAGGCGTGATAAAAGATGCAGTTAATTTAGGAATACTAATATCACGTTTTTAGTTTGTTTTTTTTTGTTAGAAAAAAAATCTACAGTAATCATTTTTATCCCAAGTGAAAAAGGTTTTTTTGGTAATGAAGTAACTCTTATAACTAATTATGGGCTTTACATATAGAGAATCTTATTGACGAGTTTGTCATATAAAATATAAAACAACTGGGCTAGAAAAAAAGTTCCCCAGTAAATAAAGGTGACTCACATATCTATTGGTGCATCCCCAAACGGTTTTAAAAATGATTAATGGAATATCTTGAAACCACTCCAAAATCGTTCCATACATATACTGTTACTAAATTTCTACCCAAGAACCTACAACTTCCTACAAGAGTTCACCATTTCATTTTTAAATATATTTTAGGGTGAATGCAGTTATGAAATGTGTTTTTTTCCCTCTTTAGGGGTTGTTTGGTAACCATTATTTTAATGGATTATCAGCTTATAATCCATTACCATTATGTAGATTATAATGGATTTTGTATGTGTTTGGTAAACATTATAATAATTGATTATTTTAATCATAATTGAAAAAATCCATTATTTCCATAATTAGGAAAAAGTTGTTTTGAAAATTTATTATAATTGGGCCGATTTGAGCGAAGCGAAGGAGGACATTTATATGGCCACTTTTTTGTAAAATCTAAGTGATCAATTACCACAAAAAGATTGGAAATGGTTAGGGCCGAAAAACCAAAAATGTCCCTTTTAGTCCAATTACTCTAACTCCCCATGTATCCTATCTTTTCAGGGTATAATTGGCAACCAAACTTTAATATAACATATCTAAAAATCCGTGCCTTAGAATTTTACAAATTTTATCTCGTTGGAAAGGTTATAAAAAACTCACATAACGAGTACAAACAACAATATTAAATTTAAAGTTTTTGTGAAAAATTCGGAAGTATTTATCATTTTAGGCACAATTTTAGAAAATTAAATGTATATTCATTATGCAAACCACCACAAAGGATACATAATACTTTATGTAGCAAAATTTTAGTTTATGCATCAACTAATTTTCCGTTGCAATTTAATAAAACGATGTACTCCCTCCATTTCAAGAAAAATGATACTTTCATTTTAGGCACAATTCTAGAAAATTGAATACATAGCCATTATGCAAACCACCACAAAGGATGCATAACACATCATGCAACCATATTTTGTTTTATGGATCGACTAATTTCCGTTTGGAAAAAGTGATACTTTCATATCTCGTTTAGGAAAAGTGATACTTTCTTCCGTTTGGAAAAAAATGAAACTTTCGTTGTTTGGGAAAAAGTATCACTTTTTCTCAAATGGCGAAAGTATCACTTTTCCAAGCGGGGGAGAAAGTATCATTTTTTCCTCAAACAGGCTAAAGTATCACTTTTTCAAACTAGGTGAAAGTATCACTTTTACGAAACGGACGAAAGTAATCGTAGACAAACCCCATCTTGATTCTTCTTCATGTCGGCCTTTCCACCGTGGCAACTGGGTGCATTACTAGTCAATTATTTTTTCTAAGGAACTCAAATTGAATTTTTTTCTTCTTATTTTCTCTAAACTATCATGAGAGAGACAAAAAAAACAACGTAGGACTAAAAATATCCTAGATCATTGTTTTTTCCTCTCTTTTTGAGATCATCATTCTAAGATAATCAATTATCTGAACAAAGTGTTTGGGAAAATTTATTTTTAAAATGATTATATCAAAATCATTTATCAATTAGTAGTTAATTTTTTTATCAATTTATGATTATCTATAAATTAATAAATAAATTTTACAAAACAAGGAATCGTTGACAGCAAATATTTGTAATCTTAAAATTAATCGTGTTCCCACGTTATAGTGATGAACAAGGAATCTCGACCGGTCAAAATCAAATGGTAGAAATTTTGAACACCTTATTAGGAGAACTTAGTTGTGAAGAGAAAATCTCAAAACTTAAATGACATTGGGGCTTGGGGCTAGATTTTGTGGGCTTGCTAACAGAACTGGTATCTTCCAAAGTCTCATATGCGGTTGGTCGCGAATCTTTTGACTGTGCGATATAGGACCTGGTCTCAAGGGATAATAAAAAAAATAAAAACAGAAAGCCATTTATCATTCAATATCATATTCAAACACACATAAATATTCCACGACTCTACAAAATTCCAAATAATTTGTTTCTAACTGTTTTGCATTAGAATTGTATGAAATGCTGATTAAAGTAAGCCAATTAGAAGTTTAGTTTGAACTTCACATCATGGCCAGTTGCTTTCATAAACCGCTAGCCATTATCAACTAATTTGTCAACCAAGGAAATGCTTTGAAAACATCTCCAAATCCCAACCTGCAATACCACAGGAATCTTCTGTTTTAGCCGCGCACTTCGGGCCTCGTTGACTTTTTTTAGGCCTGCACAAGAAACCGGCCGGGCCGAGCAACCGTGCGAAACCGCTGGAACAGCGTGGCCGGGCAGGGTCAGAAAATCCAACGGCCGGCAACGGTATTGGAAGTTAGAACCGTTGGATATTCGGCTCGGCGCACGGTATCAGTCAAAAGGCCGGCCGAGCCGAGCCAAAAAAAACCGGAGTCAATATTAGCCATAGATCTAAACATTCAGTTAAATCCTAATCGTCCGTTGAGTATATATATACATAATAACCCTAACAAATCTCACTAAAACTCTCTTTCTCACTCGACCTTTTTTCTTCTTCCCTGTCTCAAGACTGAAAACCCTTCTTCTGAAATCCTAAAGGCAGCTATCAACACCACAGTTACCATCTTCTTCTTCGTTACTTCTTCTTTCTCCTTCTTTTGATTCTATAGCAAGTAACAACCGTACATGCAACACCACTATCACTGGCATAGCTGCACCACCAAGTCTACCAGCACCAACAATACCACTTGCTACCATTATTACCAGCACCGCCATGACTGGTTAAAGGTGGAAGATTGATCTAGTTTTTATTGGGTTTGATTCATTTGTATATTAAATTAGAATTTTAGGGTTCTTAAAATAATTGGGTTTCTTAAATTGAGTTAAAAGAAGCTAATCTCTTTAAGCAATTAATTTTTCCTCTTTCTGCATATCTCAATTTTAATTTTGTAACACTAACATCTGAATCTGAACTTATGTAATTATTTTTTTTTTTTTTTTAATTTCAGCACAACTGAAACCCTAAATTTGGTTTTGCTTAACTTGTTGATGTTGATAGTAACTGCTGAATTAATGTTGTTGATCATTATGAACATAAATTGTTAACCTTTTGAAATGAATCAAACGGCTGTATAAAGAGAATAGGTATAAACCGCCGGAATAACCGAGACCGGCCGATCCGACTCTGTCCGGTTTAAAACCGTACCGTAGGTGGTCGGCTCGGCACCGGTTTCAGATTTCAAAACCGAGCTATGTTCGGCTCGGTGGCCGGTTTCGCCTAAAAACCGTGCCGACTGCCGATGTGCAGGCCTACTTTTTTGGAGACCAGGCGCGTGGGTTGATTAGTATTAGTACTTGTCTGTGATTTGCTGCATATAAAACCCGAATGATCAGGATGTTCTGGTCTCTATAATTGTCAATTTTCTTATGTTTCTACCTTATTTGATGCGTTTGAGTGTGCAGATATTATTGCGTACCTGTTGCTATCGTCTGCATCATCAGCAGCTCCGTCTGTATCTACGGTAAAGGCATTGGAAGATTATGCACTAGAAAACCATGTTACATCAACCAAGAGTGCAGCTTCTACCAGCATGGCCTTCTAAGGATTCTTGTCTTTGAACTTGTCAGCTATGTTATCTGGTTATAAGCTCTCCACCAAAACTAAAATTTAAACTTTCAAAACTGATTTGTTTTATTGTAAGGCTCTTGCTTAATTTTGTTCCACATGTGATCATGTACCCCTCCCTACATTTAAAGTTTCATTTTTATGTTTTGTCATTTAGTTTAACATATTCGGTAAACACGTACAAATTTAGACCGACTCGTTCAAAAATACTTTTGAAACACTTCCTTAACGTGTTTCGATACCGGCAGAAATCATTCTAAAAAATCAGAAGTGAAAACAGTTTACCTCCCAAAACTCAATATCTTTGCTTTGGAAGTCAGTGTGACTTAGTATCGAAAACTATGATGCATCGATACTGATACGGGGATACTGATAAGGTCACACTGATATGAGGATTCGTCAATTTCCATAAAATAGGGATACGGTGGGATACGTGTATTTATTAAAAAAATATTTAATATAATAATAATTCATTCTACTAAAAAATCATTAGAAAAAAAAATCCGATATATACTATTTTGAATATTAAATTGAGCAAATATTAAATTTTCATCATTTTGGTTTTAGGTCATACTTATGTTAATTGAATGGATAAAATGACATGTACTCCGATTTCTCTCTAAACAACATGAAAAACATGACTGCCCAATAAGCCTTAAATTTTTCTAACATCGTTTTTTTTTTAAGCACCATAAAAATAAATACCAAGTCTTTTTTCTTTATAGTCAACAAGTTATTAGGTTTAGATATAATTATTCAATATGATCATGAGTACAAATATCTATAAATATTTAGATTTTATGTATAAATTTATAAATATATAGATTTTGTATAAAATAAATAAATGTTAGATTATAGGAAGTATCCCCTCATAGAGTATCTCGAGAGGTATCCCGAGTATCCCCTACCCTTTTTATAATTAAAAAAGGTGACACTTTAAATGGAGTATCCGATACGTATCCCGGGTATCCCCAAGTATCCGATAATCGATACTGGCGTCGATACGGATACGTCACCAATTTTGAAGTATCCGTGCTTGAGAGATCGAAAAATGATTTCTTGTTTTTTGTTTACTCATCCTCCTCTCATGAATGCTTAATAAATGGTTCAAGCCAAACAATTATCTAGCTAGTTGGAATGCCAACTTTTCCACCATATGCTGGTTTATCTGGAAAGCCAGATGTGACTTTGTTTTCAGAAACATTACCCCTAATGTAGTACTACTGCAAACAGGATAACTCAACACCTCTGTTTCTTTAACAGAGTGATGCATAATCCAGGGCATATTCTAAACAATCTTTACTATTACAGGAATCTTGATTCCTGATGCTAGGGATGACTGGCTTATAAGAACCTATAAAGAAAACTTTGGGGTCACTATTAGCTTCTGTACCATGGATGTCTTCTTGCGGGATGCTAATGCTGATATCTTCTTATACACTAACGTTTCCCTAATTGCCATGTCTTCTTCAGGGAACTGCATGGGAGCAAGAAATTACAAAGACATTAAAGATGGAATCAACAGGGCCTCAAGAGGATCCAGTCTAGCTTTGGAGTGGGGGAAGAGCTTCACAAAGCCAACATCAACTTTGAAGCTCAAGACGATTCTAGTCCTAAAGCTATCCAGAAGGCCTATCAGAAGGAGGTACAAGGAAGATTTCACTTAGGATTCCACCAGATGATGGGAAGAAATTTTGATGCAATTGATGTTGTCCTAGGCAACTTAAAATTATTAAATTTTGGGATTTCAGAATTTAACCCACCCGTTCTATAAAAAAAACATTTAGTTCCTAAACACTAAAACTTTGGTCCCGCCTTTGGTCATAAGCTCAATATGATTCTAAGAGCAACTGGCAGTGGGGAGACTAAAACCAAAGACTAAAAACCAAAAAAATTTGAAAAAAATGGGTTTACTCGGTGGTGCGGCGCTACGGTGGGAAAACCAAATTTGATGGGCGCAACTTAAAAGTTGCGTCCCATTTATTTTTTATTTTCTTTTCCAGCGCAACTTTAAAATTGCGTCCATTTTTTTTTTTTAATTCGGGCGTAACTTTTGAGTTACGCCCGAAAAGTCATGCTTTAGGTCAGGCAATGGATAACCGATATCCGGATCCGTTTCCGATTATTCGAAATCTATAGGATTTTATCAGTTATATCGGATATCGGATATCCGGATCCGATAACTTATCTCGGATATTTTCTCTTAACCTATCGGAATCGGATTGGGCTCTATCAGATTGGTTAATATCCGATATCCGATAAGGTAAAGGCGTACTAGTAATTTTCAATGCTACCAATTGGGTCTCGTCAAATTGGGTGGGGTGAAACCTTATCTCAAGACCAAATCGAGAAGATAAACTCGATCTCATTTCTTTTTCTTCCTCCTATCTTCTTCTTTCTTTCTCTCTTTCTCTCTGTTCTTCTTGCTCGTGTTTCGAGAGAGATTTGTGAGTTGTTAGTGAGATTTGATTCATAAGAATCAACTGATGAAGATGTATAGATGATGAAGGAGTCGAGGTTATTCTTTGATGAAAAAGAAAAAGATGATTCGGAGAACCAAGTTGGGGTTTTGTGTGATTATGAATTGGGGTTTGAATTGGTGATTATTAAGATAAAATTGAAGATGGGTTTGTTCCTAATTGGGTTTGATAGAAGTTGTGGGGTTGTTCGAAGTTGATTTGAGGATCGAATCAAGAGCTAGGGTTCATAAGAAAAGTTCGGAGGAGAGTTTGAAGATGAAGTTAATGGTTTAGGGGATTGAATTAATGATGGGTTTGTTCTAAATCGAAGAATAGGTGGATGCATTGGGTTTAATTGCAGTTTCATAAACATTTTTTATGAAATTCTACTGTTTATGAAGCACTATCACGTATGAAGGAAGGAAAGGTGAAAATCCTACTGTTTTATACGAAGGTTCATAATATATATCGTACTTTGATTTGAGAGTGACCCTTTTTATGGACAATCTATTTATGCTACTACTCCGTGACACCTCCAACTCCTCCGTTATTAACTTCTCCAACTCTTGAGGCTTAATACAACTACGTGTAAGTTACTTAATTAAACATTGTTTTCACACTTTGCATAAGAGTTTAATAATGCAATTGATAGTGTGTTCAATGTTCATAACTGTGCAGCGAATGGAAATAATTCAAATTCATTGAGACTTGGTATTAGCATCTCCATTCTTGTGGGAATTGCAGTGCTACTATCCTTCATTGTTGTTTGGTGGTTCTACTTCCATAAGAAAAAGAAGATAAATGGTAAGTAGCTAGTTCCTACATATACATGACTTATGGCTTGTCTCTCAATTATCTGTTGATCAAATTTTTACTTGTGCTATAGCCCAGGATGGAAATCCAGATTTTCAAAGTGCAGAATCACTGCACTTCAACTTCGATATAATAAGTACCGCATGAGATAATTTTTCATAGGCTACTAAACTTGGTGAAGGTGGATTTGTCATGGGCAATGTCAAAGCCAACCAGGGCCAAGGAAGATCATCACTAACCTGTCGTTGTCATTGTTGTTAAGTCGTAATCCTTTGTGTACAAGAAGACATGGTGTTTGTAGTTTTTTTTCATATGTGATGTGGACTGAGACACTGGGAGAGTGGGAGTATTGTTTTGTGGGTTTGTTTGTCTTTCGACCTTCGGTTCCCATATTAACGGATATTAACGGATAAAAATCCGATATCCGATAGCTTAACCTTAACCTTATCGAATCGAGAATTTTTGGTATCCATAGGATATTATCGGATCTAGGATATCCGATAATCCTTAACCTTAACCTTAACGGAATTGCCAATATCCGCCGGATATCTATCCGTTGCCTGACCTAGTCAGCCCCAATTTTTTTTTTTTTTTTTTTTTTTAAATTCGGGCGTAACTTTAAGTTACGCCCCACCAGCGCAACCTTTAACCTTCGTCGACCAAAGACCAAACCAAAGACCAAATATAGTTTGGTTTTTGGTTTTTAGTATGGTATTTGGTGTTTAATCCGTTCGATAATGCTTGGTTTTCGACCAAATTCTTAGTTATACTCGTCATTGTGGTTGCTCTAACAACTATGGTCCCTACTCTGTGCTACTATCGTAATTTTCTAAGAACAGAAACATTAAAAACAAAAACTGTTAACAAACTGTGAAAAAAACCACGATAAAACTATCTCTCTAACATTCATTGACATTTTGACGCCTAAAAGTGGCTCCTCGCTAATTCCCTAAGGGGTGTGTCCCTACAAACATATGAAAGGGACTATTTTCCACAAGGAAATAATACTGGCGACATGTGTTTGCAAACTCAATCCAAGACACGTCCTTTTAGGGTCCGTTTGGCATGGGAGTAATAGTAGGAGGTAATGCAGTCAATGCTGTGGTCAAGGACTGCATTGGATATAAACTTGTTTGGCGGGGCCCCCAATGCGTGACTTAGGGTCCGTTTGGCATGGGAATAATAGTGGGAAAAATACGGTTTGGTCCAAAACCCCATCCAAATATACTAGTTAGTCCTAACCCATTCAACTAGGTACAAATTAGTCCTTTTCATTAAAAGTACACAAATAACCTTCCCGATTTACGATTTAGTCCAAATATTTACAGATTTAGTCAAAGTGACTAACAATGATGTCAAAGAATTTTAAATAATATAAAAAACAATTAAAAACAATTTATCTTTGAACCGTTTGTCCAAAATTCACAAATTTTATATATTCGGAAAGCTCTTTAAAGAGAGCTACAAAAAGAGTACCCATATGACTATATAATTCTCATTTTTAAAAAATCTTAATTTACATTGGCGTACAAACATGTACATGTCTACAAAAATCCAAAAATCAAAAGACAAAACAAGGTGCACCAGTTTGTACACCAACCTGGTGATCCATACGATAACAAGTTAGCAAAAGTAGACTACAATTTTGAATCTCATACGATAACAAGTTAGCTAGGTGATCCATTCCCAAGGGTTTACCGAACGCTCCTCTCATACCAGTTTGAAGCCTGTCACTCCAAAGACATGAAAGCATCTTGTTGATACGCAAGACATGGAAATGATGTATTTATGTTGTGCATCTATACATACAATGACGAAGAGGAAAAAGTGGTCAGCACAGAGATCAAACTATTATTTCATGAAGTTTTTAACTGACAAGGAATCTAATAAAACAACAAAATAATTATACAGTGGGAGCTAGATATTGGTGACTCGTAAGCTAAAATACCGCTGTAGCACCAGTTTCTAGCTTATTTTTCACCTAGGCCTATATAATTGAGTAATCACTGATAGCATGAATACTGGGTAACACATTGATAAACCATCCAGTTCTTACGGGCTAAAGCTCAGAAAAAATGATTATACTAACTTACAAGTATGATCTTAAATTTATTCATCCTGTCACAGAGATTATTTTAATAAAACTGTTCGAAAATGCACCGAAGCTGCAATAAATTTCCTAGAATGTACATTATCTTTGCCTAAGAGATGTTACAAGGATCTAAATTTCTAATGAGAGGACAACTTTCGATGGTATAAGAAAGAGATGCAGTAACTTTTGATGTTTTGTGGTATAAAATCCAACATTTATACCACAAAATGCACATAATACTTTTGAGATAACACAATAGTGTACAACTTTGTACATATCTATAGAAAATCCAATACACATACGATTAGTGCTTTCCCTAATTTTTGGTTTGTATACATAAATATAGTCCTACAAGTGTACAACTATTTACACCTAAATAATCAACATTTGGACTACTATGCACACCTAAATAACATAATATGTGTGTACAACTATCTACACATTAGTGCTTTCCCTAATTTCTTAGACTTCAAAATGAATAACATGTGCACAACTATGTATACTTTAATAATCAACACATGTAAATGAAAATGAAACCACCAAATAGGAGAATTTAATTGGTTGAATCGGAACAACTAGACAAGCTAAGTGATAAAAGACAATTCTTCGATATACAAACAAAATTGATGATGTGCATATGGTATGTGTATTTAAAAAAAAAATAAGCTTTTAGCAATTCTTCAATTAGTTTTATGCAAACAAAACTAATGATGGGCATTAAGTATGTGTAACAAGCTTTTTGCAAACCTTCATGTAGTTTCTGACATGAGCCAAGTTCTCTGGAACTCCATCTCGAGGTGGCAAAACTTTGGCGCCAAATTCAAATTAACGACTGGGACTTTCTCTCCATTGACAAAAGGATCCCAAACAAAAAGAATACAATCACAAGTTATCAACAATAAAACGACAATCGAACAAAAACTAAGTACATGTAAAACAGAACAAGCACATATAAACAGAGAAACACATACAATAGGTGTACAATTATGTACACATTAAGAATCAACATGTGTACAATTATGTACACCTTAGTTACTACTCTATGAATTGCTGGTGGGAACCCATTTAGATGAGGACATAACAAACACATGTGCCATATCTAAATCGTTCCATCTCGTTCACCTGGTAAGAGAAACTTCTGCACAATCCTTCCTTGCATCAACAACTATTTTTATTTGCATCACTTTTTCCTCCCTTAAAACCACCTTCTTGGATATGAATGCAAGCTTTTGGAGGTAACATTTCAAAGAAAACAAGACGATAAACACCAATACCAATCAATATGATGAAAAAATCATGTTAAATGTAGAGCACCCAATGGAAAATTCATTTCACAAAATAAAATATCGAATCCAAGAATCGATATATGCACTCATTATAAATCAACAGGGTGTGTAATTATGTGTACATTAAAGATCACCAGTGTGCAATTATGTGCATATTAACCATCAAGATGTGTAGAACTATGTGCACATTAAGGATTTATAGGTGTACAAATCTGTACACGTCAACTAACTTGGTGTACCACTACGTGCACAATAATGATCAATAGGTGTACAACTATGTGCACGTCAACTAATAGGGTGTACAAATGTGCACATTAAAGACAACATGTGTACAATCATGTACACATTTAGAATCAACATGTGTACAATTATGTACTCATTACCAATGCAATATCTAAAGAGTTTGAAAGTCGGATTCTACTCAAATCTGTAAGGAGCTAGTAACCCATATGTTAAAGAACTTACTAGTATTTGCTTCTCCGTTCATTGTATCCAATGACCTTGTTCCCAATCTCATCCTCGTCAATTCTAAATCTGTTCCCCGTGAATTGTATATAGAAATGAAGTTAATATCTTAAAATGAAATGAAGTTAATATCTTAAAATGCGTCTCTTAGATACGATCCTCATGATCTTCAACCCGAAAAATAAAATATTAGACGTCAATTAGTTGCTTTGAAGAAAAAAATATAAACCAAAAACAACTAAATTGCAAAAAGATATGCCCGACTTCAAAAACAATAACATGTGTACACCTATGTACACCATAGTATCAACGTGTGTATAAATATGTACACATTAATAATTACATCACTATCAATTATCACAATTGCTACATGTGTACAACTATGTACACCATAATATAACGTGTGTATAAATATGTACACCATAATTAGCATATGTAGATTGCAGTGTTTACTATTAGTAACTGTAGCATAACATTATATATCTAGCAAAAGAACATAACTCATTCAACAAAGTTCCCAAATATGCCGTAACATTATATATCTAGCAAATAATTTATCAATACTTTCCAAGTCTCTGTTGTTCTTTCCTCAAAATTACAAGCTTTTATCGTACTTTTTCCCAAGCTTTTATCCAGTAATTTATCAAGTCTATTGTACTTTCCCAAGTCTCTTGTTCTTTCCTCAAAATTCCAAATACTCCAGTCATTCTCAATCCGCTCGAACTTTCCACGGATCCAAAATCTCTCGTAACTCAATACTTCCCATAATCTAGCTCTCCAAGCTTCCCAAAATTTAGTTAAAAATGTATCAGGATCTGATTTTGATCCTCTCAAAACAAGAGTAATCACCATTGATCTCGAGCCTTTTTCTTCAACCATAAAGAAGCATGAAGATCAAAAATTCTTAATGTGTAAAACTATGTATACATCAACAATAAATATGTGTACAACTATGTACACATTAACAATAAACATGTGTATAATTATGTACACATTAATAATCAGCATGTGTACAACTATGTACACTTGTATTACAGGTGCACTACTTGTGTATCATTTTAGAGAACCACTCATTTATACATAATCACAAAGACCCAAACTCCAAACCCAGATTACGAACTATGATAAAAATGGAATTTATCAAACTAAAACACAAGTTGTAAATGCTTAAATATGTATTGATAACACGCAAACATAATGTATTAAAATTTTCATGCATCCACTAAGCACCTGAATTGCATAGCCATTCCATCCACATATCCTAATAGAATATATTCCTTCATTGTGAACTTGGCCTTTTAGCACCATAAGCTAATATCATTGCGAAGAAATCAACTGCCACGGGTTAATTAATTCTGTAAACCAACATCATTGTAGGCAAACTAAAATAAAATCGATGAAACCAACAACAGATTTAGCCAAAAATAAACACACATTTCCCAAAATTATGCTTCGATTCATCATTGTACACCAGTTTGTATGCCCTTGTTGTTTACGCAAGCATAAGCATAAGTTCATATTTAATACTTTAAATATTATGGGTACTTTGTTTTCATTGAGACTTGACCGAATAAAAGTAGTTCATGGCGTCTTTATTTTTCCAATGCTTAGAAATTAGTTAATGTTGTGATGCTAAAAGTAGATAAGCACAGTAAGTTGAAACATTACATTGTAATCGGTGAAATCAAAATAATTTATCAAATAATAGGATGTAATCACATGTACCCAATATGAAAGTGGTTGATGAAAAAATCTATATTAGCAGGTGTACCAAGTCATCTATATACCATAAACCAAAAAGGTTGAAACATTTCAAGTGAATAACATTGGACAAGATGTAATTGAATACACTATCTACAGTTAGGAATTATAGACAGTACATGGTTAAAGCATGTAATTTCATGAAAATATATATCCTACATGGTAATAATATTTTAATTAACTCATCTTTCCCCAATTCCAAACGGAAACAGTATCCTAAGATCAACCACAATATCACTTTTTCTACATCTCAGTTCATCTTTGTCCCTCAAGTAAAAATGATAATTACGATAAGATTAGATGAAAAATTAACATATATGCAAAAAATGAATTTTCAACTATCTTTAGGTAATTCAATCTAAATCAAAAATTGGGCCCTAATTTTGTCATCCGAGAACTAAAATTCACTAATTTAGATGGACTATGAATCAAAAGAAGAGTAATAAGCATCTTATCATTTTAAGAACTAGGATGCAAAATCCAAACGCAGATTAAAAAAATCCCTCCAAAATGTTATAATCTTTAACAACAGCATATCTTCAATAATTTATGTGAAATCAATTGATCTCGCTAGATTCTAAATACTTCATTGATCCCCAAACCTGAAAAAACTAACCCTAAATCATATATATAACAACATAAAATTGTAAAAACAATTTGGTGAATCAAGTAACAAAGTAAATTGAAAAGGTTCAAGCGAAACAAGATGAACCTAATAGTATCGCCTTCAACAACAACGGTAGATGGAAGCTTTGTTCAAATAGGAAATGAAGAAATAAAAACCGAACCACGGATAAACATTTGAGCTTGTGGGCGGTTTTGTCATGAAAAAAGATATTTCGGACTAAATCGTTTACAAATGGACTAAATCATTTAAGATTTGGTATATTTGGATCTTCTTGTACCAGGCTTGAGAGGGCGAGGACCAAACTGTCTAAAGCCCAACAAGTTTGGGATTAAATGTTAATTTCTACAATAATAGTAGGAGATAGTGCAACGCTGTGGTCAAGGAATGCATTGGATATAAAGTTGTTTGTGGGCCCCCAATGCTTTGACTTAGCAACTACCAAAGATAATCCATACTACCTCGAATGGCGTAGTTGAATACCGAGCTCGAACCTCTCGCATTGAATTTTGCCCCCTATTACATCGTCTAACTACCTCCTTGACAAAGTTTGACTATTATTATACTACTCCTATATCTTTTCAGATCGTTTTACTCCATGCTTTTCTCTTTCTCTCACTCGTTCTTTTCTTCCTGAAGATTGAAACTGAATCTTCTTCTTCTTATCTTCATATCCCCAAAGATCAATATCAATTTTTATAATTACAGGAAGATAAATATGTCAAAAACTTCTTGATCGATTAGAATTCCAGTTTTGTATTTTCATATTTTATAGATCAAGATCAAGTATTCATGTGTTCTGTAAACTAATTAAGATCATGTCTACTATATGTTCTTCCTTGTTATCTCTATGAAGGTTTACAATTCTTAATTTCTAAGGTTACTAATTTAGTAAACAACGGGAGATTTCGAGGCTTTTTGAATAAATATACCAAGGGAGATTCATAGGGTTTCAATTTCAAATTGAAGATTTACTGGGTTCCAATTCAACCTACAACTAAAGATCGGGGATTCTAAGGGCTTCAATTTAACCAACAGAAAGCGAGAAAGGGTTTTGTTTTTACAAATTGGGGATGTTTTTCTTATTTGAAGCATTATATTAGGGATACGATGAATAATGGATGATTCACTTTTTCTCCGATTAATTTGTTCTTAATGTTTTTTTCTTAATAAAATATGATAAGTGAACCTATGCTTCTTGAAACATGCCAAACAACTATACTGCAATACATGTAGTTCAAATGTCGTGTTATTCGACTACCCTGTCAATGGAAGAATATCCGTTGGATATTTAGAAATCCGATATCCGACAGGTTAAGCACTACCGGATATTCGATATCCGATAATATCCTATAGGATACCAAAATCAGATATCGTTTCCGATAGGTTAAGCTATCGGATATCGAATATTTATCCGATAATATCCGATTCTCGACAAAAAATCTACCGTCTGTAAAACATACGCAGAGGTGAAATTTAAGTTCTATTTCTCATACATACCATCCAAATTGTCTTCAAAAACAGTTTACTCTAAGTAGTTATGTCTCTAAGTATCTCTTACTCACACACATGCATGAAAAGAAACACAAGCAAATGCTATAGAAAGTAAGAAACTTCGAAACACGAAGTATGATAAGTATATGTCACTCTCCTCTCCAGCCTCTGACTCTCTTGACTTCATTCATTCGTCTTCGATTTCCAAATTTTCCATATCTGCATTATAACAAGTCAACATTCAGATAAGATACACAACTACATAAGTAGTAATAATAGGAACTAAGAATAATAACAAATTAAACTATGCACTAAGTTTAAGCAAAAAAAAAAAAAAAAATGTTACCTTCACAAATGAAATCTGGCAACCAATCGCTTAAGCACAACAATGCTTCAACAACCTCTGGATCTAATGAAGCTCTGTGTGTTGTAAGCACTCTACCACCTGCACTGAATATTGATTCGGATGCCACACTCGGTGACTGGGATAGCCAAGACAGCTCTTGCCATCTTTGCAAGAGTTGGGTACTTAGGTGCATTTAGCTTCCACCAACTCAGATTTCAAACAAATACTCATCTTTTGGTGAGCCTTTGCTAAGCATTGGTTCTTCTAAATACTGGTCCAACTCAGATTTCTGCACCTCAAATTCAATGTTCTCCATCATAAACTCAGCATATTCAGGATCACGTACTTCATCTGGATTATCTCGAATCCATCATACTTGAGCTAGAGACAGAGCTGCGGGCGCCAAAATAGTGTTCATCTGCATTTGAGTTTTGTGAATCATACTCATAGAAAAGAGCTGTCAATTTTGTTTTGAATTTGTTATACTCCACTGCATAGCCAGTTCCATACAATTTCTTATAACGAAACTCTACCCATCTTGCCTTGTATCTAGGATCTAACACAACTCCGATACCCATAACCAAATTACTTTCAAGCCAATACACATCGAACTTTTCCCTCATCTTCAACCCCATATCTCTGATATACTTATAATCACTGTCTTCCCATTGTTTGGCGCACTTGCTAACTTCATAGACCCCATTGTAGTACGGATTTTCAGTTGGATACTTCATCCCCGCAAACCTGGTTGAAACATCATTAAACACCTCTAAACACTTGCAAATAACTACCCCTAGTTGCCACCGTCCGCACTTGGTATACAATCGAATTCAGGATCAAGGACAAACTAATCTTTGAAACCCTTTTTTCAACTCAATTGCATTTTTAAGCATAAGAAAAACTCGAGTTCCATCGAGTGTCCACGTCAAGACTAATGACCTTTCCACAACCTACATTGTGACAAAGTGCGTTTCAAACCTCTCTTTTCTAGCTTGTGAAGCCTTAACATACTTAACACAAGCTCTAATTGATCGCACAAACTCATTGCAGCAACTTTCATACCATCTAGGACAACAAAATGAAGAATGTGGTTGGAACACCTCATGTGAAACAATTCCCCATCAAGAACTAGACAATCCTTATTATTTAGCCACTTAATCAAATTTCTCATCATAACACCATTAGCAAAGAGATTATCAGCAGATTAAATCAAGGAATTTCCTATCTATGTTCCATTCAAGGAGTGCAAGTTTTGATACATTCTGTGAGAACATCTCCTATGTGTGGTGATGGCACTAAAATATAAGCTAATGTTTTCTTAACCAAATTCCATTCATCATCTATGTAGTGGCATGTTACACAACAATACCCATCTTTAGTATGCTTAGCAGTCCACATATCAGTTGTAAGACTACATCTAGAGGTTCAATTATCCAATACTACTTGCAATTCTTGTTTTTGTTCATGAAAAAACTTCATCAAATCACTCCCGGTTGTGTTTTACTCATAATCTTAACAAATAGGTTCAAAGACTTGCAATACATTCTAAAGTAAAAATGTTGAGCCATGTTTAGAGGGTAATCATGCTTAGCAATCATTTTAACCATGTATTCCTAGAAAATCTGTAGGATCATACTGCCAATTAGCTAATTTTAAAGCTTTGTTACCTGCTGTTTTCAGTGAAGTAGAAATCTTTTATTGTCCATCCTTGTTTAGTGGTCTCTTATGGCAAATCTTTAGATGATGATTCGTAACATTGTAGTACCACCGCCACTATCGCATCAACTACCTTCTTTCAATGATGGCATGTACCTAGTACAACAACTTCCCTCACGTGTGTTTTCTTGTTGTGTCTTACTTTACAATCCCTTTCAAATTCATCCCACACCGGTGACCTTATTGCTCTAAGATTTTCTTCACAAGCAGGTTATCAGTGGATCCTCACCAACTTCTCCATCTTCATCATCCGTATGAGAGCCTGGCATGTTATCATCAGCTGGGTTCTCTTCTGGTTCTGGTAATCTCCTAAAGTGTCACTAGTGCCCGGTGTTGAGCCAATTGCTGAAGCTTGAACACTTTGTGATTGTGAACCATCCCTAGAAACGACTTGACATTTGATTGAGATTGAGGCAAATGGGTTGACTTTGAGGTTGCAAGCGTCTTGCCCTTGGTCAAGTTTTTTAAACATTTTTGCAAGCGCCTATATTAAAATTAAACACAAAGTAAGCATTTGTGCAAGTGAGATTATAAAATGGAACATTAAACAAAGAAAGATTCTAAATAGAACAGAGCATTGCATTAAACATAACTCGATGAAACCAAGATTATAACGCCTTTCGTGGAAACCAAGATTCAAGAATTTGGTCATAAATCAGGCATCATTGTCTTAAGATATATGCGGGTTATAATTTGGTCATAGATTATAACGTCACTTTCCGACAATATCCTCCATAGATAAAAAATAGCCAACAAAGTCATTATCAAGTTACAAGGGAACCATGAACTTTGTGTCACTACCAAGTTTTAAGTCTTGCTCATAGATATAAAGATATAAATACGCTCGCGAGATAGTTCATGGAGTCAACAATGCAATACCAATCCCACAAGCATATTCATTATCAAGCGAGATAGTTCATTATCAAACAGATAGTTCATGCAAATTCTTTGGAGTATTAAGAGTAAGGAATCATTCTATTCTAAGAATGGGGTTCAATTACTCTCTATATATATAATCCATACAATCCCACAAGCATATTCATCAAATCCATAGATTCTAAACTCTATCACATAGTAAAGCTTCTCATTTATACACAAACACCGAAATAAACACAATATGGAAGTAGAATTAGAAAATCAAATACCTTAGCTAGAGACTAGAGAGTGTCTCTGTGGAATCCCTAATACATTAGGTGCAATCACCCGCTTGAATCCCAAACTTATCAACCACGAACATTAAAAGAAAATCAGCCATCAATTATCCGACAAATAATTTGCAAAATAAACTCATAATATCCTAATAATAAGCCGATTATACCCAAAATCAAACAAATATAACTCAACAAGTTTATCCTATGAATGAGAAGAAAACCCAAATTTTGAAACAACAACTTTAAACCCTAATTTGCAATTTCTGATTTCAAAACCCTAATAAATTCTAATTTCATAGAAACTCATACAAATTCATCACTCTATATCATAATACTAGATAACTATCTACACAGAGAGAAGAGAAAGATTGGTACCAGCGTAATTTAGGGTATAAGCTTAATCCATCACACCCTCAATCTTTCACGCCAAGTTTAACAAATCGACGTAGCGAGGAAGAATCGAAGATGACTAACTAACTCCTCCGCTAAAACGAAAAATCGAAGATGATAAAGATTGTTGCAGACTTGCAAGAGATTCGGTGGAGAGGCGGTGAGAACTCGAGAAGTAGAATCAGAGAAACCGAGAAGAGAAAACGAAAAAAAAAAAAAAAATGACTTGTTTCGAGTCCTCGGCGGTGGAGGCAAATAAGGGTTTAAGAAAATTACCATTACGTCCTTAACACATCGGATATCTAAACAAACGGATATAGCTTAATCCGATTCCGATATGTTAAGGAAGAAATATCCGATAACATATTATATCCGATATCCGATAAAACGGATAAAATCCTATAGGATCTCGAATAATCGGAAACAGATTAGGATATCGGACAAATATTGATGTGCCTACCTACAGCTTGTAACTACCCCCGCATTAGAAAAAGTCGGTGCCAAACAGACCCTTAAGTACAGACTTTAGAGCAATAATAAGTAATTAAGAAAAAATTATCTCAATCGACCTCGGTGGAATCTAGATTGCACTTGTATCCTTCAAAAACCCAAAGATAGTTGCATTTTGGCATTTCTCAAATTGTCGAATTACTGCTGTGAGTCTCTTAAACCAGGACTTCCGGATGAGAGACTTGAGGACTAGGTAGTAAAAAGACCAACCGAAATGGGATCAAATATACGTTTGTACAATTTTCGAACTGAAAACCGGGTCGTAGTAAGAACTGAATAGGTTGTCCGAGTTGACTCAGTTTGCAAGTCAGCAGCAGCTATTCTAAGAGTGGAATTTCACAAAACAGAGAAATTATACTAACCGGTTCTTAAACGGAAAACGATACTGTCCACCCACCTGTGTTATCTTGGTTTGCAATGGTACATTGATACATGAGCTTCCCATGCCCATGGGAAACAAACATGTAGTAGTAAAATAATAAAGGGGTAATTACACCAGGTCATCATCAATCATACCATAAAGGATAAGATCAAAAGCATTAAAAATAAAGTTAAAAGTAGGTAAAGTTAGAGATAAAATACAATCCACAATCATACGCAGCATATGCAGTTGTTTGTTACCCCTTTCCTCTCAGCACACTGTTTTACTCGATTCATAATTTATTTATTGCCCATGACCTACCAATTTCCTACCAAATCATCCTGATTTCAGGAAGGAGGACCACGTACACTGCATCTGCTCCTCAGTCCTCCCTAATTCACATTCCCACTGCACAAATCTTAAGACTATTCTCATTTTAAATTCACCCAGGTGTCAAACATCAGATGGTGGTTAAACCAAGATATTTTTGGATGTCATTTTGGTGAATAACAACACCTTACATGGTCATTTCAGTGTCATCCTCCTCTATAAATACTCACATACTTATCCACTTTCAATTCACACATTCACTCACTCTGATCATTAAATTCCCAAATCAAGAAATCGAAATTGAAATCATAATCAGAAAATTGCAGTAAGTTATGGTAATGGATATTATGTCTGCTCCAACATTGTCAACCTCATCACTGAATCCGAACGCTCCACTGTTTGTACCAAGAGCTTACCAAGCTGTGGAAGATTACTCAGATGAATGGTGGGAACTCATTCAGTCTTCACCCTGGTTCCGTGATTACTGGCTCAAAGAATGTTTCCAAGATCCTTCTCAGTACTCTCCTTCTTCAGATGATCATCTCTTCAGTAACATCGATGAAGCTGTCTTCGATGCCTTCACTAATCGTAAGTCTTTGACAAATCATAAATCTGTTTGATCATCATCTGAGATCCAATCATGTGATTAATTTTGTTTGTTTGGTTTTGATTTTTAAGAAGATGAGGATGATGTAGAAGATCAGGAAGAAGAAGTAGAGAAGAATTACTACAAGGATCTGATTTCGTTTGGAGTATTGAAATGGAGGAAATCTCAAGGTCTGGCTGAGAAAAGCCCCAAGTATGAGAAAGCGCCTAAGTTTGTTAAGATGCAGGTTAACCCAAGGCCAATCCAGCAACCTAGGTAGGTAAACCATCATGATCAATTCAGGTCATGGAGTCCATCATCATCCATGGATTTAGCCTCCTCTTCACTTTGTAGATCTGGTTTCCCTTTTTGTAAATGAAAATCATTAGAAGAAGGAAAAAAAAATGGAATTTAGAATTAGGATTTAATTTTAGTTTGTATGGAATGTGAAGATGCTGTTCTTAGTTGTTCTTTTTCTTTGAAGTTTACAGTTTTAGTGACTCTGGTTGAGCTGAGAAAAATGTAGTTAACAAAAAATTAGATGAAAATATCAATCAATAAAATGGAAAGGGAAACGCTTTTTGATTATTTTTAAACTTGATCATGATTGATTGATTGATTGATTGATTGATTGATTGTAATGGGATTGGTTAAACAATGTATTTATGGCAAATCACATTTCGGATTAGGACATGTGAATTTGACATTTGATGAGGCAAACAATAGGCGACACGTATATCTCTTTCCCACTTGCCGATAAAGAAAAATCTGACATAAAGAGGAGGGTCCCGGAAGCTATCTTTTTCTTCTTTAAATATCTATTCTTTGAATTCATACTTATCCTCAACTTGTCACATTTTGAGAGTGCCATTGGTTATTGTTTTTGTGCTTTCTTTAAAGAGGAAGAGTTGGGCACGTGCCTCGTTTCTAATGGAATGACTTGGGGGCATTAGTCATAGGTTTTTAAAGTTCAGGAATTTTTGACCGGAGATGGATTTTATAAGCATCCGGCAACTAGGAGTTGCATTTTGTGCCCTGGGACTAAAAAAACCTCTATTAAGAAGTTTTACTCAAACCAAGTCCTAATCTTTTCGTTTTGGGAAAAGTGACGAGGAAAGTATTGATTTTCCGGGAAGATAGTATTTGCCAAGGAATGTTGAGTGCCACTTCTCAGCTTCCTTGATGCCGGAATGGAGTGTCTCTCGTGAGCTTCTCAGTTTGATGATGCCAAAACCCATGGGCACCTCTGGGCCCGTTGGGCATGAAACATTTCTACTATCATTTTTTTTTTTTTTTTTTTTTTTTTTTAAAGCATTCTGGTTTGGCTAATGAAATTGAATGCTTATACAAAAATGTTTTCTCTAGTAAGCATGTGCCTTGGGCAATTTGCAAGCCAAAATGGCCGTGAAATAGTCATGAGCTGCCAATAGAAAAGTCAAAATGGTCCAGACTTACTGTGCATTGCCAGACCAATGATGGTCCAAAGATGAACAGAACTAAAGACTTTTTTGTGTGGATTCACATATGTACCAACCCTAGTTAGCAATTCGGGATTCGGAATACGTCATTTACGGCAAACGTACGTGTATTATTCGGATTTATAAAGTGGTCGGTCAAAAGTGAGGTCAATGATTTGTGATTCGGTAGTAGTTGGACCGACATACGTACGTATATAATTCGTTTTAGAGATATGAATTCGGGATATCAAATTCGGCGTATATAAAATAATATAAACCACCTTTTAGATCCATTATATAGTGATTTTATAATCTAAAATGAGCCTAGTTACTAATCTTATTAGTATAAGATAAAGAGAACACGGTTTTTCTCTAGGTTTCACATGAACGGACGAAAATACCCCTTCATGTTTTTGATATTCTTCTTACGTTTTCGTAAATTTAGTTCAAGAAAGGGGTAAACACCAGTTCTCTACATCTAAATCTCTTCTCGGTCCATTTTTCTCCAGCGAAATCTCTTCCCTCTTCTTCTTTCTTGGATTGTATCATCTTCACCACTCTCTTGACCAGCTCCACCACCGTAACTAAACCATATACATATCAGCAGTCGTTCACCACCATCAACACTACCTGTTGGGAATATATTTTTAAAACATAAATTTATTCCCAATTAATATCTTATTTTTTTAAAGTTAGAATTTAGTCTTTATTAAAACAAATTAATTTTTGGTATAATTAATTTGACCGTTTCATTTTTGTGGTTTTAATGGTGTTAACTACACCATTATAGCTATGAGAGTTTCATATTGTGGAGTTAATGGTGTTAACTACACCATAATAATATTTGATTAAATTGTGTTTAAACCTTTTAATATAAAATCAGATTTTGGTTGGAAAAATGAGAGAGAGAGAGTTGAGTTTTTCTTTATGTTGTGTGTTTTCAAAAGAAATATTTTTTTGTGAAAGAAAACAATGTGTGAGCATCATTTGTTTTCTATTAGAGATTTTGAGCAAGAATGAAGTGTAAAAGTTTCACATCCTCTCACCGTGCAAGAGTAATTGTGTAAGAGATTGAACTCATTTGTTTTATCCTGGGGACGACGCGACAACGATGAACCGCTTGCACAATCTTGGGCGAGCCGCGAAACGTCTTAAAGAAAGCGACCTAGTCCGCGACTCCACCATAACGTTATTTGTTTCGTGTTTGATTTTATTTGTTGTGCAGGCATAATCCGGCAATTGATTCCAACAATTTTAAGACGGTTTATTCTGTCATACGAATCAAAAGAAACGATTGCCGAAACGCGATAAGTGCATGAGAATTCACCTACTTGAGCAAGTTTTAATTTTCTAATGAAATAAAAATTTCGGGTTATTAATCGATGTGTGGAGCAATGGGGTTGCTGATTTATTTGTTGGTGTGCAAAGAGTGGACAATGGTTTATAACCAATTGAGTCAGAAAAAGCAATTGAGGTATGGTTGATGAACTATTTGTAGTTATTGTAGTGATCAAATAATGGCATTCTAAATTGAATAAATTGATTTTTCAATCTTAGATAATTTTTTGGAAACAAGATATTGAGAATTATTGTGTATGACAATAAACATGTGACTCATATAAGTTTGGAACTTATGAGATAGAATTTGATATGAAACCAAAACAAGAAAGAATCGAAACCTAGTCAAAACAAATGTGAATATCAACTCTCACCAAGAAATGAACATACTATTGTTTATGAAGTTATTTGATATTATTGCACGGCATTGCAAGGATATCAAATGTTATTAACAACGCTTTTCAAGCTATGTTAATGTGAATTATGGATACGGTGAGAGGTTGGTATATATTGGTTTACACCATATTTGTTTTGATAGGTTATGGTTCAAAGTTTGAACCAAATTGTTTGAAAGAAAGTTGTGGTGAGATATACTCAAATCACTAGGATTTTCGGTCTTGGTACGATCTCAAAGTTTACTTTGGGTAGAACAATCTTGTTAAATATTTCATACTTCCGAAATGAGCGAGAATTTAGTTTCAAAAAAGCATATCTTGTTATAAACAAGATTGATATTAGAAATTTGTTGAATATGATCATTGCACTAGTACAAATAATATGTTATAGATAAAATGTTTGAATATTATATTACAATTTTATCATAACAGAATTGAATTTTGAATATTTGAAATATGAGATTTTGTCATGCTTTTAAGAAATCAATGAGTTAGTGTGAATGTGAGCATGTTATATTTTCTTATAAACTTGGTGAATTTTTTGAGTAACATGTATGTAATCTTACCTAACTCATAAAAGCATGTACACTTTGAAATCTTACGCAACTTGCAATATTTTTTTTAATGAAATAAAATATTTGAGAATTTGATAAATACTTGCTTGATGCTTCTAGTAGGTTGGATTAAATATGATCATTTGAGTCGTGAATTAGGCGATATCGACTTTACGAAAATTCTTTGAATTTTTATTCACTATATTGTGCAAAAACGTTTTGGGTTTAAATCATTGGTTCATTAGTTTTTCACAATTTTTGGAGTCTTTTGATATTGTTTTGAAATTCTTGTTTGAGTCAAAAAAATAGTGAGGGTTCCATATCCTATGTTTTAACATATTTGATTTAAATTAGAGGAACTAGAAAAATGAAGGTGACAAGTAATTCACTAAGAATGAACCTAGAAAAGCATATATAGTGAGACTAAATTTTAGGCATGAATATTTTGTTGCTTATAATTTGAAAGATAACTTCTCATAGAAAGTAACTTTGTTCTTTAAAAATTTAATCTTTGGAAAAATAAATTCGTGAACCTATTATCTTTAGACAAGCAAACAGAAAATTGTTGACACTTGCATTCATGTCTCTAAATTAACTTACACGCTTGTTTTGTTGATGTTGTTTCTACGATATATGATTTGTTATAGTCATAAGTAGAAATATATACTTTTGTGTAAGTCAAAGATGAGAATATATGTAAACCAAGCATGGAAAACTATGTAGTTTCCACCATAAAAGAAAAGAATATAAGTTATATAATTTATCATTTATCATTTATATTAGAAAACAACTTTAAAACAATTTAAAAGAAATAAATTGTTTACTTGATTCATTCAAACGATTTTAATTGATGAAAGTGAGATGCACAATACTCTTTGTTTTGTATGCATAGGTGATTTGTTGAATTTTTATTCTAATTTATAGGATGAAAATGAAATTAAGAACATGCTTAGTTTACTATTTGACATGAAAGACTTGAATGAAGATGGTGTATGTTGTTAAACTAAATTTTTCTTTGGATATATATCATTTCGATGAAAATAGAATTTTAAAAGAGATAGAAATATATATAGTTTGACTGTAAACTAGTTTTCACTCATTTGGTTTAGTGCTAATGCTTTTGAGATTGTGTGTGATTGCACTAGACATGAGTATGGTAGCTCAGTATGTTTCTTTGCTACGTGATTGACTATATATAAGTATTTTTTGTAGTGGGGGTTTATTATATTACCTCCATAGTGGGGGTTTTATATTCAGATTTACCAATCCTAGTATGGAAAATTGGTAAAAATTTTGAGAAGGTTATGAGGTGTTTCAAACACACCTTACACCTAGAAATACACTATCTAAATGGTTACCGCAATCCTTTAAGGATATTGCTAATACGATTGGACATCCTTTTAGTTGAATCCTCTAAGGGATGGAGTGATTCGATCCTCTATAGTGGATAGAGGAATAGACATATTAATCCAATGTGATAGTACCGCAGCTATTGCAAGAATTGAGAACGTAATGACAACTACAAGAGTTGATGTATTGAGAATGGATTATATAGAGTCCGGAAAGAGCTTTCATTAGTCCTTTGACGAAAGGATTAATAAGAAGATGAGAATACATCTTAGGGATGAGGTTGATGCCCATTGAGATTGAGTCATCTATGATGGATACCCAACCTAGAAATAGGTTCAAAGGGACTAGACGAAGTCATAAATGATATGGAGACGCGAGAATCATGCTTTTGAAGAATTCATCCCACGGCATGACATCCTGGAAGCGAGTAAAAGGTTGAGTTTAATTTTAATTTTAAAATTTTAAACTCTTAATGATGTTTATATCTCTATTTAGAGTGGGGTACTTTGAGGAGTGCTCTTAATAAACTCACCTATGTGAATGTGAAAGTGTGGCCGCTTTCTATGAGAATATGGGCAGTTCTCTAGATCATTCATTAAACTGGGATACAAGCGCAGGGCCGTAATGTGCTGGCTTTAGACTTTACACTAGTATAGTCGTGTGTGTTAAGCAATCTTTTTATCTCCTAGAGTTCAAGACTTATGTTCACTCTACGGTATGATTTTAAGAGAGTATATTAACACTACGTAGAGGTTCAAGTCGCGAGACACCTTTGCTTATGCACAACTCTATACGTTCTTGCTCAATGTTTTAAAAGTATAAGTGGGGGATTGTTGGGAATATATTTTAAAACATAAATTTATTCCCAATTAATATCTTATTTTTTAAAGTTACAATTTAGTCTTTATTAAAACAAATTAATTTTTGGTATAATTAATTTGACGTTTCATTTTTGTGGTTTTAATGGTGTTAACTACACCATTATAGCTATGAGAGTTTCATATTGTGGAGTTAATGGTGTTAACTACACCATAATAATATTTGATTAAATTGTGTTTAAACCTTTTAATATAAAATCAGATTTTGGTTGGAAAAATAAGAGAGAGAGTTGAGTTTTTCTTTATGTTGTGTGTTTTCAAAAGAAATATTTTTTTGTGAAAGAAAACAATGTGTGAGCATCATTTGTTTTCTATTAGAGATTTTGAGCAAGAATGAAGTGTAAAAGTTTCACATCCTCTCATAGTGCAAGAGTAATTGTGTAAGAGATTGAACTCATTTGTTTTATCCCAGGGATGACGCGACAACGATTAACCGCTTGCACAATCTTGGCAGAGCATGCTAAACGTCTTAAAGAAAGCGACCTAGTCGCGACTCACCATAACGTTATTTGTTTCGTGTTTGATTTTATTTGTTGTGCAGGCATAATCCGGCAATTGATTCCAACACTACCATCACTACTACAGTAAAATTTCAACCGAAATCAATACTCTCTTCTCCATCAACACCGTCGCCACCACTGTAACCAGTACCACACAATCATGATCAATTTACTTCAGGTACCCTCAATTTACGACACCACCACCACCACATTCATGCACAATCCTACTCAATTTTCAGGTACATATGTTTCTCCAATTTCGAATTTCCGCTTTACTTTAGATTTTCCCGATTCCAGTTTTCCCAAATTCATACGCGATGACTGCATTTTCATTGTTTTTTTCTTCTAATGCTTGATCGAGTTATAATGTTTTTCTTTGATTTATTAATTTGAAAATCAGATTTGTGGTAAAAATGTATCATGTATGATAGACTGTTTTAGTCTAAATATATCCAGAAGTCCAAGTAAAGACTAGAATTTCGAATTTTGAGACAGCTTGAGAAATGGGGATGAATTGATTAAATTGAGTCTTAAGCTTTAATACATGATTGAAGTTTTCCAACTCTAATTTTTCTAAGAAAGCCCATTTTAGCTTAATTTGATTACGATGGGGTTTCTTTGGATTTACTTGAGTGTTCACTAAAATGTTTGTAAAAATGCTTAACTCGAAAAAGGGTAAACGACAACTTAGCAATGTACCCATGCATCTTGAACAACGGAACAAAACATGTATCTAATGACGATAGGATTTCTTTCTCATAGTTTTAAAGAAGTTCCACCGCAAAGTTTAATGTTCTTGGACATCTTGGTAGATAGACGACCGTGGATGGTGGTTTGGTCACGGGGAAGAAGAGAAGGCGCCGATAGATGTTTATCGTAAAGGGTAACTGGAGAACTTCCAAGGGCAAAGCCTTTTCATATGAGCAGCTGCAAATGGTTTTTCATGAAACCAATGATTATGAAACTGAATAAACTTTCTGTTTGAAATTATTGACGTATGACAGACACTGAGACTCTTAGTACCCGGCTACTCCACATCATGCTACACATGTTATTTTCTAGCAAGTTTTAGTTACCTAGATTTTATGTTCCACCTGCCTTATGTTCTACTTTATCCAGTTACAGTCACAGGCTTACCCCATAATCTCTTAACTTAGAACACCAAAGACCACAGTGGAGGGCCTGGAGGCACGATCTCCATTCTACATGGCATGCACACACTATTCTATTTTACAAGCTAATTTTTGCGATTTCATCACAGCTCCTTAAATGGGATCCGACGCTGCTCCGAGGAAGAGATCACGTATTGATGCATCGTGGAGTCCAACCAGCGTCTAGCTCAGGACCTCGCAAATTTCCAACACTTATTGACCATGCTCAACGTCGTGAACCGATCCAAAATTTAAAATAAAAAGGTCGATGTCGTCTTTTTCTTTCAAAATATTTTTCTCACATATTTATTTATGTATTAGTGTGATGAAATTGAGCGTATGTATTTTGCAAATGTTATACGTAGCAGCAAAGGAGAAAGAGAACTTCTGTTTGGGTCTTGGTAGAAGCCGAAGGCTCATTCAACAGGCTAAACATCAAGAGTTGGAAAGTTTTGAAGATAACAGAAAAAGACAGGAAAATGAGCGCGGTGTTTACCTGCAAAGAAGGGAAGTATCATATTGAATGTTCAAATGAAGAATTCAAAGTCGGATGTAACAAATTGAAGAATTCCCTGGTGGGATATTTTTTGAGTGAGGACGGAACATTTGACGTTGATAAAGAGGTGGTGGCTGAAGTTGTACTCCGAGAAACGATGGTAAATGTTTCAGTATTCTCCATCAGAAATGAGCATTATCTGTTTCAATTCATCCGTGTTGAAGATAGGACTAAAGTTTTAGAATCATCAAGCCTTCTGCATGTTGAGGGTAACCCATTGGTTCTCATTAAATGGGACCGGAAACTGACATTCGACAAAGCTGAAACCATGAAGTTCATTCCAATTTGGGTGAAGATTTATAACTTGCCTCTATTCCTATGGAATCCATCATGTCTGAGTAAGGTCGTCAGCGCATTCGGAATTCCCATATGTGCTGATCAGAAAACCAAAAAGCAACATCGGCTCGATTATGCGCGGGTTTACATGAAAGTAGATGCCAGTAAACCATTCCTAGACAGATTTCTTATTTTAGTTAAAGGAATTGACTATCTACTCAACTTGGAATATGATTGGAAACCTCTAAGGTGTACCAATTGTTTCACATTTGGGCACACCGAGTTGAAATGCAAACTAAAACTCAAAGTGAAACAAGATTAGGTGTTCTCCCTTCGGTACCTAAGTTTTGTAATAAAACTTATACAAGATGCTCAGAAAGAGCTACAAGGTTGTTGCTCCACCATCTGCTGTTTTAACCCAGTAGCACAGAGTTGCTAGGTTACTAGTACAAACTTTTTTGTTGTTGGAAGAATTGAGACTTAACTTATATTCCTAGAAATTTCATTCAGTAAAGATAGTTTGATGTGCCGCCTTCGTGCAATCTTATCTTGTGCTATAGTTTTTCCTGTACCGGCTTCTGATTGTTTTTTTTTTTTTTTTCACATTTTCATTAATTTGAAAAATTGGAGTTTAAGAAGATTCAGCCCAAACTAAACAGGAAATTAAAAGCCCATTACATAGGCCCAATAAAAGAAAACTTTACAAAGCCAATTACTTTAACAGAATCTGAAATACTCCACATCAGGCATCTCTACTCTGATCAAGAAATGTGGTCTTCCAATTATTAACTGCCTTTCTCCTGCTGCCAAGTTAGCTCTTCTTTTTGCAACAGTATCAGCTGAGAAATTGATTTCTCTAAAGCAATGTTGAAAAATGATTGAAGATATTCTGCTTACAGCCTTCTGCCATCTCTTCTTTATAAACCACTAGTAAGGACACATGTGCGATGCACATGCTTGAATTTTACTCATTCAAAAACAATACTCCCTCTATCCATTTTTATCTGTTCTAATTTCTACTTTGATCTGTCCATTTTTATTTGTCCGCTCTGTTTATAGTCATACTTTTCCCTAAAACTATCAAATATACCCTTCTTTTTTATAATCATTTTTAACATAAACTTAACCATATATAAGGAAAAAATCCTTTCAATATTTTTTTATATTAATTTCCATTCCTTTTTTAAATAAAAACATTTATGGGTAATTACAAAATTCCTAATACTTCTATTTATTCTTAAATGCCAAAGAATCAAAAATATTTATGACAAAATCTCAAATTCATGGTAGAGTATATTTAAAGAGGAAATAATCTACAATTTCAATTTTTTTCCCTCTCAAATAAAAATTCCAAAAGCTCCAAAGTTTTAGTGAGGGAAACCAAAATTCGAATGGAGGAAATAAAAAATTCTTAAATTTTGGAGTATAAGTTTGCTTTTATTTCTTTACAATATTTCCTAAAACAATAATACTATCCAAATTAAAATTATTAGTGTTAAAAATTCTAATTTTGGTAATAACGTAATATTAAATAGGCTAGTCAAGGGATAGTCATGACATTTTATAGGATTTCCTTAATATCTTGACAAAGTCAAAGCGGACTCTTAAAAATGGACGGAGGGAGTACTAAATTTGAAAGTCATGAAATTTTTTTTCTAAAACAAAAATTTACTATTCTTACTTGTACTTGTTATGTAGATAATTAAAAGAGACTTCCAAATATATAAATTTTACAAAAATCCGGTGTATATTTTAAAAGGTATTAAGTTTTTGAAATTTTTGATATATCTTTAAAACAATAGTATTTATGTAAATATGTAAAAAAATGGGGACAACTAAGTAATTTAGGGGGTCTCATACCAAAAAGAGCTATTTTCTTTATATTACTATAAGATAGAACCTGCCCTTTTAAGAAATCCATCAATAACTGTCTTAGAATCTGAGCTAATGACTATGTTCTGAAGTTTCCATTCACCTGGCAATTCAGTAGCACAAAGCACAACAAAATTTTCTGCAATATACTGTAATTAGTAGTAACACCAATTCCTCCTGATAATGCACCAATCACATGACACAAGTGATTCCTAACTACAACACCAGGTATAGCCAATAGGAGGGGGAGACCAGTAACAGCTTTTGATACATTGAAACTTGCTGGGCCTAATTCCCAAATTAAAGAAAGTTATTACCTGAAGATCATAAGATTGGTTAAACAATGTATGTATGGCAAATCACATTTCGGATTCGGACCTGATGAGTGAATGTGACTTTGATGAGGCAAACAGTGGGCGACACGTATAGCTCCTTCCCACTTGCCCAGGAAGAAAAATCTGCCAAAAGAGGTCCCAGAAACTATCTTTTCAACTTATCCTGAACTTGTCACATTATGGTGCTTTGAGTTTGGGGACGTGCCTCATTTCTACTGAAGAAATTGTTTGCTTATAAGAAGAAGAAAAAATGTCAGCCGCCAAAAACGAATGATGTTAAATGGAACACATATTTTCTCATTAGTAATATAATGGTAGTTCCATTTTTCCTTTGTGTACACAGTTGAATTCAATTTCTCTGAAATTGTTCCTTCTTCATTTCATCAAAAAAATGCCTATATTGGGACCCAAACCTGTGCCAGAAGAAGGTGAGATTTTTTCTTCATTGATTTTATTTTTCTTATTTTAATTTTTTTCCTTTTCTAATTATATGGTAAAATTTTCGAAACTTATTTGGATTTCATTGCAAACTGAAGAACCAGAACCAACAACAAATGAAAGTTCAAATGGGAAGTTTACGATGAGATGGATAAAAGATTTGACTCACAAGAGTTTCAGTTTATCAACCAAAACCAGTGGAAAAAAGAAAAACTCTGGTTGGAGTGTTATTAGAAGTAGAATCAGAACTGAAAATTCACAGACTGATCAAGGTAACATCTATTTGTTCTTGTTGATTTTTATTTACTTGTTTTAACAACAATAATTGATTCTTGAAAATTTAGAAGAAGAAATCCAACATGGAAATTTCAGTTACGAACAGATTAAAGCTGCTACCAAAGATTTCAGACCTGCATACAAGATTGGTGAAGGTGGTTTTGGATCAGTTTATATGGTATGTAATCCCGAATTCATGACACAACTTCAAACTAGATTTTCTTACAATATGAGTATGACCAAATGTATATAAGCTTGCTTTATTGATGAAATACTATGCAGGGAGTTCTCACGGATGGAAGGGCAATCGCAGTGAAAGTCATTTCTCCGGAGTCACTGCAAGGAAAGAAAGAATTTCTGAATGAAATAAATGCAATGTCTAGATACAAACACCCAAATATTGTTACATTGCTTGGCCATTGTGTTGCAGAGGATAACAGATTTGTATTAGTATACGACTACTATGCTAATGGAAGTTTAGACCATGCATTATTTGGTAACAAAAATCTTAAGAAGAGACTGGATTGGGAAACTAGAGTTAAAATCTGTATCGGAATAGCGAAAAGTCTTGTGTACTTGCATGAAGGAGCAGAATTCAAAATTGTGCATAGAGATATTAAGCTTGCCAATATTTTATTAGACGTGCATCTTACTCCCAAGATAGCAGATTTTGGATTGGCGAAGCTATTGAACAACGGAGAGGGTACTCACACTGGAGTAGCAGGAACCATGTAAGTTAAGGAAGATCCCATTCCTTGTCGATTTTTGTTCCAACATCTCATTTACGAACGAACCATGTAAGTTTCATTCATCTTTTAATGTTCGCAGGGGATATATTGCTCCCGAGTATGTAATTCAGGGTTATTTAACTGAGAAAGCAGATGTCTACGGTTTCGGAGTACTTGTACTTGAACTTATAAGTGGAAGGCGTTGTGTAGACATATCAAAAGACTCGCCACCCCTTTTAGAATTCGTAAGTTATATAATTTAACCCTTTTAGCTTTCGCTCTACACAAAATTTCATTTCGCATTTCAGGTAAGCAGCTTTGGTTTGTTGTTATAACTGTAGGCCAAAGTTTTACAGAAGAAGCGAAATCTTATATCATTACTGGACCAAGACTTGACTAACATTCCACGGAATGAAGCTACCATGGTGCTAGATTTGGCAATGTTATGCACATCTCACTCTCCAAAAGCAAGGCCTAACATATCTGATGTGGTGAAAATTCTTGAAGGAAAGAATGTTTTATATACTCCGGCCGTTATGCAAGAATTAGATGACTTGGCAGGAGTCACTTCAGATGAGATGACCTTGAGTGATTTCTCATATAACTACATGGACAGCTGTAGAAAAGAAATCGTAAAGCACTCCAATATTGGTGAGAGAGCAGACTATTCTAGGTCATCAATGATGAGCACAAATTTTCCAACATCAGAGACACCAATATCTAATGTCAATGCATCGTCAACTTCTACCACCTTAGAGAAGAATATCACTGAGATGGCAGCCGAAGCTGAGCTTGAGTTTATTGAACCCCAACTTGAAGAAGGGAAGTATCGTATTGAATGTTCAAATGAAGAATTCAAAATTGGATGTAGCAAATGGAAAAATTCCCTAGTAGGATATCTTTTGAACGAGAATGGTGCATTTGATAAAGAGGTGGATGAAGCTATACTCCGAGAAACGATCCCTGCAGGAAATGGGTATTCAGTGTTCTCCATCGGAAGCGGGCATTATCTATTTCAGTTCAGTTGTGTTGAAGATAAGATTAGAGGGTTAGAATCATCGGGCCTTTTGCGTGTTCAGGGTAAACCATTGGTTCTCATTAAATGGGATTGGAAATTGACACTCGACAAAGCTGAAACCATGAAGTCCATTCCTTTATGGGTGAAGATTTACAATTTACCTTTATTCCTTTGGAATTTACCGTGTCTGAGTAAGGTCGTAAGTGCATTCGGTATTCCTATATGTGCTGATCAGAAAACCATAAAGCAACAACGGCTGGATTATGCGCGGATTTACATGAAAGTAGATGCCCGAAAACCGCTGCTGGGCAGTTTTCTTATTTCAGTTAAAGGAGTTGATTATCTACTCAAATTGGAATACGATTGGAAACCCCTAAGGTGTACCGGTTGTTTCACATTTGGGCACACTGAATCGGAATGCAAACTCCAAATCAAAGTGAAACAGGATTAAGAAATAGAGCATCTCCAATGAAACATCCTCGTCCTACATATATGGATGGATAAAGTAAATATCTTTTGGTGATTTGTATTAATAATTTCCTTAGATACAAGAAGTTCAAGAAAATCATCTCCAATCTGGGTTGCAAAGACACGGATGCGGTGACGCGGACACGACACGACGCTGACACGACCAAATACTTAAAATACTAGGACGCGGACACATATATATATAAATCATTGTTATAAAAACCTATAAGGTTTGTCTCCATGATAGCCTGGGCTATCAGACGGACGACATTGAATGGGGACCCCGATCCGAAGGTCGGGAGGCTACAGATTGGTTTTTTGCATGGACGGCCAGGAAAGACTACCATAAAGTTTATACCATAAAAACATCTACTTCCAAACTTTCCTTCACGGATTCTGTTTTTGCATGATACATCTTTTTTTTTTTTGTGATATTCCTTCACGTTGTATACGCTCCAGAGATCCTTAAAAGAAAAATTGCCATCACCTCGCCATAACCTATTCATGAACATATTCTCCTTCTTGCTAAAGTTCCATGATCGTGGTAACCGAGATTGTTCCAATACAATACTAACCGAGATTTCATATTCTCCTTCTGGCAGGCATGTCGCACAATTATGAATATCTGAACCTTAACAGTAAAGGTTCAACAGCTCAAACGAAACGACGGGCGATAGAGAGATGTGCAAAAAACGGTGAGAGTGATGGAACAATATGTGAAAAAAACTATGAGAGAAATGGAAATTGGCAGAAGCAAACCCGTTCACACATTACCAAGGTATGCTCCCTTTCTTTTATTTAGGATTACATGCTTAGATTTGATGTTTAAGTTTCCATCAAGATCCTTTTGAATTTCAGAAACAGGTTAGAATTTCAGATAAAAGAACAATAGTTTGGATTTGAAGGATCATCTTATGAGTCGTGTAATCTTCGTGAGTTTTGAATTGTAAAAAAAAACACAGACATCAATCAAAAACTCTAAAGATTTTTGACCCATGTATGAAATTACGTTAAGTGCTGTAGTACCAATCAATATGCAAATCGCTTATTAAGTGTTCAATTTATTAGTGTTTGGCATCAGTTAAAGTAATTTCATACATGGATTATTGCAGTAACTGTTTTAACGAAAATTTCAGAAACATGTGAATGACCACATATAGGCTGCGTTCAGTTATTATTAATCAAATTGGTATAAGACCTTGCATACTTATTTATTTGCAGTGATCCAGATCTAAGCACAAAAAAGCACGCCAGGAGAAGATACGCCAGGAGAAAGGAATAGGACATGAATCAACCATAAGGGCTAAAGTATGATTACGTGGCTTAATTATAAATGTGTCTAAGTGATTTCTAATAATTTCGATATGTTTGATTGGTGTCCGAATTGCCGAGGATCCTGTTCAACCTTCGTAAAGCACGCCAAATTAGAGTAGCCAAACAAAGAACAGGAGGATAAGGATGATAACCGGGTGATTTATTTACACAAGATACTAACAAAATATCCCACCAAACTACAAGTGATGCAAGGATTGGCTAATGCATTGACATTGTAGATTCTTTGCAATCCATCGGATGGACACTCATGTTTATTGTAACTAAATTGACAACAAAAGAGAATACACTAGATTGAAAATGAAGAGAATACTGACGGTAAAAGCACTTTAGTATACTTTAGACAAAAGAGAATATGGTAGTCTTAAGAAAGGAATGTGACATGAATCAACTATAAGGTCTAATTCAACTAGGATGTACTGTTTCTTTTTTAGTATACCTCATGTTTCTTTTTTTTTTTTTTAATTGACGTATGCACTATACAGCTCCATACCTCTACCTCTTTAATTTGCCATATATATCCCCCACCCGCATTTTTTTATTTGTGTCGCACCGAATACCGTTTATTTTGTTTATTGTATCATAATGGAAAGATATCCTCGGAATCCAGTCAGAAAAGGCGATCCGAAGAGGAAAGATGCGCCCTTAAAAGAAGTATGCACATAAAACTGATTTGCAATTACGATAAGATAATGGCGTTGTTTGCCTGAGACTTTTGGATGCTAATATGTTAAAAATTTGATGCTTATATTGCAGGTCCCAGGACTTAAACGTTCACGCACATGCTACTCGAGATAATGCCTCGAAATTACAATACGAAATCAGTAACAATCTCTTAGGAAAATAAGCATTATGGAATCTTATATATTCTTAATGTGTATTATATGGTAGATTATGGCTGTTTAATTGTACTCCATACTACAGGTGAATTCAGATATTTCAGATGGTAGTGCAGATCCAGGCGTGGATTCAACCTGCATTCAAATGTAAGAACATAAATAATCTGTTTATTTTCATAAATGTAAGAATTCTATTAACATTATGTATTTCAATGTTGTGTACGAGACCAAATTCCGAAGGTTTTTCATCGGATGGTGCGGATGAATCCCGTGGTTCGTCGGATGATGAAGACGATATGAATGGACTGGCAAGAACCGGGTCGGGAAGGTCGATCGGTTCTTATGTGATCGTCATTATCTTGGTAAAATGGATATTGAGTGCCCAATGTGTGGAGCACTTCATTGGATGGATGAGAAGAAGTCTACATCATTCAAGAAGCAACCAGAATTTACCAAATGTTGTCGTAATGGAAAAGTAATACTCCCTATGCTTCTTGAACCTCCTGAGGAACTAATGGTTTTATTGGACGGGGATGATGCTCGGTCAACATATTTCCTAGAAAACATACGTCAGATTAATTACGCAAATGCTTTTACCGACCTTGGTTGTAATCCGGATACTGGGGCTCACGAAAGGTAGGGGTCCGCGTAGCTTTGCCATACACGGTGAACTTCGTCACGCGAGCAGGATCGTTGTTACACGATGAAGGTAAAATCCCAATTTATTCTGATTATATTTATACGATCCTAATCTAGCTGGCTTTTCGTGCTAACAGAAATACCAATCTTAGTAAAGATGTTCTCAAAAAAATTAGGATATGCTTATAAAGTATAATGAATTCTGCGGCAAGTATTACCATGCACGGGAGATACTTGCCAATGTAAGTCCCGAAGAGCAAGATGTTAAGGTAATCATGCACTACAAAAAAGCACGGATGAAAAGCGTTATAATTTGCCAACGACCGACGAAGTTTAGTAATACTACTGCTTTGAGATAACTGAGAAACCTAGCTTAGGGATATCATACTACATTTGAAAGCAGGTAATGCACTTGAACGTATTTCCGAATGCCACCCTGCGTACTTGCCCCTGCATTATGTTTTGCTCTTTCCCTACGGAGAAATGGGTTGGCATCCAAAGATGAAGCAACCGAATCCGAAACAGGTAAACATCTTGAAACGATTAACTTTGAAACAATTTCATAGTTTCCGCCTCTTCAGGCGTCCAAATGAGTACTCTACCATCTTGAGGGAAAAAAGCTTTTTCAGAGTACTTGGTAGATGCCACAGGCATCCACCGAGCAAAACAATCGTATTTCCTTAAGATAAATCGGGAAAAGTCTGCGAGCGATTCTTACAACAATATAAAGGCATCGAAGGACTCGGAATGGATCCCAAAGACGGTGGAAAGCCATTTGTTTTGCCATCATCTTTTATTGGCGGGCCTAGGTATATGTCCGAGATCTACCAGATTCAATGGCCATTACACGGTTTCATCATCACCTAGATATCTTCCTAACAATGACCGCAAATCCTCGGTGGCGAAATACAGGATGCACTATTGTCCCGTCAATATGCTTCGGATCGCCCTGATCTCATAGCCCGTGTATTTGAAATGAAGAGAGTTGCATTAATGAAAGAAATCAAAAAAGGAAATGTATTTGGAACAGTTGTTGCACATGTTCACACGATCGAATTTCAAAAGCGTGGTTTGCCTCATATGCACGCTCTTATATTCTTGGATGGCCCTGAAAAATTCACACCGTTGAACAAGTCGACAAGTTTGTTTCTGCGGAGTTCCCAGATGAAGAAACTGATCGGTTTTGTTTGATACCGTTAGAAAGTGTATGGTACATGGACCATGTGGTAGGGATTCTATGTGCATGAAAAATGGAAGATGTAGCAGAGGCTATCCAAAAAAAAATACGGAGAGAACAAACCTGGATGAAGGGGGTATCCAATCTATCGTAGACGTGGCGATGGTAAAGAGGTGATTATCCGCAAATCATTCAAAGCAAATAACACACATGTTGTACCGTACAACCCTTATTTGTCCAGGATGTTCAATTGCCACATTAATGTTGAGGTCTGTGGTGGTGTTAGAGTCATTAAATATATACACAAATATATCTATAAAGGCCACGATCGTGCCACATTAATCGTCGACAATCTGTGTGAAGTGCAAATGAGATACATTGATGCAAGATATATAGGTCCACCGAGCGAGGGCGACATGGCGTTTATATGGTAATTGGATGCATGAAGAAGAACCTACTGTTGTTCGACTGGCTATTCATCTTCCTGGTCAAAAGAGAATTGTGTATGATCCAAATAACCCAATAGATATGAGTCAATCTGCATTGCACGGAGGACTACAAGTCAACATTGATGGCATATTTCGAGTACTATCATAACAATCCTACAGCAAAAGCATATACATACCAAGATTTTCCACAGCATTTTAGGTGGAATAAAGGAATAAATTGGACACAAGGAAGCGAGGTTTTGCTATAGCAAGGATGCACTGAGTGAGCCCTAATCTTTGGTGAATTGTATTACTGCGTTTATTACTAACCGTTGTCTTGGTGCGAGTTCTTTTGAGGACACAGAAACGATTCAAGATAGCAACGTTAAAAAACAACATCGTACATTCAAAGCCGCATGCATCGCGCTAGGGATTTTAGGAGATGACAAGGAATGGTTAAAGTGTCTAGAAGAAGAAAGTGATGATGGCGGAGTTCAGTGAGAAAACTTTTCAAAATAATTCTTTGTGATTGTAATCCAACTCGGCCGGATGTCCCGTGGTCAAAGTTTGGGCTGAAAATATGTGATGATCTACATTTCAAAATTCGGATTAAGTATAATATTCGTAAGCCAACAGATGAGCTTGGTACTTGATTATGGATTGTACTGTTGAATATTCGATTCGTGAATCGGAAAATCTCTAGAAGATTTTGAAGATATGCCAAGGCCACAACCGACTTGGAGTGATGAGGTTGGTGACAAGTTTTTATGGGAGCATCGGTGCCTTCAACTTGCAATATGTAGTTCCGAGGTTGATGAAAACATTAAAAAGTTGAATTTAGCTCAATTGTCGGCCTGTACAATTGATTAATGATTCCGTAAAGAATGGTGATGGCAAGCTGTTCTTTCTCAACGGCATTGCGGGAAGTGGTAAGACATTCCTATATAACACTTTGGCATCAAGTGCCGCGGGGATGGACACATTGTTTTAACCATTTTGCTTAAATGGAATAGCTTCACTTCTTTTGGTGGGAGGTCGTACAGCACATTCAACGTTTAGAATACCCATAGAAATAAATGAAACCAGTGTTTGTGGAGTTGACAAACAAGATCCACATTCTAAACTCCTTAAACAGGTTAAACTAATTATATGGGACGAAGTACCAATGCAACATAGGTTCTGCGTTGGCGAGTTGATCGAACAACTGCGTGATATTGGGAATAAGGAGAGACCATTCGGTGGAATTACCGTTGTTCTAGGTGGAGACTTCGTCAAACATTGCTGTAGTGTCCAGAAGTATGTCGTGAACAAGTTGTTGGGGCATGCCTAAGGAGATCATTGCTTTGGAATGATGTGACCGTCCTGTCACTTCATCGAATATGCGTTTGGATGCACTTGAGTAGGAAAATGTTGCTTTTGCAAAATACATCCGAGGTAGTGATCTTCCTAACGTTACTTTTACACATTTGTTAAAAAATTTTTTTATTAGATATAGTATCGACATGTCTTGAAATTTGAATATGATAGATTGGTGATGATCCAAAGGAAGTTGTTGATCTACCTCCGTCGGTAACTAGGTGCAAAGATATGCCATTTGGACTAATAAATGTCTTTATCCATGGTGGAAACAAAAGAAAGGGTATCTCTTAACGCTTCATCGAACGGGTGATACTCTCGGCGCAAGAATGAGGATGTACACAAGATAAATTCGAAGCTATGAATTCCTTGGATGGGGATATGTACACTTACCTAGTGAGACAAGCTAAATGCGATGGCACCGGCGACACTCCACGGCTTAATAGCGAATTCTGCAAAATATAAACCCACCGGGAATGCCGAGGTTCAAGTTGGAAATCAAGGTTGGATGTCCAATAATGGTCTGAGAAACCTAGCACCTTCGGAAGGTGTTTGTAATGGTACTAGGTTGTTGGTCACTAGGTGCGGACAACATGTGATAGAAGCCATGATTTTGACAGGTGATAAAGCAGGTGAGATTGTTTTCATCCCAAGAATAAATTTCAAGCCGTCAACGACAGAAATGAATATTAACCTGACAAGACGTCAGTTTCCTGTTCGTCCTGCTTATGCCATGACAATCAATAAATCACAAGGACAATCGCGAAATACGTTGGAATTGATCTCCGCACTCCCAGTGTTTAGCCATGGACAACTTTACGTTGCATTGTCAAGATGCACCGCAAAGGAGAATAAATGTGCTACTTTGTCGAATGAAACCAAAGATCTTTCAACGATAAATATTGTATACCACGAGGTTTTATTGCATAGGCTGCTAAAGAAATGTGTCTCAACACCTCTGCATAGAAACATACCTATGTGCTTAACTTCAAGTCTCAACAAAATTCTTTGCTTAATAACACAGTATAATGTCTTACCCTAATGTTTCTGAAGTTCATGCTTTGATGATAATTACCTAAATTTATTTTTTTTTAAAAAGAAATTTTTATGTCTGGGTTTCCAAATCTATGGTGATTTGTATGCTTATTTTCTCAATCTTAATAGTACCTATTGTATATATTGCGCTTTGTTCTTAGTGTTTGTGATCTGCTGGATTACAGGTTCAGTTTGTACTAATTAGAAAAAAATAGGTGGTAGTTCTTATGAAGCATTTTGATATTATTTTGGCACTTTGTTCAGGTAGACTTGAATAGAACAGAGTCACAAAGGTTGGTTTGCTATTGGGAAGTGGGTGCTGTTAATATATAATCAGCTATGAGTTATTTTTATTTTATAATCACTTTATGGAAAGACTCTCATAAAGACCTGAGAAAATAAAAATAAACATCTTTCCAATTAAATTGTGTTGATAATAAAAATCCTTAGTGACAAAATTTGTATGAAACTAAGTGCTCAGTTGATCTTATCAATCCTACTGCCATATTTCTTTGAAAATAAGGTAGTGACCGATCATTTTGCATGCATTGATAGCATTTATGGTTTCAAGTGATGTTCATATAATAATATATAAATCAAAAAGAGTTGTAATACTTAGGGTTTCGGTAGTAGTTAAATGAGTATATCAGTAAATCACCAATGCGCAGCAATCCAAGCCGCAACGTACAAAGCGAGTGTATTGTCTCATGCGGTCGGTAAAAAAATAATAAAAAAACGAGTTAGAATGGATTTAGGAAAACTAATACAAGTTTAGTTATTCCAGGACACCGATTTCCTTATTGGGAATTCAATACAAATTAAATTCTATGGAAAGAAGACCGATTTCCCTATTGGGAATTCAATATAAATTGAATTTTATGGAAACATCGTGAATATAGGAAAGCTAAAACAAATTAGGGAATTTTAATTATACGGAAACTTATTGATTTCCTTCTTTGGAAAATCGGTGGAATTTTAATTCTATGAAAAACTGATTTCCTTAACGGGGATCTTTGAAAACTATATATAGGACACACGGTCGCTTACATATGAACATTTATCAAAGACACTTTTCTTTGGGCAGAGCATAGAAGAATTCCCAAGGTATGCTTCTCTTTGTTACGCTTTTCTTTATCTTTATTAACTTTATTATATTAAATATCTTTCAAATTAAAATCATCGGACTTAATATTATGGTTTCTCTTATACGAGAGAAAGCAGACACGGTTACAAATAAACATGTCGGGAGAAAATACCGAGCATCAACCAAGGTTAACTATTCTTATTCTCAATCCCAATTGCAGTAAGGATATCATGAATTGAGTGCATAGATGCATTGTTTTGCTAATATTATGGTTTCATTAATTTTCTGCCTACAAAATCGTATGCAGGGAAAAGAACAGTGATCATGGACTATACCGTGTTTGATGATCTAGATCCTTCCCGTGTTCGTCAGAAAGTTGTTAAGGCAAAGATTCTGAAGATTTGGAAATCAGGAAACCGCAAAACCAAAGAAGTTTATGCACTAGAACTGCACTTAATGGATGAAAAGGTAAAGAAAAAACGCTCTCCCGGTGCATATCTTTTGAATTATATATATATAATGTATTTAACGACTATGTTTATTGGGAATTACAGAAAACCCAGATGCATGCAAAGGTGCCAAAGGATCTAATCGAGGAATTTGAAACCCAGCTGGTGGAAGGAAATTTGTATGCCATTGAAAGGTTTAATCTCTCTCGCAAAAAGGAAGCTTCCGAATTGTTGACTATAAGCACGTTCGTGGTTCAACAAGTTCACCGAAGTGAAACAACTAGACATGGAGCCGGGCTTTCCTGAACCTAAATATGATTTCATAGATTTCAAAAGTGCTTCTAAAAAAGTGAACGACACCACGTTCTATCTAAGTAAGAGCCAAAATACATTCTATATTTATGAAAGCATCATACATAAGATATGTATAAATTAACAACATTGTTACTTGCAGATGCTATTGGAAAACTCAAATCATTTGGGTATTTCTACAATTGCATTCAATGGACAAAAGGGGATTTGAAGAGGCTCGGAAGAGAGATATAATCATAGAAGACACAAAGTAGGTAGCTCTTACGGAATTTCACACTAACTATAAAAAAATAAAAAATTGAAGTTTTGTTCTTATTTTCTGAATTTAAAATACTTTGTATCTTAAAAGTAATTTGGAACGACACAATGACTTAATATGCTGCTACCAGAAATTACTTCAACATAAATTATATCCTTGAAAAAGTATCCAAGTAATTTATGTTGTTTAAACAGGGGGGTTGATATGAAAGTCACCCTATGGGGTGAATGGTGCAAATCTGTAGAAGATGGTGTTGTAGAGGAACACACGAATACTCCAATTATTGTTATCATTACTGGAACGTTTATAAGCGAGTTCCGAGGTTAGTGGTCTATTTCTAAAAAAACAATCCATGTGACAACAACGGCATCTTTCTGTTACCTAACAGATGATTATTCCTTGCAACAGGTGCACTTTCATTGGCTACTACTGCTGCCTCTAGGGTATTGATCAATCTGGAAGTACCAGAAGTCAATGTATTCAAGACAAAGTAAGTACCAAGAATAAAATAAATCATTATGTGTCTTCCTTTTTACTGCTAAAACAACAACACAATTTTACACAAGGCTTAAATCGGGTGACAACGGAGTCACGATGACCGAACTACTCAAATGGACGATCCCAATGAAAATAGGAAGACTATTCAGGAAGCAACTGACATGATACAATACACTGAAAATATGGTAAGCGTGATTTTGGGTGTATTTTTTTTTTTTACCAATCACAGCAAAACATAACTAAGCATGCTACTTCGAATAAACGTCGTGGTAAGACATTTACTGCAAGCGACAATATTGGGCTTGGTTGAGAACAGAGAATGGTACTACATGGCATGCGGCGGATGTAATAAGAAGGTAGAGTACGATGAAGACGATGAACCTTGTCGCAACAAGTGCAACAAAAAATTTGAAGAGGAATTACCATGGTAAGGAACAAATACATCCACATTCTTTTAAAGTTGAATTTGATGGAGAATACATCAATACTTAATAACGCATTATATACACAGTACAAGATGAATTTGTGTCAAAGGATGGAGGAAGTACTTTGCGGTATTCACGGTGATGGGAAAAACAATGAGAAAAAATGATGAAATGCAACGCCAAGGAGCATGTAGATTACATGGAACAATGCATTAAGGTAACGACATATTACTTTGGTTATAGATATACATATTGTGAACCATTCAAGTTGGTAATCCAAGGAAAAAATGTGCAGATTAACAAGGAAGAAAAGTCCCAAGGATGGTTTAGCCGAATTAAGGACCGCACCTTTGTATTCAAGTTGGTAATCCAAGAGTATAATATTAACAAGCAATCGACAATTTCTTTGTACAAAAAGTATTCAAGTCCGAAGGCGAACTAGAGGATTAGATGCCGAAGCAGAGATAGCGAGGTAACTTTGCAAGCAATTGTTTTAAATCAACTCGTTTACAAGTATGAAAAACTATTTTCATGTAACGATCTCTTTTTCTTCAATCGGGATCCCAAACTTCCACATAGGAAAAGATAATGACATGGGGACATCTCGGAGGGGTCGGAAACGTGCATTGAAAAAAGACAATGGGCAAAGCGACCAAAGACACTGCGAAGAAAACTCGACCTTGGATCAAGAATATAGAAAACTCCGATGATGAAGAGTAGGAGTCCAATGATTTTTATACAAACTTATTAGAGTTATAGATAGTTTTGCTACGGTTTTTTATTATAGTATTTATTTCGGATTTAAGTTCAAGTGATTTTTTTTTTTAATTATAGTATTTATTTAGGATATGATGTTTTGGTTCATATGAATTTATCTAGCATATAGTCAGTCCATTATTAAAATATTTTGGAGGTCTATTATTGAACTGCTATTATAGATTGCTGGACAATCATATTTGTACTGAACAACCATCTCATATATATTCGGGTGTGATCACAGAGACTTAGATAAAAGGTAGACAATTCATTCCATAATTTGTGTCAGGACGGATGTGGTATTCACTGTCAAATTGCTTACATACAATGTTGACAAAAAAAAAAAGGTATATAAAGACGTGTCCTACTACATACATGGAACAAAAATATTATCTTTCATATCTAAACCATGGACCAAATACTTGAACAACTATTCCATGAGTTGAGCAAATTTCAAATAATTCATAAGAAACATCACGTCTAAGCATTCAAACAGCATAAAGAATTTGAGAAAGATGTGATGTTTACTTTGTTCTGCCCTTAGAAGCTATGCATGATGTTTTCGAAGCCCATTACGTCCTTAAGAAGAGTATGTTCAACAAAATAATGCTCCATAGGAGATCAAATATGGAGATAAATACACAACAAAAAAAAGTCGTTGCAGATGCGGTTTACTATTATTAATGGAGAAAAAATCCGGACACAAAGGAAGAAAAATGATTAATGTATCAAGTTTCGAAGGTAATGTTTGAAAGAAAGAACGTTAGGCGATTTCACACCGAACACCAACTACGGTTGTAATAATAAGACTGCCGAGTTTCCGCACGCAGACCTAAAGAAAACAAAAATGCCGATAGCAATGACAACAAAAAATTCCCCAAGCATGCTACAAACAAATGGATGCCAAACCGATTTCGTAGGTATCATTTATATACGCATGATCCAGCATCATCGGTTTGCATATGGTACACGAAATGGGAGCATCAAGAGAAGTCAGTGTAATATAAAACCCAAGGCATGCATGTATTTTATAAATAAGTTTAATAAGAATGTTGGTATTTTGTGTACGTGTATATGAAAAGAATTTTGGTATTTTGATATCTTGATAGAAAACGAAGCAAGTATATGACCCATGCTCTTGGTATTTTATAAATACTGAAACTTTAAATGGGTGATAGTATTAATAAACCAATGCACAAACAATCCAAACTAGAGGGTTAGGATAGAATAAGGATAGCTAATACAAGTTTAGTTATTTCAGGACACCAATTTCCTTATTTGGAGTTAGTATGGATTTAGGAAACGCTAATACAAGGACACCGATTTCTTTATTTTGAGTTGGGATGGATTTAGAAAAGCTAAATACAAACTTGGTTATTCTAGAATTCTATGGAAACATGTTTTCCTTAACAAGCTTTCTCTAAAAACTATATTTATAGGACACACTATTGCATATACGGAGCATCAACTCAAGACTCTTTTGCAACAGGATATCCAAGAAAGTTTTGCAAGACATAGCATAGGATTACAAAGGTACGCTTCTTCATCTTCTTATTCCTTAACAAGGTTTCTCTAAAACATGTCCGGTGAAGTTTACCTGAATTCTAACAAGGTTCGGGATGATTATTATGTAACCATTCAAATTTCATAATTATTCTTATTTATGCATATAGAGTAATCATTATGTTGCTCCCAATAATTTATGTGCAGAGAAAATGGCCAAAAACGATAAAGCAGTTCGATATATCCATAAATATATCTACTGAGGTTATGGCAGGCTAGGTTCTAATGGAGATGAAGTCCAGGGAGATTGGATAACAATCATTGACCAGCTGATAGATAATATTGCAGCAAAGATTTTTTCAGGAGAAATAAGTCGTAAAGAAGATTCTCACGAGACGGAATCAATGGAAGATTTGGATTGAGAATATATTTGACTTTATTTAAGTTTAGCTTTATTTATTTACTTAGGCTTTCTCTACGTTCTTTAGTTATTCTTTCGTTTTGGTCTATGTAATTTTGGTTCTCTTTAAAATTTATATTAATGTAATTAGTTTATTTACTGGATAAAGGAATCACTAAAGAGAAAAGAAAAAATTCGTGACATGATCTGTGTACGAGGGAAGCATTGCATACAATGAAATTAAACTAAACCGAAATAAAAGAACTCGATAGAAATCGGTTTCCTAAACCTGGAATATTCGGTAATACTTTCTAAAAAAAAAAAAACATTGAGCTACATATCCACAATTATATATGTGTACAAAAAAAAAAAAAAAAAAAATATATATATATATATATAAACACTGATCAAATAATACAAGTTTAGTTATTTCTGGAAAACAGAGTTATTTTAAGGTTTGGGTAAATTAATGGAATTTAAATTCTATATAAACACTGATCAAATACATTTTTGCAGGACCGTGCATAGAAGAGTTTCCAAGGTATGCTTCTCTTAACAAGGTTTTCCAAGGTATGCTTCTTTTAACAAGGTTTTGCTAATATTAGTTTTAACTAAGGTTTGAGATTATTCTTTCTCTCATGCATATAGATAATGGACCAAGTTCAAGCCAACACGAGATCAACAATTCAATACATACATAGTTATCTATACAGAGGTCATGAAAAAGCCACTGTTGAAGTGAAAATGTCAGGAGAGGATATGCATACAAATAACCAAGGTTTGGAATCAACCATCGTTAGAACAGTCTCAAGATTACAACAATCTTATTATGTTGAATCGACGGTGATTAATAGTATAGGATAATGTGAATTTTTTTCCTATGTAACATAAAAATTCAGTTGTAGTTTATATGATGTTTTTGATGTCTCTGGATTTTCGGACGAAGATAGAGAATGGTTTGAGTGTTTACGAGGAGGCAATAAAGATGACAACCGGAGCCCCGCTAAAATATCTTTTTCAAACTATTCTCTCGCCACTTGTAATGTGATTCAGCCCAACGTTTTATGGTCAAAGTTTAAACTCAACATGTGTGATGATCTGGATTTTCAATTGAGAGTGGAGTATAATATTAAGGAGCCAACTGAATATCAAATACTTGATTTTGGTCTCGTATCTTCTTAACAAACAAGCCGCGTCGATTTGATAGGTCGCTTGAAGATTTCAAAGATATGCCACGACCATTATTCAATTGGAGTGATTTGTTGGTGGTGACATTCCCTCCTACGGGATACACGAGAAAGAGGATCAAGATGACCCTTGCAAACTAGGATACTAAATAATCTTCTTACAATAATTTGGCGTAGTCTCTAGATTATAAACCTTTTTGTTTATATTTTTAAAGATTATTACATTGATAACTTTTCCAGTGACTCAGTAGATATTATTTAGTCAAAATACATGAAACGTGATTTCTTTTTTATACATACAAAGTTAAAAATGCTTGATGAATTGAAAACGTAGTTATTTATATACATGCGGTTAAGAAGTACCGATGAAGCTAAATTGATAGAGACGAAGCAGTGGAATATCAATCATTGTGTATGAACCGATAGCATTCACATTAGTTATTATAGTAACATTTACGTCCTACGGTTACGAAAAGAAAAATTCAGCTCAAGCAAATTCATTCTACCCAACCTCTTCTAATCACAATATTAACAGAAAAATTGGAAAGGCCGATATCCTAGATAGAGATCAATCTAGGATTCTACCTCTTAAGTGCCTATTTTCAATGAATTTTCTTAAGTGTAATCATTGGGTTGAGGTACCCTCTTAAGTGCCTATTTTCAATAGATTTTCTTATGGACCGATCAAAAAAAAATAGATAGAGATCAATCTAAAAGGAAGATATCGATAACAAAAATTTACATTCCAAGTTGTAACTCTACTTTAGTAAACATGCAAGGATTGAAGAGCGTCATTCATCGGATACATTACCATCTTAGCTCGGATGGCTGAGGACCCTAATACTGGATACGAAACTTTATTGGTGTTTGCCTCAATTGGATTAAACGCAAATAGTGACCAACTGAATTTTTAAAAGAGAGATCGCGTAACGTTAGTTGTGTTAGGAATTACAAGGTAAGCCAATCACAACTAGAAAATATATGTTTGGCTTACCTTTCTATTATTATACTAACAGTGAGACAATCAGATTGGGTATTAGAGATGTGAGGAGAAAAGAAATGGTGATACGAGGATGAAAAGGGCAACAAAACTAAAGTAATCCTACAAAATTATTTGCTTTATCAATTGGATGACCGATTCGCATTAATGCAAAAGTGGATGACATCGTAATATGTACCTCGGTAATGGTTATTGAAATGGAAGGTAAGCCGAATCGGAAAAAACATATCTCCAGGTCATTATATAAATACCACATTCATCTGTTTTATCGTTTGTTTAATAAATACTCCACAATATTGTTGCCCAGAGATGCATTGCCTAATCTCAACTGAAGCAACACAGGTATACACATACAAAGTGATGGTACATTATACAAAGCCAGCCAAGATATTTAACAAACATTGATGAATCTGATGGACCTTCGCATCGGCGGTCCCATCATTAGATTCAAACATACCCAACAATATATTAGAGTCCATTTAGGAGTTATTTTTTTTTATTTTTCAATTTTTTAAAAATTTGGAACTAATGATCCACAAGAGGAGATGATAGTTCGTGGATGCTCTTGAACCACATGTTAAAAAAATTCATTTAAAGAGTATTGTTTCTTATATGAATAGATTTTGTATATGAATGCTCTTGAATCACAAACTAAATTGATAAGAAGATATAATAATATGGAACTTCGATCATTGTGCATGCGTTGATAGCATTCATAGAATTTATGTATATTTGAAACTACTATTTACCATTTTCTCAAAAACAAAGAGATAGAACTTTCCATGTATCCCGAAATTTTTATTTGTACCTAATAGTGAGCTGCGTATATTTGAAGATTTTTATATGAAAGATCTTTGATTTAACATAGAGAACCTTCCCATCCTCTCGAAATATTAAGACAAAGATTACATCAAACCTTAAAAAAAAATTTTTTTTTGAATAGATACTCTTTTTAGATTTTTTGTTACAATCTTTACATCCATTTATATATTCTTTTGCTTTGCCTTAGGGTTCTTTGATCCACCAATTTACGGAAACCCATCGTCATCCAATCCGAGAACAAACTTCTTGTTCAATCACAAACGAAAGAAGAAGAGGTTTGACAACCAGCAGAGACACACAAAGATGAGAAGAACATACCAGGTTTTCCGATACGGGTGAGAGGGAATACCGCCATGATATTGTTTTGACTATTTCATAGAATCTCATAAAACTAAATACAATTAATTTGTTGAGAAGCAAAGTATTTAGAATCATAGTGAGAACAAACTAACTTCTCTTTTTTCTATTCTAATATGGTGGATGATTTTCGTTTGTTTTCTCGATTGTATTCATATCGACTATAATAAGTCTTCTTATATAGGAGAAGTTGCCTCTCTTCAAAGACCTAACATGTGTACCTCTAACAAAGGAACACGGACACCCAATTAGGTCAATACTGAAAATATGGATTGACTCTATAAAGTTTGGTCCAACACAAGAAACGAAACCTATATGGACAAAACTAAATTCAAAAGAAACCATTTGAATGACAAAAATAAAGTATGCGTATTTCTAGAAGTATAACAAAGGAATACAGACACCCAATTAGGTCAATACTCAAAATATGGATTGACTCTATAAAGTTTGTTAGAGTTTCAAGATTGGTCCAACACAAGAAACGAAAGAAATAATTTAACTTTTGTTCTGCAAAATACCGTTGTCAAGCAAGTGCAGACACACATCTTATTTTGTTATTTTTCAGACTCCCGTGAATCATAACAAACTCATTTTTAAGAAAACAAGGATTTGGTCTTTTCATGAACTAGCATGCATTTCTCAAAGGTTAATCCTCTATATTTAGTACATAATTCAAAACTCATACTGGACTTTTTTTTATTTAGATTTACAAGAGTAAAGAATATCAGGTAAAAAGCATATTTAGATTTAGATTTCGTTTCTTATATTATATGGTATGTGTCAGCGGGGTTTGTTGCAAGCAAGGCACGAACTAGGAAGTTAAAACATGTCTTTTCATTTAAGCCAGCAGTTGGAGAATCAAAGTTGGCCTTACCTTTGGTAGCAAGGTTACTGTCAAGATTGTTGAACAACTCCCCAAAAGCTATTGTTTTCAATAGGGTTAATTAACAGGAGATGATGACGTGATTTTGATTTATAGTTTTCGTTATTTAAACACAAGTTGCTATTCTTTTTCAAAACAAAAGAATATATTAGCTTCAGCTACAATTCCTTATGGCTCAACTCTAACTTTTCTATGGTGCATTCACATCCGAAAGAAAACAGGTTTGATATTTTGGAATCAAGCAATGGTTTACTTCTTTGTCATCGAAAAAGATCCAAGTACTAATTGGCTTAACGATCCAAATCTAATTAATGAGTACTATGTTTGCAATCTACTTGCCAAGAAATTCATCGCACTTCCACAACCCTCTCATGAATTTGCTGCCGGTCACTGCATAACTTATGAACTTTCCGATGCATCAATTCTGGGTTCCATAACTTATAAATCAAAAATTAGCCTTACAACATTGGCTTTAACCAAGAGTACTCCACCATATTTTTTAAAAATCTCTGTCAACTAATACAGTGAATTATATTTTATAAGTTGTCTCTGTTAAAACCATAACATTTGTAAAATAAAAATAAAAATTTGATTTCGTGCAAATACAGTCTAACCACAGTCAATTGTCTCTTTTAAGTTGCAGTTTATATTCCTCTGATTCTAATATATATTGTAATATGTGGCGTAAATAAGATTTTTGATCCAACTGTGTTTCCATATAAAAAACTTTCGACCAATAATATGTTCAACCAAAAAATATCCTATTTATAATACATTCCCGATAATATGTAAACTCTCAAGATTCCCTAAATAATCGAGTTCCAATATATATAATACTTTAAATTAGAGATGAATTACGCAAGGAGATAATTTTGACAGAAAAGGATTCGACGTCGTATACATGGATTCAAGTGCTAAAGGATTTGATACTGTAGGCATTTGCCATGAAACAAGATGAAACTATACAAGGTATGTAACTACAACTATTAAATATTTCGATGTCATATATGTTGTTCAAACCCTAATAAAAATAATGATAATTTTAATATCTTGGTCTTTATTTTAATGATTAATTACTTTAATAGTTTTTTTTTGAATGCTATATTGTTGATTTTTTTACGACTATTTGTATTTTTATTTCAAAAATAAAAAAAGAATAATAATCTTACGGAAAAAACGAGTGTTAACAAATATACTGAGAAGTTATTGAATTTCCTGAATGCTTTTTTTTACGATTAAAGATTACTTATTAGATGCATGAATTAACAGGAGATGATGACGTGATGGAATTTTTCAAATATATGAGCAAAACTATTGGTGATTTCTCCACTAGAGTAAAACAAGATGAAATACGGGTAGGATCAGAGGAGGAATTTTTAAAAATTGTTATCGATACAACTTACCCATATATACAAAAAAATACCATGAAAGCTGAATATCTGGAAGAAAGAATTATCACAACACATTCTTATGAAAATTGTCAAACTCAATACTCTTATAACATCAATTTTACCAATAGATGAACACATATACGTAAGCAATGATTCAGATCTTTGAAAATCGGAAGAAATACTACAACAAAAGGGAAGAGGGTTGTTACTCCGCAAAAGTTTTTAAATAGCATAGAATGCGAAGGATTCCCATGCAATGTCATCCGGATAAAAGTCGGTGTACCAAAGTAATGTTATTAGAAGATATGCAATGTGAACAACTCCCGAAAGGAACAAGACTTTGGGTCACAAATTGCGAGTGCGAGTAATTCAAGCTAGGGTGTTGATAGGCATTCAACTGGGAAATTGATAAACTTATTAAGGGTAGAAACTGATAAATACATTGATGCACATAAAATGGTTCGAGAAGACACCGATTTCCAATAACTTGATTTGCTATGCATGCCGATTAAGAATATCAAGGCTAAGAATCAGAGAATGTCGGTATATACCTAGACAAAGGAGTGTTTCGCCCTGGGAGATTTTTCCAATGGATATCAAATTCAATGGGAGACAAGCCCATGCAAATGATAATTATAACGAGCAAGAATGATGGAGATAAGTATACAAAAATTACTTATACACAACAGAAATATGATAATATGCCATTGATTGACCATATTATCCAAAACTAGGTAATAACAATTTCAATTAATTTTTTACCAGATATATTAGAGTTTTAAGTAGAAGATACTTATGTTTTTTTACCAGATATATGTGAAAAAAGTTCTATTTATGTCAATTATATAACCTTATCGGTCAATGTTCTTTGGATCTCTATTGTTATGAACTCTTTAACAAATACAAATACCAGTTAATGTTTCATTTCTTTTAGCTTGGTTATGTTCGTAAGTATTAGTTCAATGTTTCCTAATAAACTAATTTTTAATCGGATAAAAGAATATTGTGCATGGGATGCTCCTTGCATGGATTTGAAAACAATAGTATTATAAAAGTCTCAGAGCATGTATTGTGTAACACCAAAATATCAAATCAGTGAAAGCTCCTACAAAAATTCACAATCAACCAAAATAACACAGAAAGGGGTTGCCTTTGAGTATTGTTAATGAATACCAACAGCACGTTTTACACCTCTAATGTTAGTCATCCGGGTTTGTTAATCCAAACGCAGTAAATCCAAACTAGAGGGCACAAATCCAAGCAACCCCATGTGTATTGTCATACGCAATCGGTATAAAAAAAATAACAAAATTAGATTAGGGTGAATAAGGAAAACTAATGCAAGTTTAGTTATTTTAAAACATAGACATATAGGATACCGAGTTATTTTAAGGTTTGTAATTTTTTTTCGGGAATTTTTAGAAATCCGAGTTATTCTATGAAGTGATTTCCTTTTGGGAAAATTAATGGAATTTTAATTCTATGTAAACACTGATTTACTTAACAAGGATCTTTGAAAACTATATATATATAGGACAACGATCGCCTACATATAAAATAAATCAAATATACTTTTGCGGGACCGTGCGTAGAAGAATTTCAAGGTACGCTTCTCTTAATAAGGTTTTGTTAATATTAGTTTTAACTAAGGTTTGAGATTATTCTTTCTCTCATGCATATAAAACTAAAGTTTGAGGTTATTCTTTCTCTCATGCATATAGATAATGGACCAAGTTCAAGCCAACAGAGATCAACGATTCGATACATCCATAGTTATCTCTACAGAGGTCATGAAAAAGCCACCATTGAAGTGAACATGTCGAGAGATGATATGGATACCAATAACCAAGGTTTGAGATCATCTTCTTGCAAAATAATTTTTCGGATATAGATAAATACCTAAAAAAATACCATCATTAGAACAGTCTCAAGATTACACCAATCTTATTATGTTGAATCAATAGTGATTAATAGTAGAGGATACGTGAATTTTGATAATCGATAAGTATGGATGGTGACCCTACTAACACACATTAATACTGATTCTTATTCATGTTAAGAATTACTACTAACAAAAATTAACTTGCTTCATCGTAAAAATCGGTTCTTTAAATTGTTTTACATGAACAATTTTTTGAGCTACCGTGTTTCTATCTTGTTTCTCTAACAACTCCAATGATTTTTATAATCTGATAAGTATGATGTTTTTGATGTCTCTGGATTTTCAGTCGAAGATAGGGAATGGTTTGAGTGTTTACAGGAGGCAATAAAGGTGATAACTGGAGCTCCGCTAAGAAATCTTTCTCAAACTATTCTCTCGCCTTTGTGATGTGATTCACCCGCCGTTCTATGGTCGAGTTTAAACTCAACATGTGTAATGATCGGATTTTAAATTGAGAGTGGAGTATAATATCAAGGAGCCAACTGAAGATCAAATACTTGATTTTGGTCTGTATCTTCTGAGCAAACAACTGCGTCAATTTGATAGGTCTCTTGAAGATTTCAAAGATATGCCACGACCTTTATTCGATTGGAGTGATGTTTGTTAGTGGTGAAGTCCCCTCCTCCGGGATCCTGTGGAGGAAGATCAAGTCTGACCCTTGCAAACTAGGATATTAAATATTTTTCTTAAAATTATTTGGCGTAGTAGGATACTAAATAATCTTCTTACAATTATGTGGCGTAGTATATCTCGATTATAAACCTTTTTTTTCAAAAACATGAAACGTGGTTTCTTTAATACATGCGATTAAAAAGTACCGATGAATTGAAAACGTAGTTTCTTTTATACATGCAGTTTAGAAGTACTGATGAATTAAAAGAACGGTGTATCCAATTTTAGTTTCTAGATAGAAGACATGTGTTGATAGACTAAAGAGAATGCACATAACAACAATACTTCGACTAAATTTTAATGACAAAAAAATAATCAACACGCACAATATTAAATTGAGAACCTTCCACAAGGCATTCAATTTTGGAAGGTTTGAACCTTTATTATGGTAATTTTAAATGAGATACAGTGAGATTAGGGCGAGGGATAGTTAGGTTCCTTGGAGCCTTTACAACCTAGAATTATCTTTGTTGCAACTTAGAACGATTGTTAACGGGACTAATGAATTCAAGTCCAGATGGTGACGTTAAACCTATTGCAAAAGTAGATACGGGACTTAGCGAGTAGTATACCAAAGTTAATATTACTTTCCAGAATAACCCTTTATATTTTGTTGATCTAAATTAATAGCACGATAAACGGCGGAAGGACAATGGTGTTGTATAGCGAGAATGAAACATTGCATGAGATAGATTGTACAAACTTCGTTTTCATAGCATAATACAAGAGACATGAAATACATCTCTGTTCATGTTTATTCATTCTTCTACAAACCTTACTTCTTTATTCATATCATGGATGCACTTCCGTAAAAAATTCATATGCAACAAAATAGGATTCTCAATCCAAGTTTTGTCCAATACAGACTCTTAGGTACCTACATTTGTTTGCCGATATCGTTTGGCGTACTTTTGGCCATCTGGCAAATTACGGGATGTAGAGATCATACGGTCCATGTGGGTACTTTATCTTTCTCATGGTGAAATTTTTCTATTCTCTTTTAGTATACACGTTAATGAGTTAGTTGAAGTGCGAACTACAGCGTACATTTTCATAAGAAGTGTGATTCGGTCGATTAAGGTTCGGATAAAGCGGTTTATATCTTAAAGTTGGATTTGGTCTTTGGTGATGTTTTTTTGTGTAGTATCCTTTATGGATAGCCTATCAATATTAATCGCATAAAGGTACCGAGTTTGATAAGATGGCTCTACTATAAGATATTAACTATAACAAATACAATATCTATGCATTACTTTTTGTACAAAAACATTGATTATTTTTAAAAATCAATGGAAAACATGGATTCCTTTTTCATTATAAGCTTCAATTGTTTTTAAAATCAAAACATGGAAATGATCACATTATTGCTTGCTTTATTTTCATGAATGGAAAAGATTTAAGGGGAGGTCAAACAACCCTTGCTCGAGTTGCATCATTAAAAAGGAAAGTCTTGTAATTCTTTTCTTTCCCCTTAAAAGGTGTTGTGGTACTTGCAAACACTTATATGTGTATTTAATTTAAGCTAAACATTTATGTGTTTAATTTAAGGAAAAGTTAGAGTTTTGATGGATTTAGGAAAGATCATACAAGTTAAACTGCTCGTATATAGGACACACGATTTCCTTATTGGGAATGGGAATTGGGTACAAGTTGATTTCTATGGAAATACTATTTTCCTTAATAAGGTTTGAATGACCTCGTATATATATATAGCTTACACGATCGCATATACTGAGAGCATCAACCCAAGACTCTTTTGCAAGACCGAGACACGGAAATCCACGATAGTTTTAACAAGGTACAAATCTTCTTCTTCTTCTTTTTAACTCAATAAATACTAAAAGAAGGTAGTGCTTGACATAGAATTTGGATATATTACCTACGGGATAACATGTCCTCCGAGAATACCGAAAGCTCCGATCAAGGTTCGAGATAATTATTCTTTAGCCTTTGCAATATTGTTATAAAAACAATACTAATTAAATACTAATGGTGTTTATAAAAACAATATTTATATGCGGGAAAAGAGACAAGCTCATAACATATACTTTGTTCAAGGAAAAACAAAAGATGTCAGATCGAATCATAAAAAGAAATAGAATGAGCATAACCAAGGCATCAACTTATACGGAAAAACAAGAACTGTACGGTAAAAATAAGGTAACCTCGGTCTTAAATAATATTGTATACATGAACATATGATCTATATCATTACATAAGTAGTTTAATTGTTTCCATGAACACAAATACTTACTCGATAAAGATCGGAGCAACAACAATCGTACGTCTTAAAAGAAGACAAGAATGGTTTTACTATGCTTGCCCAATATGCGACGAAAGATACCAAACAATTGATGATTTGAGCTGGTGTTCAAACCGCAATGAACAAATTTCTTCTCCAAAAACAAGGTAATTTTATAATTTTTAATATTCCCGACCTACAGATTGAGGTGTTTTTTTAGATAACGAACATATTAATATTCATGATCTGCAGATTGCGATAAGACTCCAAGTCGTAGACAAAGACAGCATAGCTGAAATATTAATACACGGTCGACACGCTGAGGAATTAACCGGGTTAACATTTAACGACGTTCAAAATTGCCAGCGAGAAAATAAGGTAATGCCTTAAAAAATCAATATTTATGCTAACGGGAACCATCTTAGATAACAACAATGAAACCCTAATTGCAGGGAACCCAAAGAAAATTTAGAAAGAAGGTAACAAGAAGAATAAAGGGCTATGTGTGTGTCTTTCGTGTGGAAGTGGCAAAACTCACATGGGGAATCATGTCTTTTGAAGCAAAAGAAATTATGAAAATAGATGCCACGGGAAAAACGATGAAGGTATTATTATTTTTTCTAACAGCAAGAAGAACATAAACAAACAGAAAAAAAAAAACTGAATTATTTCTTTTTTTTTTTACCTGTCACAGATAACACGAGCGTCGATAAGAAAACAACCAATCCATGATTATCATTCGGAAGAAACTTCAAGTGACACGGAACAAACGTTGCAGGGGAGGAATGGAACCACTCCAACTATCTATTATTAGTCCATCTAATAATTACTAATCAGAGAAAACATCAATATGTTTCAACAACTTATTAACTATGCTATAGCAATTTTGCATTGATTTCTTTATTAGCTCTTTCAAAAAAAAAAAAAAAAAATCTTTATTAGGAGGCCATTTTTTTCTTATAGTAACTTTGAGAGACAAATTTTACTATTTCAAGTTCTTATTATTTTCAATTAATGTTCAAACTATTTCTTTCAATTAATGTTCGAACTATTTCCATGGAAATATTTGTTAGATTACGACTAATAATATGTGTTTGATTACAAATCATCCGTTATTTAAGCCTAGAGTTACACAACAAACAAGTTCCATGCATAAGTATTACCCATAAAAGAAATACAATTAGGAGACACACGTCCAACGGAAATTCATCCTACCCAACCTCTTCTAATCACAGTTTTAATGAGAAAAGCGATTGAAACCGATATTCTAGGTGAACATCAGTCTAAAAGGAAGATATCAATACCAAGATTCACATTCCAAGATGTAATAGTAAACATGCAAGGATTGAAGATCGTCATTCATAGGATACATTACCATCTTAACTCAGCTGGACGAGCGATAACAAGAATAGATACCATAGTGCGGCGAACCAAGAATAGATACCATAAATCGGTTTCTTAACGACTTTTTTCTTGCAACCCAAGAATTCAAAATCTATGTAAAGAAATAAAACCATGATTCCAAAATATTTAAAATTCCATAATACAAATATAACTAGGATTCTTAATTTAAAGTTTATCAGCTATTATATAAGACTATCTCCTGTATGAGAGTACTTGAAAGTCATAGGGAAAGCGTATATTTACTTTGCCCAAAAAACAGGAATTCGAACAAGCAAAAAGGTACAAACATCTTAGCCATTTGATTTGATTTGATTTCATACACTACTGAAATAGTTTATGTTTGAAGAATAAGCAATTATGTATGTTTTAATCACAAAGGTACACGCACATGGAATTTTTCATCAAATAAACCCTTCAAAAACGTTGAAGACGGGTGTGATGAAAAACAGCTAAAGATAGAACTCTACAACACCAAAAAAATTAAAAATTACTGTTTTGAAACAAAAGTGCTGCAAAAAGAAATAATGCGCAGAATCAACTGGGAGATTATGAACTTCCTAGATGGCGAATCATGAGATCGGAACTCTTCGAGTATATGAGCATGCTAATATTTCCATTCAAAGGACCAGAAAGAAATAGACAAGCACACAAGGAATGGATTCACAAAAAGATGAAGAAATTCAATACAAAACAATCACAAAGTCTAGAACGGTTCAAGAAAAAAGTAGGCCTGAGTTATAGGGCAGACATAGGCAAGATCTGGGACCAACAAAGGATAGCGCAATGGAAATTCAGAAAAACCACCGAAGAGAGTTTGTGGATTGTCAGATTCAAATATAAGACATATGAATATGCTTTTAGGATGAAAGAAAAATTAGAACAAGAATTTGGGTGCATTCAGTACTACCGTATTTTCATACATAACTTAAATATATATTCACTAATACTTATACAACCTTTGTTAATCGATGATTATTTCTACACGATGTATGTAATGCACAGAACAAACGTGAGCGATAATAAAACAGATTAATCGAGACGGATGCAATCAATATATCTAAGAATCACAACTTTTACGGTGAAGATATAATTAAGCTAAAGCTACCTCATGTAATCCCCTAAGTCTATTTCCAAATAAGATGGTCGAGATGCTCAATAAGGAAAAAATTAATCATATACCGGAGCGCGTTATAACAATAAATATTGGATCGACAATAATGGTAATTAAAGAGGTATATGTAACGTTGGCACCATACATGGAAGAACGAGTACTTCTCAGAACGGGCACTTTGCTTTCAGTTGAGAAAATGAGGAAAAGATATATTAAAGCGCAGGTAATACAAGGTGAGAATATTGGCCAAGTTGTTGACATCATAAGGGAAAGATTCCAGGCACACTGCGAGTCTTTCGCAATACAACGGACACAATTTCCAATAAAAGTTATTGATGCTCGATTCTACCAATTACGAGAACTTATTTTATTCTAGGGGATTAAATCATTGGAAATAGTATAGATTTGAGATAAATTACAATGCTTAGATCTCTTTATAATTCAATTTCAAGTTCATGTCGGTTACCATTACTTAATATTGAAATACACCAAATTTCTTCTCCGCATTGTTTTAAAAATTATATAAATAATGTAGAGATCATCATGGCTACCATAGCAAAAGTAAAACTACAATGATTCCCAGCAGAATTCCTCACCGTAGTGGAATCATTACCAACGGCACACTAACGCGCCTCGGTGTGCTATCAATTCAATTTGAACAAAAATGCAATACGCCATCTGGTTCGGACAAGAAATTGAGAATGACCGAGATATCATGGCTCATGAGAGAGAGAAATAGGATAAGAATGAACGAAGAGAAATGTTCTTCATGTTCAATTAAATATAAACCACCCAATGAAATATAAACCACCCATTTATATGCTAACCAAAATTAGACACTCAAATTTTACATACACAACGACTTAACACTCGTAACAAATTCACACTAAACTAAATCCCAACAAATCAAGATGCCTTACCTATTCGGATTCTCACGGGTGGCATCTCTAACTGTGAAAAGCGTTGTACATCCTATTCAAGAATACCTTGAGTACCCCAATCCAAGAAATTGAAAATTAGTACATCTTGATGCCAATAATTTATTTTCGGTTAATAAAACTATTGATTAGTCAACTACCATTAATAAATTATCTGTTCCAAATTACTCTTACCATTTAACCATCCACTAACGTAATCCGATAGTATGCGCAAATGATACAAAACTAATATTGATTATTAAATTTTACAATTGGTTTGAAGGATTTCTTAATTCACAGAGGAGTTAATGCTAAAAATTCTATCTTAATTTCCTAATGAGAAAACATATATTAGCGAAATAGAGAAGATAACAAATGTAATCGAAATCTAGAGATTGAGGAACCAACCCGGCACTTAAAAGAAGAGTGATCCAAAGAAAAGATCGAGATAAAAAAACAAAGCCTTTGAGTGAGTAAATGAGAACCTAAAATCAAGTTGTGGGAATCTCATCTTTAATTTGACAGTGGTATTAATGAATACTTGCCCATAAATGAACAATTATAACAACTGAACAACACATGTTTAGGAGGATCACCTTAACCAACAAAAATGAACAATGAGAAACACCTAAGAATTTAAGATGTCATACCTATATATAATGGACAGAGATATCAATAATTTCTTATTCTGATTTTCATGGACAGATATATCAAGGCCATTCCGATTACCATCAAGAATTTTTAAACGACTTAGAGTTGCACCACGCACTGAGACCATATTGTCGACTACATCTCAACCCAAAGTACATCGGAGAATCCAATAAGAACATGGAAATCTGTATCCTTCGTCAACTGCAATTAACAGCGATTGATTCTACACATTCTTTCTTCCATTCTAACCTGAACCAAAACCTCTTAAAGACCGCTTAAATTTCTCAAGATATTCAAACCATAAATAACAAACCCTCAGAAGTAAATTTGAAAATTCGAACAACACTAAATATGGATTAAAAACTTTATGCAAAGCATTAGTATTACTTGGAGGATACTTCATGTACAAGGGTTAATATGTTCTTAATCAATGTCACCTAAACTGATAACAGACACAAACAATATCTAATATGATATTACTTTAATCTACCATTTTGAAAGATAATTAATTGTTTGAATCTTACCACGACTATGAATTTCTTTCGCAACATGTACACATAATTGCAAAGACAATCTACGATTTCTTCGCTATTGTGAATATCATAGCATTAATTCTCCACTAAAAACACATCTTGTATTGAAAAATCCGGATAATCTCAGAATCGAATATATTTCATATAATGACTAAAACAAAAACCCAAGGATCAAAATTCATCTTCTTTGTTGTTTTTTCGGGATTTCCATCTTAAACTAAACAAGGTGCTACGAATGAGTGGACATCCAGATTTAAACAACAAAGAAAAATGAAATTGATGAAAGTACACAAGATGAACCCGTAATCGTTTGAATGGAGTGAATAACAAAAATTGTTTTAAAGGGATGTAGTACATTGACAAAACTTGAAATGAACATGATAATTTATCGATGATGAAACACATGTAGAGAACACTCTTAAATAGAGGTTTCTTTTTTTCCGTTGGGTGGGAGTTAATAAAATAAAAGAAACATAAATGCAAACTTTGAAGTTTTAAATTTTGCAGGCAATAACTTTGGGTGGGAGTTATTTAACTACGTTTCATTTGTTTGGTCTATTAAATTAGGATACATGCAATAGCGAGTTGACTCTAAGTAGTACTAGACTATTAGCATTATATTTCCATTAAAGAACAAATTATTCTAGCAGTTGACTCTAGAGATAGAGCCATATAGAAAAGATAAGATACATTAAATGACCAACAAACAAAAATTCGAGACTGCATTGTCTCCTCTCAATTATCACACCTACAACAACACTACCATGTTTAAACTCGCATGCTCTCGACAAAATATGGAAATAACACTGATTTCTTTATTAGCATGTAGTACAAAAAAGGAATACCGGACATACTACATATTTCGTATCCTACATGAGTAAAAAAATTAATTTCCGAGAAACTACTCTTTACCATTTTCTCAAAAAAAAAAGAGATAAAGAACTTCCCATGTATCTCGAAATTTTTATTTGCACCTAATAGTGAGTGTGAATATTTGAAGATTTTAATATGGAAGATCTTTGATTTAACATAGAGAACTTTCCCATCCTCGAAACATTAAGACAACATTACATCAAACCTTAAAAAAAAAAAAAAAAAAATACTAGAGTAAATAGTTCTTATAGTTCTTATATCCAATGGCAATCTAAATCATTACAGCATACATCTAAATCATTACATCATTACTCACAACCACCAACAACCATTTCCCTGATTCGTGCTGGTAGTGATCTATTTATATATTCTTACGCTTTGCTTTAGGGTTCTTTTGGTACATAAGTTCGCACCAATTTACGGGAACCCATTGTCATCCAAACCGTGAACAAACTTACTGTTCAATCACAAACTGAAAGGAGAAGAGGTTTGACAAACTACATACAAATAGAATGAGAAGAACATACCAGATTTCTCGATACAAATGAGAGGAAATACAGCCATGATCTTGTTTTGACAATTTCATAGAATCTCATAAAACTAAATACAATTAATTTGTTGAGAAGCCAAATATTTAGAATCATAGTGAGAACATGCTAACTTCTGTTCTATTCTATTCTAATATGGTGTATGATTTTCTTTTGTTTTCTGATTGTATTCAGATGTGACTATAATAAGTCTTCTTATATAGGAGAAGTTGCCTCTTTTCAGCCCCTAACACGTGTACCTTTAACAAAGGAACACAGACACACAATTAGTACGAAAATATGGATTGACTCTATAAACAAAAAACCAGATAATAGTTAAAACATTGCCTCTCTTCAAGATTGAACATTTGTACGTATCTCAATGGAATAGCAAATGGTAAATCATGCTGAAAATGTGCATTGACTCTATAAAGTTTATAAGAGTTCCAAAATTGGTCCAACACATGAAACGAAGCCTATATGGACAAAAAAAAATGTAACCCAAGACCCGCAATGGCCTGATTTTTATGTTCACCCGACATTGAAAGTAACAATTTGCCAGCTCTTAGTCTTTGTTTTAGTTTAAAAATTCATCCTACCCAACCTCTTCTAATAACAATATTATCAAAAAAAGCTATTGAAGATGAGATTGTAGGGAGGAATCTATTCAAAAAGAAGATTTTGATACCAAGAATCACATTCCAGGTTTTGATACTAAAAATGCGGGATTGAATAGCGTCAGTCATCGGATACAATTTCCAATAGCTTAAAGGAAGACCATAAAAAGAAGATTAGATATATACTTTGGTTTTATATCTATGAATTATTACATTATATTACCAACACCTTTTACAAAGATTCAATCAAAAATAACGGATATGGACAAGATGATGCATTCACTTTTATAGTATTAGTTCCCATTCATGATCACTACTAAACATTTTTTATAGTATTGTTTTCAAAACTTCCGCTAATTTAAATATAGTATTGATATTTTCGAATGTATAGATAAGTCGAAGACTAGGTTCGTTGAGGCATGATCGGATGCCATAGTTGGGTAATAAGCGGATCGTACAAGTAAGGCTGTCCCATGAAAATTTGCATGATACTGTAATGTGAAAAATGGCTAAATGGTGTGCGTATGGTAGATCAATTGATAATTACCAAATCTAGACAACGAAAAAAAGGTGAACAATTTTCTTAAAAAAAGGTGAACAATTTTCATTAAAAAAAATGAACAATTTTCAATCATATTCGTTTCAAAGAGAATTGAGTTATTTTAGAACACTGATTTACTTTCTCAGAAAGTTGATAGAATTCTAATTCTGTGGAAATATTGATTTCCTTAAGAGGGTTCTTTAAACACTATATATAACAGACACAATGATTTCCTTTCTTGGCTGTTTAATATTGAGTTACACTTTTGAGTTATTTTGGGACACTGATTTACTTTTTAGGTAAATTAATGGAATTCTAATTCTATGCAAACACTTATTCCCTTAACAAGATTCTTTGAAAACTATATATAGGATACACGATGGCTTACACAGAACATATATCGAAGACACTTTTGCAAGTCAGAGCATACAAGAATTCCCAAAGGAACAATAACCAAGGTTTGAGATCATCTTCTTGGGAAATATCTATACTGTGACGGATAGGATGCGTGATTAAAAACTTATTAATTTTATATAATAAGTAAACTTATTATTTTTAACGTGATTTCGTCACACAAGTATATTAAATTCTAACGTAAATGTTTAGCAGACATGGCAGATGGCATGTACATGAGGAATCTTCTGAATAGCATTAATGGGGCTACGGGAGGAGGGACTATTGCCCACGAACAGCATACAATCTTTATACCAACTGAAAGCGAGTTTATAAAGGAGATAGCTACTATATCATACCAAGATCTTCTAAGATGTAAATCTAGGAGACGATATCTAGCACACAGCGGTATCTTAGCAATGAAGCATGATAAAGTGCTTGAAATCAATAATCACATGGTATTTCTCTTCCAGGGAGAGGAGCGTGTGTACCCAAGCAATGATTACATATCTTCTGATTCTAAAGATTATTTAGAAGATCAGCGGAAGTATCCTTTGAGATGTTAAATCAAGTTGAAAATAGGTATATACCAAGCCATAATTTGCGTTTGAAAATTGGCATACCAATTATTCTCTTAGAAGATCATAACAAAAGGCAGGGCATCGTCAAGGGCACAAAATTGATGATAAGACAACTAAAAGATCTAGAGATTGCATGAAGTCCCGACCTAGGTGTTGTAAGGCTTTGAAATTAGCAATATTAAAGAGAAAACTAATGAGATCCAACGATGGAATACCCCCGGCCAGGTATCGTTTCTGTTAGAGTTTGCTTTGCTATGCGAATGGACGATAGCAGGTCACGAGCCTACATAGCGCTGGATTCTACTTGACATCCGGCAATTATGTGGATGATGTAATTCCGATACACATGTAGTTTCTTTGAAGATGAAAGTCCAGAACCGCTAGACCCTTGGGAGATGAAAATCCAAGGTATCTTGGTATTTCAAGGGTACCTGGCGTAGCATCGAATCTAACGATCACTATCATCAGGAAGAATGAGTTACCAAATGGGTATACAAAGACAGTGATTCGTGAATGCACTACCGAGAATTCACCATTTATAGACAGAGTGGTAAATCAGGAAAAGGAGTATTGGAATGAGATGAATTTACAAGAATGGCTAAATACGGCATACGATCCTCACCGAGAAGCGGAAAGGCTTAAATCTATTGAAAATAGTTATAATTTTAATTGATCGATTCCAATGTTTTTATCTCTTTACTATTCGATTTCAAGTTAATGTCCATTAATTTATATTGCTATTACTTATATTGATATCACTTGGTGTCCATTGGTTTATATTTAGTTACTATATATATATGGTTTTAATTAATTCTCTTGAATTTTCTGATCATTTGGGATTAAATTCTTTTAATCGGTAAATTTGCTAAAAGTTTATAGATTAATAGGTGCACATAGTAAACCAAGAAGGTTAAGTTTCACATAAGAGAGAAATGAATGAGTTTCTTACAATGTCGCTTACAATTGTAGGTTGCGCAGATAAATTGAAAAATCATAAACAGCGTATCAACTCTTGCTCTAACACCACAGCCATTATACTCTTTGTTTCGAGGTTTTGGAAAATTTTACAGGAGTTCTGTAATTTTGTGCCAACTATCATAGGGACGCGTATCACTGATAGGTGTAGAATACACCGTATTTACTATCTAGAGTTTATGCTTTCTTTGCTATTTTTCGTGTAAATTATGTATTTTACGCTTGTTTTGAGTTTTATAGCTACTTTGGAGTCACACGGAGGAAAAGAAGAAGAAATCACCCAATTTGAGCCAAAAGGGCAAAAAGGTCATTTTACGAGAGATTGATATATGGAGCCCAGCCAAGGTTAAGGGGCAACCCTATTTGAAGGAGTACTAAATACTGAGATCGCCTAAGGATAAGGGGTTGAAACCTGATTTAGCCCTTATCAGAACTAACCACTTATTAAGGCACCCAAACTGGGGGTGGTTTTATGTGGGCGTTTTAATCCTGTTCGATTCTATACCCTAAAGTTAAGAGAGTTTTCTCTCATTTTTCTACACTGCACAAAAAGAGAAACAAGCAACAGTGGCTGCTGCTGCTCTACCCGATTCAAGTTTTCCGTGATCGATTCGAGATGTTGATATCGATCTCAGTAGATCGATCGAGAGAGGTAGGGGTTCGATTCATCGAGAAGGAGGAGGAAGATGCAACAATTGCTACTGATTTGTGTTGCTGTTTTACACATGAGAAGATAAGCAGAGGGTTTGAGCTGTGACGATGGGTTGGTGGTGGAATCGATCGATTCAATTCGACAGAGGAAGAAGATGGTGCTACTTTGATTAAACAGAAGAGAGATTGGATGAAATGGGTCTGCAATGGTGGTAGTCTCTGATGAGAAGTCTCAGGAGAAGCAGAATGATGGGCTCGGTTAGGTGAAGCTCAGGGAAGAATGGGATCTGTTGCCGTTTGAATTGAGGATGAACGATTAACTGGGGAAAGTTCGGTGAGTGTCTGTTGGTGCAATTGGTAGAAGAATTGCTGGTCTGGGATTGCAGGTCATATGGTGGAATGTGGAGCTGAATCGAGGCAAAGTAACACTGGACAGAAATTGGGTTTGTGTTGGTAATGGTACTGGACTCAGTGGAGATGGCTGCCGAGTAGCTCAGAGATGAAGAAATTAAGGTTTTAAAGGGGATTGAAGGAGCTGAGCTTGCGGTTTAGTGAGAAATTGATCTTGCTATTGAAGAAGCCGAGGTCTCGTAAACCGGAGATGAAATTTGATTGTCCCATTCTTGCTATGGGGCCGTGGACTCGATGGAGTTTGAAGTCTCGTAATGGGTTTAATGGAGTTTGAAGTCTCAGAAGAGAATGAAGCCGCAATTGGAAGATTGAAGCAAGTTTGAAATGGTTGAAACTAGATGTATGTATAGGTTTGTCACAGGAACTGAAGAAATTAGGCCTGAAGTTGGCCTGGAAAGTCCTGTAAACAGCCGAAACTCGGCCAATTTTCCCCTCTGACGAGTCAACTCGGTGCCGGTGATGACCGTTCCGATGACCGATCCAGCAACCGATCCTTCCCTGCAACTCAGCTGAGTAAGACCGAGTAAGAAGCTGACAGACCTCGACTCAGACCACTCGCATCAGCAGCCAAGAGTAAGCCAACGAGTTAGAAGTCGACTCGGTGACCCGACTCGCCATCCGGCTTGACTTCCCTTGACCGTTGACCGACGTTTGACCGTTAGTTTGACCCGTTTGACCGTTAGTCCTAACGGTGGATCGTGAATATTCCGTCGAATATTCTCTCGACGGAGAAATTTCCGGGTGGCCGGCGATGACGTTTTCGGCCAAATTCGCCACAATCCCGCTTTTCCCACGAGCAAAATTCGAAATTTTCTATGGACTTCTCTCATGGGTGTGAAGACTTGGGCTAGGAATTGGATGGAGAATTGGACTCAAATTTGGAAAGAGAAGGTGAAGAGTTGAGAAAAGCTTGGATTTGGAAATTGAATTGCAAAAGAATAAGGATTCTACTCCTTAGAAGATTTGGAGAATATTGAAGCCTATAAATAGAGAAGTTTTCTACATCTTTCTCTACACCTCTCTACACACACATTACTTGTGTGAATTTGAAAATTCTTCTTTTAATTATTATTATTTGTGTGAATTTCAAAAACATGAGTAGCTAATTTTCTTATTGATTGAGGATGAATTCCTAGTTCTTAACATGATTTGAGTTTTTGTTTTCAATTCTATCTTGAGATTTTTCACATGATTATCGATTGTTTTTACTAATAGGAGTGATCTTAAAGACACTCATGATTGATTGATAGATTGTTTGGAGTGCACGCTAAATTAATTTGTTAATTGATCTATATCTAGTATAAGTTAGGGGAATACGTAATCGTTCTCGACACTTTACACAAGTAGAAAACACGAGACCTTGCGGAGGGATTAGTGGAGCAATTGTGTGTAGAAACAACGCTAGAAAGTGGACCAAGCGAACCGAGTTTAACTACTAGTACTAAACCTAAATTCATAAATCTTAATGCATTCGGGAATTACATCTTGTAAGCGGACCTCAAGGTGGTTCTTTTGAATAGAATCCGATAACTAAGCGGACTGTTACTCGGTGAAATTAGGGATTTTGGGGCTAGCTAAGCGGACCTGCTATCCTACGGTTGGTGATAATCTGTGTCTAATAACAAGTAGAAAAGAACATAACTTTAATCATTGTTTCGTAACGAAGAAGGATTCCTTGATCTTGTGTCTCTTATTGCTTTCATCTTTCAACTTTCGATTTTAATTGCTTTGTTTATTTTTATTTTGCTTTTTACACCCCCTTTCGTGACAACTTTTACAACTAAGATCTCTTGCTCCTCATTGGGAACGAACTTGACTTCCATTATATTATTTTTAATTGAGTGGAAATTTTGAATTAATTTGATTGCACCTACGAAACGCATCAATTTTGGCGCCTTCTTAGGGGAGCAACGGGGCGATTTTTAGTTGTTTTTATTTTTCTTTTGCTTTATTCTTGCTTTGTTAGATTCTTTACCGTATCTAACTTAGTTTGTGAGAATCTTGTTTCGGGTGTTATACCTTTGGTGAATGCTTAAAGGGGGGTAGACCGAGTCCAATACGTCTTCGATCCGGCAAGACTCAACTAAAGGATTTCATTCAAGCGATTAACACTCCACTTCCTCCTTCTTCATCAAGTGATTCGGACAAAGAGGAAGAAACAATGGCCGATCGTACACTAAAGGACCTAGCTTCTCACAAGCTTGATACACAACAATGGTGTATCCAAACTAACTCAACCTTCGAGATCAAGCGGGGTTGATTAGAGAGTTACCAAAGTTCCATGGCATGGTGAATGAGGACCCAAATAAACATCTTATGGACTTCTATGCCATAGTTATGGCTATGCTTCCACCGGAGACTAATGCGGATGGAGCATTGTTGAAAGCTTTCCCGTTTTCTTTGGCGGGCAATGCTAAGGAATGGTTATATTATTTGCCTTCCGGAAGTATCACAACATGGAATGGGATGAAGAAACTTTTCCTCGAGAGATATTTTCCCGCATCTAAAGCTACTCAAATTCGCAAGGAGATTTGTGGATTGAAACAACAAGTGGGAGAATCATTGTATGAATGTTGGGAGCGATACAAGAGGTTGGTGGCAAGCTGTCCACACCATCAATTTAGTGACGTTATGATACTCCAATACTTCTATGAAGCTCTCCACTCAAGTGATAGGTCTCTTCTTGACGCCGCGGTGGTGGTGCACTAATGAACAAGACTTTGACCGAAGCTAGAGAGTTGATTGAAAGTATGGCGGCAAACTCGCAACAATTCTACACACGGATGAACCAATGGTTAGGCGAGTGCATGAAGTTAGTGATTCTTCATCACATCTTGATCAAAGGATGAGTAACATGGAGACAATGATTCAAAGGATGGCCGCGGTAATTATTCCGGATGGTGAGACCGAACAAGTGAATGCTTTATATCCAAATCAAAGGCCAAGGTACGATCCATACTCCAATACCTATAATCCCGGGTGGAGGGATCATCCTAATTTTAGTTATGCAAACAAGCAAGCGGCGGTTTCTAATCCATATGAGCAACAAGGTGGTTTTCAACAATCACGTTTCCAACCTCAACAACAATTTCAACCACAACAAGTCAAGGAGCGTGATTCTTTGAATGATGACAAGCTCAATGCGTTAATGCAAGGTTTGCAAGGTCTTACTTCTATGTTCTAACAAAGCCAACAAAGCCAACAAAAGACCGATTCGGCCATCAAGGACTTACAAACTCAAATGGGACAATTGGCGACCGATGTGAATTTATTGAAATCTCAAGCATCCACAAAACTTCCTTCACAACCATTTGTGAATCCAAGAGAGAATGTTAATGCGGTTACTTTAAGAAGTGGAAGACAAGTGGAGGGTCCAAGTCATCATGAGGAAGTTAGTGAAGAGGTAGTCAAAGATAAGGAGGAAACCGCACCAAAGGAGAACTCCACACCAAACGACCAATCCAAGGAACCGGTTTCTACTTTCACTACTCCACCTCCTTTTCCTAGTCGTTTTGCTAAATCCAAGAAAGAAGCTCAAGACAAGGCACTTATGGATATCTTCAAGAAGATTGAAATCAACATTCCATTCATTGAGGCCATTAAGACAATTCCAAGGTATGCCAAGTTCATGAAGGAATTATGCATCAAGAAGGATAGGTTGCTTGATAATGAAATTACTAAAGTTGGCGAGAGTGCGTCGGCTATGCTATTGAAGAAGATGCCTACAAAGTGCACGGATCCCGGTGGTTTCACGGTGCCAATTACTATTGGTAAACAAAGGTTTGAACATGCTTTACTTGATTTGGGAGCTTCCATTAGTGTGATGTCGGCCGAAATATATGACTCCATGAATCTTGGACCGTGAAAGAGACAAGAGTTATTATCCAATTGGCAAACAAGTCTAACATATATCCAAAGGGGCTTGTAGAAGACGTGCTAGTGCAAGTAAATGAGCTTATTTTTCCGGTGGACTTCTTTGTGGTGGATATGGACAACAATGAGAACCGTTCATCTACTTCTTTACTTCTTGGGAGGCCATTCATGAAGACCGCAAAGACGAAGATTGATGTTGATAAGGGTACACTCACTATGGAATTCGACAAGGAGATAATACACTTTAATATATTCGAAGCCATGCGCTACCCAAGAGATGTGCATTCCGTTTACTCCATTGATGTGGTTGATTCATTAGCACAACAAATGGTGGAATTGAACCAAGAGGATGAACTTGATGTGGTGTTGCAAAAGAGCATTGAATTGGACGTCCATGGCTTATCTAACTTGGATGTTGAAATCTCCAAGGAATTGGTGGAGATGTGTGGAGCTTTGGCGACATTGCAAGAAGCTAAAAAGGGTGATGTTTCATATATTTCTTTACCCGTGAATGATGAAATACTTGTACCATCTATTGTGAAGGCGCCCAAACTAGAATTGAAGCCACTTCCGGATCATTTGAAGTATGCTTTCTTGGGAGATGGAGATGAGCTTCCGGTGATTATTTCTAAGAACCTCACACCGGTACAAGAAGACCGTTTGCTTAGAGTCTTGAAAGAGCACAAAACGGCTATTGGGTGGACAATTGCGGACATCAAAGGTATTAGTCCATCCATGTGCATGCATAGGATTCTAATGGAAGAGAACGTGAAGCCGGTACGTGATGGTCAACGTCGGCTTAATCCTCCCATGATGGAGGTTGTGAAAAAGAGATACTCAAATTGCTAAGTGGGGGGGTAATCTACCCAATTTCCGATAGCAAGTGGGTTAGTCCAGTGCAAGTGGTACCAAAGAAACCGAGTCACGGTTGTTCGAAATCAAGACGATGAACTTGTTCCTACAAGAGTTCAAACCGGTTGGAGAGTGTGCATTGACTATAGAAAGCTTAATTCCGCAACCCGCAAAGGATCACTTTCCTTTACCTTTCATTGATCAAATGTTGGAGCGGTTAGCGGGGGCATTCTTATTATTGCTTCTTGGATGGTTATTCGGGATACAATCAAATTGTTATTGCACCGGAGGACCAAGAAAAGACCACTTTCACTTGTCCGTTTGGAACGTTTGCATATAGACGGATGCCGTTTGGCCTTTGCAATGCGCCGGCTACTTTTCAAAGATGCATGGTGAGTATATTCTCGGATTATGTGGAGCGCATCATCGAGGTATTTATGGATGACTTTAGTGTTTATGGCAATTCTTTTGATGGTTGTTTAAATAACCTTGAACTAATTCTTAAACGATGCATAGACACAAACCTTGTCCTTAATTGGGAGAAATGTCACTTTATGGTAAACCACGGCATAGTACTTGGTCACATTGTGTCCTCTCGAGGGCTCGAAGTGGACAAGTCAAAGATAGATTTAATAAGAAACTTACAATATCCCACTCGGTGAGGGAGATCCGTTCTTTTCTTGGCCATGCAGGTTTCTATAGGCGGTTTATCAAGGATTTCTCCAAAATCTCCATGCCGATGTGCAAGTTATTACAAAAGGAGGTACCTTTCGACTTCAACAAGGAATGCAAAGATGCTTTTGACAAATTAAAGGAGATGTTGACAAGTGCGCCAATTATCAAATCACCGGATTGGAATCTTCCATTTGAATTAATGTGTGATGCTAGTGATTATGCGGTTGGAGCCGTTTTGGGTCAAAGGGTGGACAAGTTGTCCCATGTTATCTATTATGCATCTAGGACCCTTAATGATGCACAAATCAATTATTCTACCACGGAAAAGGAGTTATTGGCTATAGTTTTTGCGTTGGAAAAATTTCGATCATACTTGGTGGGTACAAAGGTTATTGTGTATTCCGATCATGCCGCACTAAGACACTTAAAAGAAGCTAAGCCAAGATTAATTCGGTGGATCCTATTGTTACAAGAATTCGACATAGAAATTCGTGATAAGAGGGGTGTGGAGAATACCGTTGCGGATCATCTTAGTAGACTTGTTATGTCTCAAGAGGAACTTCCATTACATGACCGTTTTTCCGGACGAACAACTTTTCTCCATGGAAGAATCAACTCCTTGGTATGCGGATATAGTGAATTACTTGGTGACAAGGAAAGTACCTAGTATAATGTCTAATTTCCAAAAGATGAAACTTAAGAAGGTAGCTAAACAATATGTGTGGGATGAACCATACTTATGGAAATATGGCGTTGATCAAATAATGCGAAGGTGCGTGCCTAATTCCGAATTTCAATCCATTCTCTCCTTTTGCCACACTTTTGCATGTGGTGGCCACTTTGGATCTAAGCGTACCGCTCTCAAAGTTCTCGAGAGTGGATTTTATTGGCCCACCTTGTTTGAAGATTCATATGTTTTTTGTAAATCGTGTGATAGATGTCAACGAACGGGCAATCTAGGTGCTCGGAATCAAATGCCACTCACACCAATTCTCGCCGTTGAGATTTTTGATGTGTGGGGTATTGATTTTATGGGCCCTTTTGTCAATTCGAATGGGAATTTTTATATACTTCTTGCCGTTGATTATGTTTCGAAATGGGTGGAAGCTAGAGCCACCAAGACTAATGACTCTCAAGTTGTTTGTGATTTTGTAAGGGAAAATATTTTCAATAGGCATGGAACACCAAGAGTGGTGATAAGCGATGGAGGCTCACATTTCAAGAAGGCTTTCCACGCTCTCCTCAAGAAGTACAACATAACACACAAAATTGGTACGCCTTACCATCCACAAACTAGTGGACAAGCGGAAATTTCCAATCGTGAGATAAAGTCCATTCTTGAGAAAACGGTGAATACCACGAGGAAAGATTGGAGCTTTAAGCTCAATGATGCACTTTGGGCGTATAGAACGGCGTATAAGACACCAATTGGTATGTCTCCATATAGGTTGGTTTATGGTAAGGCTTGTCATCTTCCGGTTGAACTTGAACATAAGGCTTATTGGGCGATAAAGAAATTCAACATGGAGTATGATGAAGCGGGGAAACAAAGGAAGTTACAACTACATGAGCTAGAGGAGATACGTAATGATGCTTACGAGAGTGCCGGATTTACAAGGAAAAGACTAAGCTTTTTCATGACAAGATGATTTCGCGGAAAAGTTTTGTTGTGGGGCAAAAAGTCCTTTTATTTAATAATTTCGTTTACGTTTATTTCGGGAAAGCTTAAGTCCCGTTGGGTGGGACCATTTGTTGTTACTAATGTTTATGCTCATGGTGCAGCTTGATTTTGTTAGCGAAAAAACAGGACAACAATTGAAAGTCAACGGCCATAGGTTAAAGCCATATTATGAAAACTTTCCAACGGAGCATGTGGACGTAATTGGACTTCAAGATGCACTCCCTCCGGAGGAGTAATGTGCCGCGAGAGCTAAGTCGGGCCGTCGACTTTAAAACAAGCGCTTTAATGGGAGGCAACCCATCGGTTTTGTATTTCTTATCTTTTTGCTTTTTGTTATTTCTTTTTCTTGTTTCTTATCATGTTAAAATTTCCCACCTTGACTTTACTAGGAGGATTCAATTACATTGAGGACAATGTAAGGTTTAAGTGTGGGGAGTGGTTAAGCATTTTTTTTTTAAAACAAAAATTACAAAAAAATTAAAAAAAATTTTTTTTAAAAAAAAAAAAAAAAAAAGTTTTACTTAAAAATTCCAACTTTTAAAGATTTTAGAGTCACTAGCATATTTCTAGGTATGTTTACATAGAGATTTTGACCAGACATAATTGAACTTGGAAATGTTAGAGAACTACATTCGGATTTCTTGTTTGTTTGAGTGTTAAATAATGGATTTAATCATGCCGGTGATGCGAATTTGGTGCAGGAGAAATGCGTTATTAGAGTTGCGCGATCAATCATTAGTGGAGACTACCCGTATTCATATCATGAGAGGCACCGACCAGAATTCTTCCATTTACTAAAGAGCTTCTTTTGAGTGTGTGTCACCGTAAGTTAATTCGGGTAGAATGGTGAGCTACCCAACCTCCCACCAATAAAAGCACTACTCTTTGATCTCTTGAGTGCTAATTTTGTCAATCATGAGGGTGACGTCCATAGATGAAAGCTTCCTTCTTGTAGTTCGATTTGCAGTTAGCACCATTCTCTCTCGACAACAACGGATCCATAGAAACACATTCATCATCAACAAGGAAACGACATCAAAATCTACAAGGAAAGTTGGAAAAGTTTAAGGTTTACAAGCAACGGAACGAGAAAAAGAGCAAATTTCAAATATAAGTAAAGCAACATACAAAGAGCGGATTTTATATATATGTTGAAGACTTACACTACAATGAGGTGATTTTATATTCAAGTATGAAGACTTATTCATGAAAGCGAAGAAAATTAAAAGGTGAAACTTTTTGAAGTTTATGATTTTAAGACGATACAAGTTGTGAAGAATCAAGCGGTAAAATACTTCTTCCACGGCCATGGTTTATTTTTGTATTTAATTTCTCTTGTTTCAAAAAAAAAAAAAAAAAAAAAAGAGAAAAAACAAGAGAAATATTTGTTTTGTTAATAAGCCGTGGGGAAGGAAAATTTATAAGGAAGTTTCAAGCGACAAGGATTTTAAGGTAAAAGAGTTACAAATTGTTAAGGATTTATGAAATTCAAGGGTTTATCATCAATAGTTGAAACCGAAGACGAGGACCATGAAGATCAAGATAAGGAGCGGAAGACGTTTCTATTGGATGCCGTGAGAGTGGTGTTATCATAATTGGCGATCGGATGTGAAGGTAAGTAAGTAATCTCATCCTCGATAATATGGTTGATTTCCTTTCTTAGAGATCGCGGAAAAATGGTTTTTCAAAATATTAAAAGATGTGGGTTTTTAAAAATATTTCGGAAGTTGTCCTTCCCACCATTCAACGTGTCGCAGGATTTCTCTCTTCATTCCTACCTGCACACATGTGAGAACCATAAAAAGTCTGTCTTTTTTGAGTGCAATTATCATAAAATCCTTTTTGGTGAGGCAGAAGTCGAGGCGAAATGCTTATTGATCGTTTCTCAAACACGCGTTCTCTCATTATGGTGTGGTTATTTCTCACTCAACATTTAAGAATGAGAATATGTTCTTTAGTATTTCTAACTTCTTATTACTAGCATGCGGAAATTCTATGTCCTCATAACTCTTTGGATGCTTGTGACGCTGAACGCTTTGAAGTTGTGAGTTTTTAGTTTGATTTGCTCGAGGACTAGCAAAGTCTAAGTGTGGGGGAATTTGATAGGTGTAGAATACACCGTATTTACTATCTAGAGTTTATGCTTTCTTTGCTATTTTTCGTGTAAATTATGTATTTTACGCTTGTTTTGAGTTTTATAGCTACTTTGGAGTCACACGGAGGAAAAGAAGAAGAAATCACCCAATTTGAGCCAAAAGGGCAAAAAGGTCATTTTACAGAGATTGATATATGGAGCCCAGCCAAGGTTAAGGGGCAACCCTATTTGAAGGAGTACTAAATACTGGATCACTAAGGATAAGGGGTGAAACCGGTTAGCCCTTATCGTAACTAACCACTTATTAAGGCACCCAAACCGGGGTGGTTTTATGTGGGCGTTTTAATCTGTTCGATTCTATACCCTAAAGTTAAGAGAGTTTTCTCATTTTTCTACACCGCAAAAAGAGAAATAAGCAACAAGTTGCCGCTGCCGCTCTACCCGATTCAAGTTTTCCGTGATCGATTCGAGATGTTGATATCGATCTCGTAGATCGATCGAGAGAGGTAGGGTTCGATTCATCGAGAAGGAGGAGGAAGATGCAACAATTGCTACGATTTGTGTTTGTTTTTACACATGAGAAGATAAGCAAAGAGGGTTTGAGCCGTGACGATGGGTTGGTGGTGGAATCGATCGATTCAATTCGACAGAGGAAGAAGATGGTGCTACTTTGATTAAACAGAAGAGAGATTGGATGAAATGGGTCTGCAATGGTGGTAGTCTCTGATGAGAAGTCTCAGGAGAAGCGTAATGATGGGCTCGGTTAGGTGAAGCTGGGGAAGAATGGGATCATTCTTGTCGCTTGAATTGAGGATGAACGATTAATCGGGAAAGTTCAAGACTTGTTGTTGGTGCAATTGGTAGAAGAATTGCTGGTCTGGGATTGCAGGTCATATGGTGGAATGTGGAGCTGAATCGAGGCAAAGTAACACTGGACAGAAATTGGGTTTGTGTTGGTAATGGTACTGGACTCAGTGGAGATGGCTGCCGAGTAGCTCAGAGATGAAGAAATTAAGGTTTTAAAGGGGATTGAAGGAGCTGAGCTTGCGGTTTAGTGAGAAATTGATGCTGCTATTGAAGAAGCCGAGGTCTCAGAAACTGGAGATGAAATTTGATTGTCCTGTTGCTGCTATGGGGCTGTGGACTGATGGAGTTTGAAGTCTGCAATGGGTTTAATGGAGTTTGAAGTCTGTAAAGAGAATGAAGCCGCAATTGGAAGATTGAAGCAAGTTTGAAATGGTTGAAACTAGATGTATGTATAGGTTTGTCACAGGAACTGAAGAAAATAGGCCTGAAGTTGGCCTGGAAAGTCCATTCATCTAATCATAGTGAGAGAACTTTGGTAACTCTCTAATCAACCCCGGCTTGATCTCGAAGGTTGAGTTAGTTTGGATACACCATTGTTGTGTATCAAGCTTGTGAGAAGCTAGGTCCTTTAGTGTACGATCAGCCATTGTTTCTTCCTCTTTGTCCGAATCACTTGATGAAGAAGGAGGAAGTGGAGTGTTAATCGCCCGAATGAAATCCTTTAGTTGAGTGCCGGATCGAAGACGTATTGACTCTGTCTACCCCCTTTAAGCATTCACCAAAGGTATAACACCAAACAAGATTCTCACAAACTAAGTTAGATACGGTAAAGAATCTAACAAAGCAAGAATAAAGCAAAAAGAAAATAAAAACAACTAAAAATCGCCAGTTGCTCCCGCAGCAGAAGCGCTAAAAAACCTCAGAGCTCATTCAACCCCAATGCATTTCATTAGCAACAACAACACCTCTTCCGCAGCTTCGATCCACAACAACCTCTTTAGATTTCTCGGACAAACAATAACAACAATGTGCTTTCTATCTCGATTCATATAACATCGAACCCTAATTTCGGGTTTCGAGTTCATCATTAACAAAGACAGCCATGGTCGCTTGTTCTTTTCGTTTTGATTTTCTTTCAAATGATTGAGAAATCTCAATTTAGGTTTCAAAGACCAAATTCAATTCGGTGAAAACTAATTGGTAGAATTTCGAGTTTAGGTTTGGGTTATGAAAGCTGGGGCAGATTCGGGTACGGGTGTGGGTGTGGGTCTATGGGTTTATGCATCCATGGACATAACCCATCCATTTTACCAGCTGATAATAGCACTACATTTCTGGATAAGGGCTACCCAGTGTTAATAACACCCACTGCTGAGTGATAAGGGGTACCCTGAATGAGAGCCCCTTAACCACTACTGGGCTCCGGATAGTGTTTGCCCGCAAAATGACCTTTTTGCCCCTTTTTGCTCAAATAGAGTAATTTCTTCTTCTTTTCCTCCGTGCGACTCCAAAGTAGCTATAAAACTCAAAACAAGCGTAAAATACATAATTTACAAGAAAAATAGCAAAGAAAGCATAAACTCTTAGATAGTAAATACGGTGTATTCTACACCTATCAAAATTTGATGCGTGTCGTAGGTGCAATCAAATTAATCAATGTTTCCACTCAATTAAAAATAATATAATGGAAGTCAAGTTCGTTCCCACGAGGAGCAAGAGATCTTAGTTGTAAAAGTTGTCACGAAAGGGGGGTGTAAAAAGCAAAATAAAAATAAAAATAAACAAAGCAATTGAAATCGAAAGTTGAAAGATGAAAGCAATAAGAGAGACAAGATCAAGGAATCCTTCTTCGTTACGAAACAATGATTAAAGTTATGTTCTTTTCTACTTGTTATTAGTCACGATTATCACCAACCGTAGGATAGCAGTCCGCTTAGCTAGCCCCAAAATCCCTAATTTCACCGAGTAACAGTCCGCTTAGTTATCGATTCTATTCAAAAGAACCACCTTGAGGTCCGCTTACAAGATGTAATTCCCGAATGCATTAAGATTTATGAATTTAGGTTTAGTACTAGTAGTTAAACTCGGTTCGCTTGGTTCACTTTCTAGCGTTGTTTCTACACACAATTGCTCCACGGAATCCCTCCGCAAGGTCTCGTGTTTTCTACTTGTGTAAAGTGTCGAGAACGATTACGTATTCCCTAACTTATACTAGATATAGATCAATTAACAAATCAATTTAGCGTGCACTCCAAACAATCTATCAATCAATCATGAATGTCTTTAAGATCACTCCTATTAGTAAAAACAATCGATAATCATGTGAAAAATCTCAAGATAGAATTGAAAACAAAAACTCAAATCATGTTAAGAACTAGGAATTCATCCTCAATCAATAAGAAAATTAGCTACTCATGTTTTTGAAATTCACACAAATAATAATAATTAAAAGAAGAATTTTCAAATTCACACAAGTAATTAAAAGAAAAATCTTAGAAAAGCAAGCAAAAACACAAGTGTTGTGTGTGTAGAGAGGTGTGTAGAAGTTGTAGAAAACTTCTATTTATAGGCTTCAATATTCTCCAAATCTTCTAAGGAATAGAATCCTTTTCCTTTTGCAATTCAATTTCCAAATCCAAGCTTTTCTCAACTCTTCCACCTTCTCTTTCCAAATTTGAGTCCAACCCCATCCAATTCCTAGCCCAAGTCTTCACACCCATGAGGGAAGTCCATAGAAAATTTGAATTTTTGGCTCGCCGGAAAACTCGGGATTGTGGCGGAATTTGGCCGGAAAACGCCGCCGGAAAGTGTCTCAGGTGACCGGCAAAGTCAAACCGGTCACCGGTCAACGAGTCAGGACCGCCGGTTAATCTCGGGTCAACTCGGTCAGACCGAGTCAAACCGAGCCAGCAGATTTGTCAGACGAGTCAGGTCATGACTCAGATGTGAGTCAGCTAGTTTCTTGAGCTGAATTGCCGTGCCTAATTCTTTGCACAAAGCCAAATGTTTGTGATGCACAATGGTTGTGCTTCAGCCATGATGGCCCCTGTACAACTCACTCATTCAATCCTCCCGTAACTTCAAGACAATACCTACACAAAGACCAACTCCATTGGAATATACAATGGGCCATCGGCAAATCTTCCCCGAATTGCACCACCAGTTCTAAGTATCAACAAAGCCCACATCTCGGCCTTGCGGTGCCAATACCAACGACAAACACCACTCGCAATGCAATGCCTTCACTCCAGCCATCACCACAATTACCCATTAGCTCCATCATTTCTTGCAAGCCCCGCCACTAATTCCTCGCCATCAAACAACTCGGCCTCCGAGCCCCGCAACTCAAGAGCCACTAGCTCAGTGCCGAACTCGCAATCTTTCATTGCATTTCTTTGTAGCTTACCACCTGCACCAGTTACATCTTTTCATAAGTTCAGCTGCACTTGGACTCCTTGTGCAAACTCTTCACAGCACAGCCAAGCTGCCATTCCAATATCCACAGACCCCAGCTCAACTTCAGCACCAAAACTTCATTGCAATCCAGCTGAACCTCCAATGCAACTCAGACCACTCCCTCAACTCCATTACATTCCACAACCAAGTGCAACCCATTAACTTCTCAATCTAAAACACAGATTCTGCGACACTTATTCCTTGCATCACAGCCAGCGAACCCATGACCATCCTCCGATAAACCCCTGAGTTCAACAGCCCAAAGCTTGCAGCAGCTTGCAATTCCTGTAGTTCCATTCTTGCGCCAGAACTGCACCTGCAACAAATCACTTCCACCTGACCACTGTCAAAGCCTCGCTGCTTCCTAGCCATTGCATCCTCGGTAACTCACCCGTAGCTATCATTTCATTCTTCATTTTACAGGGGCGACAAAACCATTCTTCTCAATCTGTGAAACCCCCAAATCAACAAAGACCAACCCATCCGCAAATGCAGATCACCCAACACCGAATCAACAAGCAAAGAAGAACACTCACTCACGGGTAACCACTAGAACCAACAATTCACCAAGCTCGGACTTCCCATAACCACCATCTATCAACCCCTTGCAGATTCTCTTCCATTCTCTGTCACTAGCCGTGGGTGCAACCAATTGATATTGACTCCACAACGCGCCAAGCTCGTCGAACACGGACTTCTCAAGCTCCCTCGCATTGTTCTCGAATAGCAACACTGCTCAAAGATCGGGTTCCAACAATCACCTTCGTTAGCTGAAAACCAATAACAGTTAGCTTCATCTCACCGCCATCAATCTAAGATCTCCGACATCACCATCACACCGTAACTAAACCATCTCCACCAAATTTCATCTTCATTGTCATCCCATAACACCATCAATTCTCGCCTGTCGCCAAGAAATCAACCGTGTTCGATTATAGCCACACAAACTCTTGAACTCGTGGATCCCTTTCTTCTAATTCCTTCATCACAAACTCGAAGCAAACCCCACCATCATCAACATCTCGGCTCGACCACGTATTCATCTCCCCGAGCTTCACAACAATGGCAACCAAAAACCCAGAGCTCATTCAACCCCAAATGCATTTCATTATTAAAGAACAACACCTCTTCTCGCAGCCTTCGATCCACATCAACCTCTTTAGATTTCTCGGACAAACAATAACAACAAATGTCCTGCTTCTCTATCTCGATTCATATAACATCGAACCCTAATTTCCGGGTTTCGAGTTCATCATTACAGCAGACCATGGTCGCTTGTTCTTTCTCGTTTGATTTTCTTTCAAATGATTGAGAAATCTCAATTTAGGTTTTATTTGACCAAATTCAATTCGGTGAAAACTAATTGAACCGAATTTCTCGAGTTTGGGTTTGGGTTATGAAAAGTCAGGCAGATTCGGGTACGGGTGTGGGTGTGGGTCTATGGGTTTATGCATCCATGGACATAACCCATCCATTTTACCAGCTGATAATAGCACTACATTTCTGGATAAGGGCTACCCGGTGTTAATAACACCCACTGCTGAGTGATAAGGGGTACCCTGAATGAGAGCCCCTTAACCACTACTGGGCTCCGGATAGTGTTTGCCCGCAAAATGACCTTTTTGCCCCTTTTTGCTCAAATAGAGTAATTTCTTCTTCTTTTCCTCCGTGCGACTCCAAAGTAGCTATAAAACTCAAAACAAGCGTAAAATACATAATTTACAAGAAAAATAGCAAAGAAAGCATAAACTCTTAGATAGTAAATACGGTGTATTCTACACCTATCTTTTGGTTTCATTGCATGCCGGTTTTGGTACCGAGCATTCTTTTATAATAATTCGAGCATGCCAGAGTGGACTTAAAACATACGGGAAAATTGTCACAAAAACCGGCATAGATTTTAGGTTGCATTTGTATTTGGCAGACTTGGTACCAAAGATTGTCGATAGTCAATGTACTGTCGTGAACATGTACCGGCGTGGTGTATTTTAAGGTAGTCAATGCTTAGATACTAACCGAAGGTGAGTTATCTTATATTCATTGCTTTCCGTGTGCTTACGATATAAGTCAAAAGCAAGGGAATCTAACAAAAGAAAAACTAAAGATGTTGTCACTAAGAGAAGAAGGAAGGACCGGTCTTGATACTCCTCAGCCCCGCCTCCTCGAGGAAATATGAAGGTCGTAAGATACGTTTGGGGGCTGGTACAAGAGGGATAACTTGGGAGAGTGGTGGTGACCGTAGTCGACTTGCAAACCGTGGAGCACGATGATCAAGATGAGCAAGATGAAGAGGAAAGTCAATCAAAGCCAAAGCGAAGTTGGTGGGGCCAAGTCAACAACCAACACAAGGCAATGGCAAGAAGGGCAACGTCAAAGTGAAAGTTAAAAGTTCCCACCTTCCTCATATTAATGACATGATACCCGACTTGAACGTGGTAGAATTTGGGGTGAAGCTCCGGAACCAAAAAAATTATTTGGATACAAGCACTCGTGGGCTCGTACTATGTATCAAACCTATGTAAGCATTTTCTATCTTGTACATATGTATTGTTGTGTATTTATGTAAAATCTCTTAATTGTATTGTCTCTCCTAATTGTAGGATCATAAGAAGGCTGTGTGCGTGTTTGCGAAACCAAGCCGCGGATGGTTGGAATTTGTCCGAGGAATGTGAAGAGGTCCAAACAATAGTAAAGGATTCTCGGTCTATATGCTTTGTTGAAAATTATGTAGCCCCGATTCAATGCGTTATCGTCAATTGCTTCGCCGAAAGGTATCATGGTGAAACCGATACCATGCACTTCCCTTTTGGGTAGATGAACTTCATCCCTGAATATGCTCAGAACATTCTAGGCTTGAATGTTATCAGCAAATCAATTGCAGAAGGAGTTGAGTCTCGGACCTGGAATGGTCCGAAGTTGCCTGCATTCGACTAACAAGTGTTTGGTTGGGACTACAAAACTTCGTGGAGAGCTTTATGAATCCACGTCCGAGAAGATAAAGACAATCAAGTTGACGCCGCTTAAGAAGAATTTTGAAAACACAAAGAAAAGAAGTTTGGAGGATGGATGGGACCTTAAACAAATTCGTTATGTGTCGCAGCTAGCACACTGCTATACATCTTGGGCACTAGGGTATTCCCTGACACCAATGGCAACAGGGTTAGTGCTTAACTACCTTCAGTACTTGGATCCGTTGGAAGATGTCTATAATTATTCTTGGGGCACCGTGGTAATGGCTCATTTGATGACGGAGATGAGAAGGGCATCTAAGGATAAAACCAACCAATTTGTGGAATTTCACTCTCTTTAAAGGTAATTTTGTTCTTAAACTTATGCTATTATGTATAATGTTCACATGTACCCTTATCGTGAACTTAGAAACAAAAATTATTACTTCACATTGGAATAGGTGTGTGCTTATGAACACTTCCCAACCTTGTTCAAGGTCTACCCCTCCTCAAGATCATAGACTTTCCATAACCCGATACGCCTATCGCTAAGAGATACGAGTTCAACAATACTCCAAAGCCCATTAACATAGGTCGACCGATCGATATGAGATTGGCTTTGGACGCAATGAGTACCAAAGATGTTGTGTTCGACCCTTACAAGGAGGCTAGAGGAAACCGCCAAAAGTTTTGAGGTTTGGTAACGTTGCATTTTACCATGGGCCGTTGTTCCACCCAAAGGATAGGTTATGGATAATCCTACACGTGTGATGCGCCAACTTGGATATAAGAAATGGAACATTTCAGGGCACGGCCTCTTTTCAATGTTTTGATCTTGACCTTTCTCGGTGCTTTTCAACTCCAAATCGGTTGCATGTAGAGTATGTTCCAAAACCGGAGCCAACAGATTGGAGTGATAGGGAACCACGTAGTTTGGTAGATATTAGTCAGTGGGAGAAGTTGGAGATTTCTGAAAACGGTGATGAAGTTGATGCCGACTACATGGAAGATTACATGCAATGGTCACATCCTTATGTCGTCCGCCCGGATGACGTCCAAGTTCCTCCCCAGAAAAACCCTCCCGTTCCAACTCCCGCACATGCACCACCTACGATGACCCAACTTAATAAGACCGTTGTATTGCTAGTAAGTATTGTTAATTGCTTCGTCGTTTAATGTACACATAATCTTATATGTATACTAATTATGTGTTTGATGTATTAAACTAGCGGCGCGCTTGGCAAGTTAAATAAGATGTTGGGTTGCAAGTACCGGGAAGGAGAGGTGCCATCCCTTGAAGAAATAAAGGAAGTCGAGGAAAAGCTTGATAGAATTGAAGAAACCGACCCTAGTGCAAAAGCTTTGTTCGGGGGGAACTAAGAACAAACCGGCCCAAAAGAAGCAAAAGACCCAGTGATTAACTCTTTAGTTGTGTTTCTTTTTTTGGATGGTAGTTGTTACATCTTGAACAATTCCGAACTTGTTTTCGTTTGTACCTCGTGGTTAACTCTTTAGTTGTTTGGTTTGCTTTTGGTTTATGATACCGGATTAAGAGCATTTAATAGAAGAATCCATTGTTTGGTTTAGAACATGTTTTGATTTCTAGTGATTCGTTTATGTTGAACATGTTTATCCTTGCAAGATTTATTTGCGACTGTTACCGGCATAGATAAGTTTAGGTTCAACAGTGCCGGTACCTATTCCGGCATGCAGGATCTTTATAAATCAATGCTGGTCCTTGATACCGGCAATGAAATTGTCTATAAAACCATACCGGAACAAGAAGATTAAAAATTCCATGTTCCTGTATAGATATTGGAAGGTACCGACACAATAGTATTTTCTAACATTTATGTCGGTTTTATGATATTTTCAAATTTTCATAGTTGTCAGAAAAACCTAAGACCGTAAGCTTGATTTCTTATGCGATATCTGCTAGTTTTGAATATAAATCCATTTCGAATGCTCTTTTATTTTATTCCTAAGTAATCTATTACATTGGATTTGAAACTTTTAATTAAAACATGCTAAAAAACATGGCATGGATTACATTTGGTTAAAGATAATCTATTTTCATCCCTTTTCAACAATTGCGGAACCTTTGAGCCTTTCCCGAATCTCTTCGAAGACATCTTAGGGATGGGGGTGTCAAGGATCATCTTCATTGGTTATTATTCTCTTTCAACATATTCCTTTCTCTTCATATAACACCCATCACACCCATCGATAGGCTTGCATTGGCCCTTGTGGTTTTCTCTTGACTCTGCTAGTTCAACAGCTTTGTCAAACCATTGAAACTCATCGCACTTTGGGTGATTCAAACACCTTAGAAACATTCTTCCATTTTCAAAGCATCATCGGTTTTTGCAATCCAAAGCGGCGTGTCCCATCACAGCTTCTACACTTTGAATAAATAAAAGGACAGTCCATGGCTAGATGAGAAGGTGACTTGCAAATTTGACACTTGCAATGATGACTCTATAAGAGAAGATTATATTAGTCATGCGTCATAGTAGTGAAGATCATATTGTTAGTAAATCTACTTACTTTGCAAATAGAGGTAGATGATGAATCTCCCATCCCTTGTGAAGCTTTAACCGTGCTTGCTTTCTTGAGAGAATGATTTTTGTTATTTGGTGGGTGGTTTGTGTAGATTTTTCAAAGGAATGGGGGTATTATATAGAAATAAATCTCCAACGGTCTTATTTTTTCAAAAAACTAGCCGTTTTTTTTTTTTTTTGAATTTAACAAATGCCGGCATAGTCGTTATTATAGATTGAATACCGGTTCCATGTACCGGCGTTTGAAAGTGTTTGAAACCATGCCGGTATTGGTTGCATATTTGGCCCAATCTCTGTAAAGAAATTCCCTTGTACCGGCATTGTCATCTTATGATAAACCGTACCGGAACCAATGCCGGTTCCCTATTTCTGATTACTTTAATGCCGTTTTGGCGATTTTCAAAAAAACTAGTCGTTGACGTTTTTCTCTATATAAAGAGAGCTAATTATTGGACCCAAAAGCCCAAAACTCGTGTTCTTATATATCTCCTTGAGCCTCTTAACTTAGAAACCCTAAATCCTAGAATAATCATCAATAAATAGCTTAGTATAGTACCTAATCCCACATACAACAAATGGCATCGTTCGGCTCGGAGGAAGATTTAGCAATCACCCAAGCATGGTACGCCGAAACTCGTCCTTCAACTATAGATAATAAAGACGCGGATTCCATGTGGTTGAAGATTTTTTAACAAATCTATTCACGATTACGGTAACCGAAAGGAAGAACTCGCTCAACAAATCGAGAAACGACACGACATCATCCTAAATGCGGTGGTTGAGTATCTAAAAATGAAACATCTGTATCGACCACGCTACCCACAATAGATTGTCCCCTTAACAAACCGTAAGTATCTTTATGATTAATTCGACACAATCTACTCTTTTTCAATTTTTATGTAACAAACAAAGTTTGTGTGTTGTTTTTTGTAGCATAAAGCCGTGAAAACGCCGTTATTTACAAGAAAAGGGAGAAGCATTCATGTTTGAAGCCAATGTGAACCATATTGTAACCAAAGTCACCGGAGTACCACAAGGTGGTGAATCGGAAATGGATTCTTCTTAAGAAGATTGATAGTTTAGTGTTATTTGCTTAGGTTTTTAGGGTATCCAGTTAGGTATTTCTTAAGGTTTTGTGGGTACATCTCTATGTAAGCCCTCACGAGATTATAACTCGTCCACTTGGGTCACCAAGTGGTTTAAAGGCTTGATGCACGTGCTAAGTGCATTCGTTGTTCCGTCGACAAGGATTACGTTCGAAATAAATTATAGTTCCGGCTTAGTATGTAAACATATTTCAATTGCCTAATGGTTCCGGCGTGGATTGTAGTATATTACTCTATGCCGGGGTAAAGTGCCGGCATGTCGGTTATGCTTATCCCAATGCCGGATCGTTCAAAATTCAATGCCCGGCGGCTATTTTTTTAAACCATAAACCGGCAATATAGTTCCAGCGTTGATACTAGGTCACTGACAACGCCAATACTATAAAGTCGTTGTGCATTCATCTATTTAATGCAATGGATTCACCCATTGCACTTGATACCTCCAATGGAAAATCCATCAGCAACTACCGATTTCATCATTGCCATGGAAAAAGACAAACTTAGGAAAAACAAACTATCCACTCCGATGGGAAATCAATTATCATCCACCACCAACTCAAATCCATCAACAACAACCGATTTCATCATTGCCATGGATAAAGAAAAACTTAAGAAGAACAAACTATCCACTCCGTTGGGAAATCAATTATCAACCGCCAACTCAGATGCCCTTATACTAGAAAAACTAAAAAGGAAGGGAGAAACCACCAAGTCAATTGCCACAATGGAGGAAGAGATACTTAAGAGGAAAAGAGAAGAAGAAGAGGAAGCAAAGCTTGAACATTATCGCAAAGAAGCTAAAGAGATCCTTAAACGTCAAAAATAATCTAAGATAGAAGCGGATGTCGAGGAAGAAACCGAGTGGATTAAAAATTACTACATAGTATCGAGATTTCCATGAAGATCACCACCCTTCGAATCTTTTTGGGGTCTTATTAGACCTGGTCCTTACATGAATAACTACTTGGAAGGTAAGAAATGCGGAAATTGATTACGGTGATCTCTATGTACAAAATCGAACAATTGCACTCATAAAGTTATGTCGCAAATACAACGAGTTTCTTGCAAGATACGGAGGGAATAGGTATCAAGCTCGGGACGCATATACCAAGTGGAGAAAAGAGCCTTTTAGGCATTTCGAAGTCGCTTTGCTTATTGAATCTCGTTCCAAGAAATGATGTTAGTTGCAATTGGCTTGAGATCTTTCGTTTTATGTGTAACGTTGCTTATGTTTATTTCCTTAAGAAATGATGTTAGTTGAAATTAGTTTGGGTTAATGTTTTTAAGTTTATTTCCTTAAGATTATGTGGTTAATGTTGTGTATTTCATTAAGTTTCTTTCCCCTACCGGCATTGACCAATTCACCAAATACTATACAGTTACCTGTGCCGCCGTTGATTGTGATCACCAAATACTTATTGTCAGAATACCGGCATTGAATTGTTCCATCTGTCCATGCCGGCATTCTGACGGTTACAAACACAAGTTATGTGGCAGTTACAAACTCATTCATTTCACTTATTTGTGATTTACAAACTATTTTATCCCACTTATTTGATTCGGTTACAAAATCCTTAATACCCGGTTTATGCGTCGGTTACAAACTCCTTCATTCTATTTAAGTGACTATTATATAAAGGAAATCATTCAATTTCCCTTTTTATTCAATCTCCCTTTTTGTTTCATCTTCTATACCAAAGACAATGGGTCGTCGCAAACCTCGTGAAAAACCCATACCCAATCCTGAAGAATCTGTTGATGATGGTGGTAAATCGAAATCAAGAGCGGAAGAAGAACTTCCTAAAGAGTCTGTTGGTGAGGAGAGAATAAAAATTTGCTTAGGTAAGTGATGTATATGTTGAATTGAAGTTTTTTTACTTTTAGGGTTTATCCCATAGTAGAAAACACAAAGTGAAACTTGGTTGTTTAGTCTTTCTACTACACTAAAAGTAATTTTTAAAATTCCAATTTGAAGCTCAGTTGCATGTTTGATTCGCGGTAGAATACAATTTGAAAATCATGCCAAATTATATGTCTTGAATCCCGATTTTATTGCATGCGCCTACCGGCATACATATTTAATTAAATACCATGTCGGTTACCTGTACCGACTTTGTATATTTGATTAATACTATGCCGTTTTCATTCGCCTATTTTGTTAAAAACTCTGTACTAAAATCCCACAGTACCGGCATTCCAAATATCTATTTAACAATGCCGGTTCCTAATACCGGCAGTGTCGATATGTTAACTTCCTATGCCGGTTTTTGTTGCAAAAAAAATGATCATTCTCTGTCTAAAATTCAAAGACAACCGACATGGTATTAAAATTCATTAGAATGCCGGCACTTACGTTAAGTTCGATTTCTATGCCGGTTGTCATTATATAACTCAGTTTACATATTAGAACATAGGTCCAAAGTAGCAGAAAAGAACAAAGGAAAAGGCAAAGTTGTTTTAGAAGCAAAACGTAAGTCTTCTCGACGTAGCCGTCCTGATCCGGCTACTGCCAAGTCACAATTCGGGATCAAACTATAAGCTACCCAACCAGCAGTGATGATGATGATGAGTGGTAAACATATCATGTACCCGAACGAGCAGGTGGATCATCCTCACAAGCAGGTGGCTCATCCTCACAAGCTATTGCTTCCTTTCGATCTGTTATTCCCTACATAAGAACAATTTCGCGTTCATTAGAAGGTTCATTACTAGCAATCCATTAGTAAAGTTAAATATACTAGGTGAAAAGTATTCTCTGGTCACATATCGGAGGGATTTTATAGTATTCCGACATATCCCGATAAAGCGGCTTTGCATTTGTTGGATCAATATATGTCACCACCTAAAGATCGAATGAAAATTAGTTCCAAACAAAATAAAACACTATGCCGGAAACCAGTACCGGCATGCTCGAACATTGTTCCGGCATAGTCTAAGTTAACCAAAACGGAAGACCAAATTTGAAACCTATTCCAACATAAATGTTTCATTAGAAAACAACGCCGGAATCACGGGTGCCGGCATTCTCGTAATCTAATGTCCCAAGCCGGTACACAATTCCGGCATTGACAATTATTGAAATTAAACGCCGGTTTCAGTGCCAGCATTATCGATATTGATAGTACCACGCCGGTACCCAGTTCCGGCGTTGATGGTTATTAAGTTTCAATGCCAGTTTTAGGTTTGGGATGGTACTTGTTTCTGTATGTTTTTCATGCGAAGCAGAGCATGGTAACCTATCAATGAAACCATGCCGATTGAATATTCCTTAGCGAGTAAAAGGTTAGCTCGCGTACCGGCATAGTTGTTTAGAAGAATTCTATGCCGGATCAATATTCAAAATGGGGATATCGGTCTAGGCATGGTCGTAGTATGAATACCATGCTTGGTATTCTAACTACCGACATGGTCGTAGTATGAATACCATGTTTGGTACCCTTAATACCGGCATGGAATTCATACAACTACTATGCCGGCACCTAGGTATTTCAGAGTTGAAAAAATGGCGGGTTTCAAGAAAAAATTCGATTTTTCAACATCCTAGCAGCTTTAAATTGAGAGTTTACTTTCTTGTGTAGGTTCTTCAAGAAACTCTCCATACTCGTCAAAATCATCATTCAAGGGTGTTGGCTCAACAAAGAGTTTCAATTGAGAGTTGTTGTCGTTAGCTAAAGATTCAAGATATGCTCCTTGTTGTAGTTGAGCTAAAGATTCAGCAGCAGCAATTCTCTCTTCACAATCATCCTCCATTTTTCCCAAAAAAATTATCTCTCAAAATATTTTTCCCTCCTTCTACTCTCACCTCACTTACCCAAATTCAAATAAAACACCCACTAATCATTTATAAAAAATCTTATGATTTTACTAATTATTATTAATCACTAATCTTGATTAGTGAGGCGTAGATTAGGTATTACGTAAAATACTTAGATAAGGGTGACCCAATTGATATCTAGATCCACTTTTTGTCCTTTTCTTATATCCCCAAATTCCTTTTTATATCCCCCAATTTCGCGTTCTAATTTTGATTAGAATAATAGCTCTTTATCTTTCGGTGATTTCATGCTAGTTGAATTTTATATATATGGTTAATTATTTTTTGTTGTTGATTGGTTGGATTTCAACATTCTTCGATCTTTATCTCAAGTTTATTTTTAAGTTTGGCTTTCCCTTCACAAAGTCCTGTTTTTTTATTTTTATCTTATTTTTTTTCCGTTATGGGAATTTACTTTTAAAATTATTCAGGTTGTTTTCTGTCTTTTCTATCCTTCTCTATAAAGCAATGCTCTAGCACCAACTCTATAGAGCATTGCTGGAACAAAATCCATAGTGAAAGGTTACTATAAAATGTGTTATTCTTGAATAATTTCACTTTTTCCTTGGGTGGATATCCTCATCCTTCCCAACCAGACTTCATCTATTTTAATTTCTGGATTCTTTGTGCTAGAAGGAAATTTTTTTTTATCTATGTTGGTTTAATTTCTTTTCATTCCCCATATGATGTAAACAAATGATGACTTGTATTTTTCCCTTTATGAAAAATTATTTCGACAAATGAATTGTTTTTTGCTAATTTATAAGTTATAGTTAAATAATATGTTTCACGTGATAATATATATTGTTACCAAAAAAAATAAATTAACAACTATTTTTTTCTTTTATCACCATAGAGAAGTTTTTGTGACGACATTTTAGTAATCACTAAAATCATGACTTGCGGTGAAATTATAGTGTCACTAAAATGACTAAAGCAACAAAATTTACATCATTGCGGATGTTCTTTCTTGTGACGATTAGACATTGTTATTATATAAATATTAGCAACGAAAAAGTTGATGGTCGCTAAAAATAAATATAGCGTCAAACTTTTAGTTTCGTCCTGTAAAATTAGTTAGTAATCTAATTAATTTGGTCAAGTATAAGCTTCTTTTTTTTTTTTTTTGCAACAAAAGTTATAAATTATCACTAAAAAGATTTGTGGCAATTTTTTTAGCATCATCACAATATAATTAAATGATGACAAAAATATATAATCACAAAAAAACTTATTAGTGATTAGATATTATTTTGTCTCTAAACGAGGTCACTAAAAACTTATGAGTGACGAAACCCAAGTACCATCGCAGAAAACCTAACAACAGTGACAAAAATTATTTTGGTCACAACAATTAAGCTTTAGCAATGAAATATTCTTTGCCGCAAAAACTATTGTCACCAAAGCCATGTTTTCTTTTAGTGAGAAGAGTATCATTCATTTATCGTAGGCATGTCTTTCAACATTAAAAGGTAAATCGTACAAGAAAAATGTAAAAAATAAAAATGAACAATTTAACCTGCCCGCGACAAGAGGGCACGAGCAGCAGCTCTCTCTAAATCATTCAACCGGTTAGCTTCTATACGAGCTTTTTGTTCATCAGACAATTAGACAGTGCTAGAACCACTTGCCCCACATTCTGATGGCTGATTTAGTAATTTATTTAGTGAACTATTGCGATCAGACGGTACTTGAGCAGTTAAATTAGTCACTGGATGTGGTGATGGATGACTTGTTTCCTGTAATTAAAAGATTTATAAGAAAGAAGCCGGCTCAACAAAATAATATTTAAATAACTATAGAGATGTATTTATAATCGTGTTTATGGGTGAAAACTATTTCTGCCGGTTTTGGTAATTTGGGGTGTGTGGATGAGAAATGAGTCTAAACCTTAAACAAATGCACTGCGCGGTGAGTGCTTGTAAATTCGGAAATCAATCTGTGCAAGTCCGGCCTAAACCAAGAAATGGTCGTTCCAGACTTGTTTCGGTCACAAAGTGAAGGAGATGGGGTTGATCTTAGGGAGGGAAGCGAAGAAGGTGTTGAGAATGTGAAGGTGTTGGCTATGAATGACTTGTATCGGAAAGCCGAAGCGGCTTGCGGGGTGTAAGCTATCGATTCCGGTGTTTGAATACGATTGTATCAACACTTGCCTCTCGTTGTCCTGGACTTGTCTTGTTTTTTTCCCCGTGTTTGGAAAATAGGGAGGAGAACCTATTTATACAAGTCTTTTAGCCTAACCTTCGTATCTCGTGGGAAGTGGAGAAAGTGGAGTGATGGAGTAGTGGAGTCGTGTGTTAGTGTCACACGACCAGTCTTGCCCACTTCTCCCATCATCACTTAACCGCCCATGACTTCCTGACACGCTCTTGTGATGGCGCGTTGTGCGCTGCACGCTGTAAACCGCCAGACCAATACCCCAGTATGTATCCCCCAGTTTGTGACATGATTGATGTCTCGAGTGTGTGGATCGTGGGACCTACGTAAAGTAGCATGTAATCTTTAAATTGAATAATTGCGTTATTCAGAGGTCGATACTTGTGAAGTATCGTGTGTTTTTATGCAGTGCTTGCATCATGGTGTGGTAAAGTGACGGGGTGGTGATCACCAAGACGCCTTATCGACCAATTAACTCCGACCAGGGTTGTATAACCAAGCCGGTGAAGTTGGACTGGACGAGATGATCTTTGAGACACTCATCTCGCGACCGTTGATGAAATTAGGGTTTTAGAGGAGGTGCGCAAGCATCCCTCTTCCCTCGGTCGAATCCAAGCTTGGGATACGATTTTGGCCAGGCCGATCGTACATGCGTGTAGACGGCATGACGGTGCAGGCGCCCATACCCCATTATCTCACGAAAGTATGATCTAGGCCACTCAATTCGTCCGGTGAAGTTGAGTGGTCAAGATCAATTTGTGACAGAAAACTACTTCCGCAAGAGCCGCACATCATGCCTTCTTCAGACGCGCGTTCCAAGACAACCAATTCTTGGTCGGTCTTGGCCGATCAGTCTGGAGTGTAGGTGGTAGGCTGGTTTTCAGGCCTATACCTGACTGTCCCATGAAAACGTGATCTAAGCCACTCAAATCGTCCGGTGAAGTTGAGTGGTCGAGATCGGTTGCGGTTGGGGAAGTGTGACCACACTTTGGTTTGGACGCGCGTTTTGGGATAGCCATGCATGATATGCCTTGGCCGATCAGGTGAGGGGAGAGACGGGCCCACGGTGGTCATGCCGGTATGACCAGGACACGCTTAATCTAACTGGGACCCTCCATTCGTGCCTGGAGAAGATGGATGCTCGTGATGCTCGAAACCCTAATTTTGGCTTTCACGACCGTGTAACCATGCTCGGTTTGGGCGCACGGGTGGGACGACCAACCATGGTTGGTCCCGACCGATTGGTCAAGTATGTAGGCGGGCCCACGATGATTGTGTTGACATGCTCTGGGCCCTTTGAATCTACATCTACACCCTCCATCTATACCTGCGAAGATGGATGGTTGAGACTGTTTTGCGACATATGTAATGTGTCGCAAACCCTAATTTAGGGTTTTCCACCCATACCGCTCTGGTTTTGAAGTTTTGGCAAGCTAGGCCAATTCTGGAGGCCGACCATGCGGGGTCCGCGTTGGTTCGGCAGTGAATATTCCATACCTGCTTGGGGGTTATGGAATTGATCTGGGCCATCCAATCATCTTTGGTGAAGTTGGATGAACGAGATCATATCCAGATCGATACTGGTCAGTCCAGGATGCTCAATCGGGCTAGTATAACACACCGAGAGTTGCGGCACATGCGGGTATTTCGTACATGCTTTCATTATAATGCTTGGAGGTCCGTGTTGCTCTGCTGAGAGCAACACTCGGTCGTCATGCCGCACCGATAATGAGTACAGAAATACAAGGCTGCTCACGCATTAATTAATAATGCTATAAATTCACGTGGTATATGGGATTGTTGCTACATGCTCCAACTCGGATGAATTTCGTGTATTTAATTCACGAGAATGGGATTGTTGCCACATGCTCCATTCTAGGTGAATTAGTAAAGTGAAGAAGTATTCAACACTTATTAATGGCTTTATCTTTTACAAGATGTTAGCGCATAATTTTCTGGCTTTTACAATTTTAACCTTAAATGAAAATCCACCATCAACAAAACGTTCATCGAAGAACATAAGCAAATATAAAGAGTAGAGTTGGTGTAATTAAAAAAGGAGTGAGCCAATACATACGCATCCAAAAAAATATTTATGAGCAAACCCTCCCGAGAATGCACTCGGCCGTGAGAGGGACACCTACCGGTTTAAAGGGTTGCTGCAGCAGCTAAGTGCAGTCACGTTAGCTGCGACAGTGAACTAGTGATAATTTTATGTAATTTTGATGTAGTGTACTACGTCACTAAAGTATCTGAATAAAATTAAGTTATTTATGCATTTTCTCACTTATCGACTGAATCCATACAAGAAACCATACAGTAAATCCATATCACCTTTGACAGTGAGTTTTCAATACCGTCCCAGTGAGTTGTCCACCAATAGCAGTGATAATTCAAATCACTTCGATGACATTGAATAGTCTATATATAGTCACCGCTTTATGTAGTTGGTGCTTTTGCTTTATTATCAATCACGTGGAGTGAAATATAAAACTTAGTTTCAAGTTAGGTTTTAAATGTGGATGCTTGGCTATAAATAGTCATAAAATTGGAACACTTCCACAAGCAATCTCCATCTTTTTTTTTATATTATCTTTTCTACTTTTTTGGGGTTCAAGCATGGTTAGGTTCTTTCCGGAGGAAGATGAGGCTCTTATTAGGGCTTACTGTTATGTCGCAAATCTTCAAAATCAACAAAGAAACCAGCATGGTTGCTTGTTTTGGGAGTTGGTGGTGCGAGAGTTTACCGACATAATAGGAAATATTAATGGACAATGTAAGAAAACATTATCAACTCGTGCGTCCATAGCACTACAAATACCATTATATCGTAATGTTCCTGCTGGATGGAATGAAGCGAGAATTGCAAGTAAAACATATGTAAAAGTATATCATATTTAAAATAGAAATATATGTTAAAAAAATGTATGTTGATATGTGTGTATTTTTTTGCAGGAGAGTCATGCGAGGGAGTTATACTTGGAACAAAAAGGAACGGAATTTAAGTTCTATAATTGCTACCTTAGTTTGAGGCAACAATTTACTTATCTAAACCCACAGCTGTTAGCACTTGAGAACCCTGATGTCCGTGAAGACTAATTCCGGCAATTAATTGGTTTTGTGGGCACACCTCTCTGAAAAACCCTCACGAGACTATAACTCGTCCGTCCACTTAACGTTTTAAATACTTGTTGAACACGCTAAGTGTAGTCACGTTGCTTGCGACAGTGAGTTAGGTGTAAGTTTAATTTCTAGGAATTTGTATTAAGCGTACAACATTGTTAAAATATCTAAATAAAATTCACTTCTGATAATGCCTCTTTATGCAGACCCCCTGACCCATTTTGAGTTTTCAAATATCGTGTTGTCAAGTCTTATCTCGTCTATCAATGTCTAGAACAGGCGGATGATAGTATCTTATCACGTAATAAAGTTTTTTTATCTTCACAGAAGACTAGTGTTTATATTACCTCACTTTTATTTGGTTATAAAAACCCAAACTCGTCGACAATGAGAATCACAATTGCTTCAGATAACCAATAGTCTAAAAAAAAGATATTATTTTCAGACATATTTTTTTCCGCCTTAGTAGTACCATATTAATCATCAACATATGGCCGACACTGAGGTTTTGATGAAGACGAGCTTGCAGCGTTGTTAGATAGTAACTCGGAGGTCAGCCAACGAATTTCAATCGAGTTCTCAACAAACACACCGGTTGTGGCTAACACATCAAACCCATATGATAACCGTAATAAATCGGTTGTCGTTGACCTTACCCAATGTCCAATAATAAAACAATTAGAGCGTTTCATCCCTAACTCCCTTGGTGCCTCAAGTAGCCGAAAAAAACTCCTGGTCCGGCCGGAGAGCACAGAGAGTTAGAAGATCTTAGACATAGAAAGAGAGCAATGAGAGAGGAAGATGTATCTACACAAGTCCTCCAACAATTAGCGAGGGATGAAACTGTAGGTGTTAACGATATTCATTTCCAAAGTAACCCTTGATTTCTTGCACAACAATTTTACGCAGATGGGAGAACCTCATTGGGACCTATAAAATCAACAAACCAAAGAATCGATAGGTTGAATGTACTGGTCGAGGAGCAAAGACAATATCTTGATGACTATATTTTGAAAGTGAAATTGGGTTATCCACTTAGTAAATCAGTTAAATTTCGTGATTAATTAATCAAACCCATTACTCATTGTTGGATTTTTTATATTCTTGCAGGATCCTAGTGGTAAAATGCCAGCAAACGTTCATCGCAAAGTGGTTGAACATCATGAGTATGGAAAGCAAATAAGGGTGGGAGCAGTATTAGTTTTAAAGAAAGTGGTAATATTTTCTCCCGGCAGGACAAACTTTTACATAAACATAACGCTCCCCAATATCGAAAAGGTTTGTTTCAAATATGTGATCAAATGTAATTGCAAAAACATATATGAAATAAATTTATTAACTTGATGTTTGTTCTACAGGTGATCCCTTCGGATTCTGATCTTGTTGCGATGGGTCATCGACTACTGTAGCACCGTTGTTAGGCACCAAAAGGTTTTATGGGCTCACCGTTGTTAGCACCATTTTAATTGTACTACGTTGTTAAAGTATCTGAATAAAATGAACTTATTTAAGCATCATTGTTACTTATATTTACAATAATTGATTTTAATCCGACCTATCAACTGAAACATACAATCACACTAAACATCATAATCATCCGTACATTATTAGCCTGTATAACAAGCCTTTAAACCACATGAGGGTTTTCAGTTAGGTGTACCCACAAAACCAGTAATGCAACTAAACAAATATCTAATTTTCATCTCAATCCCTGGTAAGATTATTAATAATCTCTGGATCGTATTCCCTTTGATGCGCCTTAATAATTTGAAAAACTGCTTGATGTCACCATCTTTTTCCATTACTTGTTTGTCTTCATACTTAAGATGACCTTCGGGGTACTAGACACAATTTCATAGAAAGAGTTAATAAAGTACAGGAAACAATACTTTATAAATTCATATAATATAGGAAACAATTATTATAATAAACTCACCGCATCTTCAGAGTTCCAATCGGATGGCATGTTTATAAAGTATGCTCTTATGCAGCCAACATATCCCAAAACTTCTTGTTTAAAGTAGGAGACTCTACGTTGTAAAGCCGTCACATATCTATTAGTCTCCCTCCCACGCCCACAATTTGGTTCTGTATTCAGTTTGAACATGGGACCAAAATTCAGTACTGTTAAGATCTCTTCCTCTTGGGTCACTGCTAACCAAACAGTAAGCACAATTAGGGCCACATCCTCTTCACGTGAAAATTTAGACATTTTATGTAACAACAGGGAAGCCACACAAATGAGAAATTTAAATTAGCAACACAGAAAACTAATACTGTAAACCAAACGGGTGTGTGTTTGAGTTATGTTGTGTTTGCTTTTGGATTTCACAAGTTCGGTTTATATACTTTCTAAAAATCAAACCCTTCCACACATACCGAAGTAGTTCTGATCAAGATAAGATAAATAATGCTAGTGCAGGTCCTTATCCTTACAAACTTAAATTTTTTGCTTGATGTGTGACAAGGCAATGACACACACACATCACTCTAAAAAATATCTTGAATTAAAGTTTTATCATTATTACTTTAAGGGAAAACTTTGTCACCGAAAGCCTGCAAGTAAAAAAATAATATTTGAATCTCGAAAAAAAATAGGATGAAACTATTTCCAAATAGACGTTAACTTTTCACAATCGTCCTTACATTTTTACGAATTTGGTTTCATGTTCACAATCGTCCTTAAATTTATACGAAAGCCACTAACTGTTCAAAGAAACACCTATTATTTGGATCACATCAATGACACTGAATTATCAAGAGATAGTCATTGATTCATTTAGTTGGGCAATGTTGCTTTAAAAAATGTGAGTCGTTTGAGTGTAAACAAGTTGTAGGGTTAAAAAATTTAAAAACAATGTGAGTCGTCTGTGAGAAGAATGCACCTTTGGACATGTAGATCCAACACACAAAAAAAATATTACTCCAACAAATCTCGGAACTATTTACCAGTTTAATGTAAATAGAGTGTAACGATATTTGGTAAAACAACACTAAAACTGAAAATGAGTGTAGATGGAGTGTAAACGAAAAAAGGTCAAGGAATGGGTGTCTGTTAACCGTTCTAAGAAACCCAAAAACGGATAACGAGTAGCCGTTATTAAGAAACGGACAATCGTTTCCCGTTTTTTTGATGTAGAACGGTTAATGATTTTCCGTTTTACATTTTTTTAAGACGGCTAATGGTTAGCCGTATCCGGAGTCTTCCCGGTGGGATTCCCACACACTAAGGAAGGCTTGCGGGAAGAGGGGATTTAGGTGACGGTTTTTTCTCTTGGAAAGACCTTGGGCATCTCCATAAGACCCGGTATTATCATCCAGGTACCACTATATTGAATTAGGTCCCCGAATTGGAGCATGGGTTGGATATATCCCTTGCACAGGTTCAGACCAAGAGGCATGATTTGATCCACATAGCCCGAACTAAATTGTACATACTAGGAGAATGAATCCGACTCATTAGCTCTGTAGGAGCAGAATATCGCAGCAAACTTCACTTGCGAATTATTAACGACGCAACATAATAATGTCGCAGAAGAAATATTAGAAACGACGCAACAAATGACATTAGCTTAAATATGAGAAAGGTGTGACGATTCTGCGAAGAGTCGAGAAGATTTGCGAAGACTAACATTTGTAGACCTGCGAAATGCCGCAAGGTAAATCCGAAATTAAGGGAAATATTAGTTGTACATGAGCTGTCATCCACTATGTAATATCCTATATAAAGAGAAAGGGGGGGACACATTTTGTTAAGAGAGAGATCTTTTTAGGGGACACATTTTGTTAATAGAGAGATCTTTTTAGGGAGAGAGACAATTTTGTAGAGGGAGAGAGTTTATTTTCTTTATCATCTTCTTCCTCAAAACTAGATCTAGAAAGCTCCAAATACTCATTAATGGAGATTCTAAATGTAAACTCATGTAATTACAAAAATCACTAGTAAAGAACCATTGATGTAGATCACATTGATCGAACCATGTAAAAAATCTTGTGTCTCCATTTATAATTTTAGCACTTAAATCTGTATTTTAATTATGAAATAGATTTAGATTTAGAAAATATTATAAGGGGTGTGTTGTGGGATTTCCTGCAACTACATTTGGCGCTAGAAACAGGGAGGAGTAAAGGATTTATCCTTCCTGTAACTTGTTGATTCAAGAAGTTTCCATGAAGATTAGCTACTGTTCATATTTATTTTTAGATCTTAAAGTTTCAGGAGCAAAAATGGAAATTTTATGGAAGAAATCACATTTTCAGGGAGCAAACATCATCAATAATTCAAAGACATGAAAAGAGCGAGAGAAAAGATTAGTGGTTGTGGTGAGATTTAAGGAAAAAATGGAAGTTTTAGTTGAAGATTTCCATGTTCGGGAGAAAACAAGAGGCAATTTGTGAAGAAATAAAGGAAGAACGAAGATAAGGATAAGAGCAAAACTCTGTGATTCCTATCACAAACAGAAATTCGCACAGATGGTTTGAGTTGGAGCGAATAAGCAAGAGGTCACGGGTTCGAATTCGCAGATACACATATTTTTTATTTTTCAGTGGCGAATAAGAGAATAAAGAAAAAAGTTATGAGTTAATTTCGCAGAGAAGTTCTTGAACAGTTGGTCCAGAGAGCAATATGTGCGTTCGTGGTCGCAAGTTCGAATTCACTTGCGAGCATAATTTTCTTGTTTTTACAGAGGAGAAAAAATGGATAATTTCGCAAGGTTGTTTCATTATTTCGCAAACAAGAGGCAGCACAGTTGGTTATTTGCGTAGTTAATGAGTTCATGGTCGCGAGTTCAAATCCCAACGAACGTGTATTTTTCGCATGGATTTTTCGCAACAGTATTTCGCAAGAAGAAAGTAGGTGGTTATTTCGCAGAAACACTTCGCAGAGGCAAGGCTAGCACAGTGGGTCAGGAGGCATGAATGCAAGCAGCAGGTCGCAGGATCAATTCTTGCTTCTCGCATATTTATTTTTGTTATGCGAAATTTCGCACGGACTTTGCCTCCCTGTATCCACCAATTTTTTGATATGCAAAAGATGGAGAGCAATTTCATAAAACAAGTCAAGATGTCTCAATGGATGAACTACTGGGTACGATGGATTTCACTAAAGGAAGGAAATGATGAGTTAGCGATGAGTTAACATTTACAGTAACAAGTCCGGAAATAATTGCAGGGTGAAGAAAACACGTCACAATCACGTGGAGTGGAATAAAAGCATCATGGCATGCAAAGTCATAAACGTAATTTCGTAGACAACAAATTCACTACTCGTAACACACAAAGAAACTTGGCAGGAGCATAAAGATTAGTCACAAGAAAATGAAATAGTGACACGAAGTACAAAGGATTATTAAAGGCAGGTGGAGGTTGTAGAGAGAGCCAAATGGCGAAGAGACCAAATTATAAGCAAGAGAAGAAGGGAAGCAAAAAGAAGATATGTCGTCCACAACATTTAGCGAAGAAGATACTTCATAAAGAAGAATTCTCATCGTCACCAGATCACATCAATTATTAATTAACAACACCATGAAAATTCAACGAACGAAAGAAATCATCGTCAATCGCCAAAGAATGATCTACCTCGTCAACTCCTAACACCCATCTCCTCAATTCGCGAGAACTCGTGGCTTACTTCGTCATTAATAAAATTTGATTAACTAGATGACAGAATGCAAGGATACTTTGTTGAGTAAAGGAATTTGACGAAGCCAATATAATCACAGCTAGCTTCGCCGGAGCACATTCGAAAACAATGAACTTATAGCCAGAGAAGACATAGTCAGTACACTTCGGATCAATAAACATCAGCGAAGTATTTGGAAGAAGTTATCTCGCAAAGAGCTCATAGCCGCACGTTCCCTTCAGAGAGATTTGAAATACTTGGAAAAAGTTATTTCCCAAAGAGCTCGTAGCATACGTTTTCTTCGCAAAGTTCAACCACTTCGGAAACGACCAAGGAAGGATGATAACTCGCAAAGCCAGCGAAGGAAGAAGCAATTAACCACCAGTTAAAAATTTAGAAGAGGAAAGGACGAAGACAAAAACTATGCAAAGAGACGAGTTTAGTTACTTCGTCATCAACTCCTGCGAAGATTAACCAGTACAGCCAGCGAATATAGCAACTTAGACTCTATTCATCAGGCCAATCTCGTTAATTTATTTTGCAGATTTAAATCTTGATCAAATATTCGACAACGAACTTCATCATCAACCCCAGCAAAGCTACCAAGGGAGATAGTTTCATGAACCACAAGCAAATCAGTCAAAAAAGGATTTACACCCCTAATCAACATATATTAATGGACATATATTGTTGCTGCAACTACATATACTCTCGGCGAAGAGAAAATATGCAGTAATGAATTAATTTGAAAGAAGATGCCAGCAATTAACGAAGTATCATCAGCAGCAAACATTTCATATATAGCGAAGTTTGGTTAGCTCCGCGAGATGACCTCGTCAACCAACCCTTGCAAAGAAGACAAATTCTATTCATCACCTATCAATACAGCCATAGCACCAAAGAAATTCTATCTAGGGTTAATAATTGAGTCCAAATGGGTTAAGCCATTAGTATTGCTCGTCAAAACAACCCTAATGCGGTGAAGTAACACGGTTGAAGGCGAATTAATTCAAGCTTGAATCACCACCCAGAACCGAAACCATCGTAGCCATAAGATTAGGACGAATTCAGCGTAAACGTGTAAGACATTATTCATATCAACAATCTCCACTATTCAAAAGATCAAGAATCCGGTTGGAAACCAGATCAAGACAGGAGTGGGAAATAACGAAGTAACGAAGACAAACAAAATTATCAATTGGGAAGAAAACGATGATTGAGTTCATCAAAGAATGAAGGAAGAACCAAGAAAAGAAGAAAAAAACGGAGTCATGCCTCGCTTTGTCATGATTCAAGAGAAGAAAGAAAGCTTGTAATATTGAACTTCGCAGATGTTTTCTTCATACAAGTTCCCTTCGCAAATGTTTGTAATATTAGAAAAAGACGTACAGAAAGAAGAAGTAATAAGAGGACGGAAATATGGCTTGCTTTCGCAAACAGAAATCAGTACAGATGGTTAGTAGCGAAGAGAAGGAGTTCAGTACCACGGGTTCGAATCCCTAATCAAGTTTAGTTTTTCGCAAATTTTTGAAATCCTAAAGGCGAAGAAATGGAATAGAGTCACAGCATTATGTGTTTCTTTCGCACACAACAAGTGGTACAGATGGTCAGAGAAGAAGTGTTGCGAGCTAGAGGGCATGGGTTCAATTCTCCTTACTATCAAATAATTTTTGCTTCGCAGATATTCATTTTACAGAATTGGTCTTTGATTATTTCGCAAAAGAATAGAGTTGATGATTATCTCGCAAAGAATGAAGAAAAGAATGATTATTTCGCAAAGAATGATTGAAAGAATTGACAGAAATGAAAGAATGAATGAATGGGACGAACCTTTATGGCGTAAACCCTAGTTCGCGAATAAAATTTCGCAAGAGGCAAATGTAAGACCTAAAGTACGTCATATAAGGGGGTATCTCTTGACATGGCTCAGGGAAAAGGTTACACCGCCCCTGGAACCTGAGTCATGGAGATTTGGGGTCAATAAAGCCCATCCAGGAGAGATACCTTGGATTTTCAACTATATATATAAGGTTATACCCTGGTTGGACGACCGAGGGTCTCTTCTAAGGAGTCAGTGTATGATCAAGGCGCCGAGGTACACGGTTGAGCCAAGAGTGCCTGGGACATTTGACGTGTCTCGGCCATTCTTGGCAAGTCTTGACACATGCTTTGCACTCTACTCAAGAAAACTCCACTTAGGTTGTAGTCTCGTAACCATAAGCCCTATAGGTATAAGGGATAAGAGGCTGTGAAAACAAATGGTTATTGTTAAGACCGGATGGGAGGAGCTAGTCTTGTATGGCCGATGTACGCCTCCTTGAAGGGGCAACCATGGAGATGATAAGGGCGGCACCCTCCATTAGGGAGCTGATAAGTGTCTTAAGACGCAAATGTCATGAGGCTTTATTTTCGTAAGAAAATTTAGGCTTGTCATATTTGTGAGATGATCCTGAAGAGGCAATAATACAAAACGCGAAGGTAAGACGAGATCAATGGGTCAATACATGAAAGTGTAAAGACGTCCTACGATTTCGTCGCAAGACGGCAATGTCATGGGGCTTTATTTTCGCAAGAAAGTTTAGGCCTGTCATATTGTCGCAATAAAATTATCCTGCAGAGGCAACAATACTAAAGAAATGATAAGGCAAGATCAATGGGTCATTGCATGAAAATGTAAATACGTCCTGCGATTTTGTCGCAATGACGAGGGGTGGCACAATAAGACCTTTAATTAGGAAGGCAAAATAAGACAACACAAGAAAATGAGTAAGCAAATAAGCTTGCGAAAATGATTATATGCAAACAAATAAGTTTGCAAATATATACATGGAAATGAGTCGAGACAATAAAATAAAAAGAAGTATTATTCAGTAATCTCTAAGTATTATTGAGAATCTCTCGAAGTATTATTCAGAATCTCTCAACAAGACTATTTAGAATCTTTCGTGAGTGTTATTCAAAATCTCTCGGAAGATACTATTTAGAATCTCTCAGAGTGTTATTCAGAATCTCTCAACAAGATTATTTATAATCTCTCAGGAGTGTTATTCAGAATCTCTCAGCAATATTATTTAGAATCTCTCAGGAGTATTATTCAGAATCTCTCAGGGAATTATTCAGAATTTCGCAGAAGTATTCATAATTTCGCAGAATGAATCAGAATTTCTCAGAATGTGATTATTTTGCAAAATGTGGTTAATTCGCACAATTATTTCGCAAAATTAAAAGCAACTCGAAGAGATTATACTATCGCATGAGCATAAAACAAGAGACAGAGGCAAGATAAGAATGAAGAAATAACTCGCTCATTCAAAGATTTTCTCAACGATTCTACCCTCATAAATAAAGAACAAGAGGCAACTATGGATTACCAAGAAAAAACATTTTATGTTCTTTATCTTCTCGGCAAGAGTCATCTCCAAAATGGACGTTCACTAATGAACAACAAGAATCCTCATCAAAAATGGAATAATAATTTCGCATGAATAGAGGCAATACTTATTACTCGCATTCAAGGATGGATACTTCATATACTTCTTGAAGGATACTTCATACTTCATACTTCTTATACTTCTTCAAGGATATTTCATACTTCGTATGCTTTAAGATGATACTTCCAATTACTTCTCAAAGCTTCGGAACTTCGCAAAAGAATAGAGGCAAGTACGTACTTTTCAAGTCCAATATTCTTTCGCTCGTTCCTTCATCAACAAAGATCAAAGACTACTACAACAACGAATTTTTTCTTAAAGATCGCTCTTCAAGCAATATTCAAGAAAAAAGAGGCAAGATGTAGGAGCAGAATATCGCAGCAACCTTCACTTGCGAATTATTAACGACACAATATAATAATGTCGCAGATGAAATATTAGAAACGACGCAACAAATGACATTAGCTTAAATATGAGAAAGGTGTGACGATTCTGCGAAGAGTCAAGAAGACTTGCGAAGACTAACATTTGTAGACCTGCGAAATGTCGCAAGGTAAATCCGAAATTAAGGGAAATATTAGTTGTACATGAGCTGTCATCCACTATATAATATCCTATATAAAGAGAAAGGGGGGACACATTTTGTTAAGAGAGAGATCTTTTTAGGGGACACATTTTGTTAATAGAGAGATCTTTTTAGGGAGAGAGACAATTTTGTAGAGGGAGAGAGTTTATTTTCTTTATCATCTTCTTCCTCAAAACTAGATCTAGAAAGCTCCAAATACTCATTAATAGAGATTCTAAATGTAAACTCATGTAATTACAAAAATCACTAGTAAAGAACCATGGATGTAGATCACATTGATCGAACCATGTAAAAAATCTTGTGTCTCCATTTATAATTTTAGCACTTAAATCTGTATTTTAATTATGAAATAGATTTAGATTTAGAAAATATTATAAGGGGTGTGTTGTGGGATTTCCTGCAACTACAAGCTCACTCATAGACTATTGGTCTTCATGCTTTGAATAGTTTTGCAGTTTCATCCGAGCGTTACGAAACATCTAAAAGAGTTAGTTCATTAAGATGCACAAGTACATTTTCCATTGAAATAAAGAAACATTCATTAGTCTAAATTATTTAAACTACGAAAACTTAACCCGAGCAAATGGATTCTTTAATTTCTATGTCGTCTCTACCTCTGCATATGTCCATTTCTCTATATATATATTAAATTTCAAAACCAAAATCATCATCCTTATTAAGCTGTCTCATACTCTCTCATTCCAATCTCTCACACATTTTGCATGGATATGAAAAATATGAATCTTAATTCCGACGTGAACAAAGACAACTGCGACAATTGTTACTATGATGATGACATGTATGCTAACTTGAGAAGGCAGATTCTACTTTTAACCGATGCTGACGATGAAAATAGGACCAAACTCAAGTCAGGAAACTCCAAGACGGCACAGGAAGGGATATCAAAGGCGGGTCAGCATATTAAACTGGTACAATCGTGTAGTTTGTTCAGTTGCTGGATTCATGAACACCAATATTATACAAGTTCGATTCTACTCAAACACGAGGAAGTGAGAAATAAATGCAGTAGCGGAACCGGTGTGTTCATCCCGCGTATGACCCATCAAACAATGAGAAATAATTGAATGACACCATCTGTCTATTCCTTTACAGATCAACTGTTGAAAAAAACGGGGGTACAACAACCACACCCAATAATTCGATTAGCAATCTGTGTGGAGAAACTCCAATATACTTTCTAGAGAATCAACTAGACAGTCAGACTCAATCTAGATAAAAAGTATATCAAAGAATTTATATCTCAATCTCTCAATTTGATCTTTACTCAAGCAAATATAAATGCGAGTCTTTATCAAAGAGAGATAACTTGGATGGTACCAAAGACCAATATCCAAGTGTCAATCAATTTAAATAAACAACCAAAAGGTCGGATATTCTAATTGATTGAACAACGCACAACCCGTGATATTTCAATTATATAAACAAATATAATGCGGAATAGAAATAACACAAGACACCAGAATTTTGTTAACGAGGAAACCGCAAATGCGGGAAAAACCCGTGGACCTAGTCCAGATTGAACACACACTGATTAAGCCGCTACGGACACTAGCCTACTCCAAATTAACTTTGGTCCGGACTGTAGTTGAACCCCAATCAATATCACACCGATCCAAGGTACGGTTATGCTCCTACGCCTCCGATCCCAGCAGGATGATACGTACTTGATTCCCTTAGTTGATCTCACCCACAACTAAGAGTTGCTACGACCTAAAGTCGAAGACTTTAATAAACAAATTTGTATCACATGTAGAAAAGTCTATGGTAAAAGATAAATTCATCTCCCACGAATATACCTATGAGTTTTGTTCCGTCTTTTGATAAATCAAGGTGAACATGAACCAATTGATAACCCAAACTTATATTCCCGAAGAACAGCCTAGTATTATCAATCACCTCACAATAATCTTAATCGTCGCATGACGAAAAAAGATATTGCGGAATCACAAACGATGAGACGAAGTGTTTGTGATTTCTTTTCTATCTTGCCTATCTGGAGATATAAATCTCAAGCCAATTATTCCAATTGTACTGCATTGACGATAGAAACAACAAGATCGATCACACAACTACAAGAAAAGTAGTATCGGTCTGGCTTCACAATCCCAATGAAGTCTTTAAGTCGTTAACATGGTTTAAAGAAGAAAACCAAGGTTAAAGGAGAATCGACTCTAGCTTATGCAACTAGTATCACACGTAAGGTGTGGGGATTAGGTTTCCCAGTTGCTAGAGTTCTCCCTTATATAGTCTTTCAAATCGTGGTTTGCAATCAATGTTAGCTTTTGGTAACAAAGCATTCAATATTCACCGTTAGATGAAAACTCGATTAGATTCAAGCTAATATTTCTCAATCGTTGGATCGAAACCTTAGCTTGTTACACACAAATGAAATGTCCAATTTTGGGTTTATGTAACCGTTCCCAAACATTAACATTTGTTGGTTCAACAATAGTTAACCAAATGGTTAGCCATATGATAAATTTCATATCAACCATATTCTTCTTCACCATAACTAGTTCAAATGACTCAAATGAACTAGTTAGAGAGTTGTTCAATTGCTTAGATCTTAAGTAACTACACAAGACACAATCGAAGCAAAAACGGTTTGATTCACTCGAATAGGTTCATGAACTTTATAGCCACGGTTTGCAAAAGCATTCCTTAGTTTATATAAACATGAGTTCAAGAACAACCGATTTTAGATATAACCTACTCAAGTTGCGGATTGGGTTCATGGACTTAAGCTCACGGAAGGAGTTCACAAACCCAGCAGAAATTCTCGGGTCGAGAACTTCCGCCGCGTTCATGACTTGGATCACGCCACATTCCGTTTCTCTTGATCAACAAAGTTCGCAAACTTTGGTTCAAGGAATAAGGACTTATACATATATGTGTTTCCACAACAATGCTTATATCCTACCAATGGTTATGTAATCTAAACTCTCATTTCAATCATTGAAACATTCTCAGAGAACGTTATATAGCCGTTATTCATAGACCATTTTTCGTCAGAGCAATTTCCAAAGTGATTGAAACATAACATGACTTTGAATCACTAGGTAAAGATGAATTTGGCTAAAGCGAAAGCTTACCAACACATATTTTGAGAAATAGATAGGCGAGTTAAACTCGGCTCGAAATAGCAAATGTGTATAATGAAAGTCTATATGTCAAAACAAATTTTGTCTCAAGAGTAGGAGATAGAGTAAATAGACTTTTGAGTGACGAGATAAGTTCAAGTCTCCACATACCTTTTAGTCGATGAAGTTCCATCGGTTCCTCGAGTAGTCCTTCGTCTTGTATGATGATTGCCATGGAGTTCTTGAGCTCAACTACACTTTCTATCCTAGTCCGAGACCTTTAGCTACATAGGCTAGAAATCAAGACTTATAGTTTTGATCACTAACATTGACAAACATGCTTGAGATAGCAACGCATGCGAGTTCGACAGAGCAATGCTCTAACTAGTTGAATTTACATACCTCGGATGAATTCGACTTCTGAACAAGTTTGAGCTCATTTGCTAATTGATTTGTTCTCCGTTGGAGTTTGTTGACATATCTTATTTTATGTTTGTACTTGAAACAATCAGAGAGTTCATGACCCTTAAAAGTACAATAAGAACATGTCAATGTGGAGGACGGTTCAGACACCATAGTTGAACATGCCGCTAAAAAAATTGAGGTACTGAAACATGAGATAAAATTTTCATTAGACATGGAAAAATCCATTTTATCCTCCAAAGTGGTCGAAGAAGTTTCTCCAGGGAGAATATCAAGATTGATGTACGTATTGCTACAATTATCAAAGTTAATATTTTCACCAACGAGTGCTACACTTGATTTTTCATCTTCATTCGAATCATAGTGATCATACATTTCATCAAGAGTTGTAGCAAGACCTTTGTTTCCAACGTATTTTCTATGATTTAGACACTCATTAGCAAAATGACCAAAACCTTTACACTTGAAGCATCGTGGCATGTCCTTATCATCAGTGTTGACAATGTTCCTATTTTTGAGAGGGGCACGGTCATGTGGTTTGACTGATGACCCGGGTTTATCTCTGATGAACCGTTTAATTCTCTTCAAAAGAATATCTCTAAACTGTCTTGTGATCAGTGAGACTGAGTTGTTAAGATCTTCATCTGATGAATCAATCTCAGTAGGATGAACTACGGAGTTTCCAACACTTTTACTTTTATCAAGTAATTTAGTATTTTTTTGTGCTTTCAAGCAATATCACGGATGTATGCTCATGATCAAGATTTTTAACTTCCTAACAAGAGTATTTATGGAAAGTGTTTCAAGGTTATTTCCCTTAACAATGGCATATTTCTTAGAATCGTATCAGTGCAACGATCCGAGAATTTTCATCACAATTTCCTTTTAGAATAGTCTTACCTAATGCAAAAGATGCATTAACAATTTGGACACTTTGCGATTAAACTCATCAAATAAATCTTCATTATCCATATGAAGGTTTTCTCAATCAGACTTTAGGTTTTGAAGCCTAGCTTCCTTTTCGGAGGTATTCCCTTCAAATACAGTTTATAAGATATCCTAAGCATCTTTAGACTTAATGCATGTGGTCACATGGTGCTGAATATTTGGGGTAATGGCATGGATGATTGCATTTAAACCGTCAGAATTTCGCTTTTGCCGAGAATCTCTTGGGTTCATACGCATTAATATCCTTTGGAGCGAGTTACACAGTTTATTGTAACCATAGGAGGATTAAAGCCATTAACAACACGAACCCATAATTGAAAATCACGTGCTTGGAGAAAGGCACGCATAACAATTTTCCACCATAGGTAGTTTGAGCCATCGAATACTGGTGGTACGTTTATAGAGATAACACTTCAATCTATAGAGTCTGATTGCTACAAACACATACTTATAAGGTCTTTAACGTGTTTTCCTGCAATAATACCAATTGAAAAAGCGTGGGTCTAATAACCACACCCAATATTTTATTCGGCAATCTGCATGAACTAACTCCAATATAATTCCAAGAGAATCAACTAGATAGTCAGACTCAATCAAGAAAAGTTATCAAGAGTTATATCTCTTTCTCAAATCAATCAACAAATCAATACGAATGAATACGTGAACTGATTAGTATGAGAATAACTTGAACGGTACCAAAGACCAATGTTCAAGTGTCAATCAATTTATATCAACAACCAAAGGTTGGATTTACCAATTGATTGAACTACGCATAACCTGTAATATTTCAATTATATAAACAAATATAATGTGAAAAATAAATAACACAGACACCAGAAGTTTTGTTAACGAGGAAACCGCAAATGCGAAAACCGGGACCTAGTCCATATCCGAACCCACACTATATTAAGTCGCTACAGACACTAGCATACTACAAGTTAACTTATGACATGAATGTAGTTGAGCCATAACCAAGTCTCACACCGATTAAGGTACAATCGCGTTTCTTACGCCTCTGAATCCCAGCAGGAATCCACGCACTTGATTCCCTTAGCTAATCTCACCCACAACTAAGAGTTGCTATGACCCAAAGTAGAAGACATATAAACAAATTCTTCCCCCACAAAAAAAGTTTATTCGATAATAAAATCTGTCCTCCCTGTAAGTACCTATGAAGTTTTGTTCCGTCTTTTGATAAATCAAGGTGAACATGAACCAATCAATAATCCGGTCTTATATTCCGAAGAACAAGTGTAGAAATATCAATCACCTCACAACAACTTAACTATATGGTAGTAGAAGAAGTTATTGTGGAATCACAAAGAATAAGACGAATAGCTTTGTGATTACTTTTTATATCTTACCTATTGGAGATAAATCTCGAACAAATCTTAGAGAAGATATTAGTCAATACGATAAAACAAGTAAGATCAAAACACGCAACTACAGAGAAAATAGTTGGGTCTAGCTCCACGAATCTCAAATGAAGTCTTCAAGTCGTTAACCTATAATGGTTTTGGAACAAACTAGGTTAAAGGAGAATCAAATCTAGTCGCAACTAGGACACAGGGAAGTGTCAGGATTAGGTTTTCCATTTGATAGAGTTCTCCATTATATAGTCTTTCAAATCAGGGTTTGCTTTCTAAGTTAGCTTAATAACAAAGCAATAAATATTCACCGTTAGATGAAAGCCTCGATTTAAGATTCAAGCTAAGTTTGCTTAAAACCAAAGCAATATCGCTCCGCCTTTAGATGGTCTTAGCTTGTTACACACAAATGAAATAGACCTTCATTTGGATAACCGTACCTAAACGTGTATATTGAGTTGGGTCAATAACAATTAGCAAAGTTAGCCATATGAAAACTTTTGTATTAACCACGTTCATCTAACACTTCTAGATCAAATATGATAATCAATCAAACATGAAAGATAATCAAGTGAATCTAATTGTGTTACTCATAGAGTTGTTCAATTGTATATATCTCATAGAAGTATGCAAGAAACAATTGGAGCAAAATCAAATTGATTCATGAGAATCAATTTATGAACATTAAGCCACGGTTTGCAAAGACTGCATTCCTTAATTTATTAATGTATTTGATAATGAGTATGAAAACATACTTAACCGATTTTAGAACTTAACCAAATAAGTTTGCAAATGGGTACAGAAACTATAGTTCTGAACTTTGGTCTTGTCCAGCAGTTTGCAAACCGGTATGCACACTGCCGTCCCGGACCTTAACTCAGGTGGAACCGTTCGCATACTGGTATGCAAACTTGGTTCCCGGACTTTAACAGTTAAAATCGTTCGCATACTGGTATGCAAACTTGGTTTCCGGACCTGAATCATACCACAACAGTTTGCATACTGGTATGCATACCGTGTTATATCCGGACAATGGTTAATTGTTCTAAACTCTCATTTCAATCATTGGAACATCCTTAGACGACAATAGCTGTCTCACACATATCATTAGCTTATAAGTAATTTTCAAGTGATCAAATGATCAATACGAAACATTCCGAGTCGACATCAAATGACTATCTCACACAAATCATGTAAGATGTTTCAAGGTAATTTTCACGGGATCATCTTTTGACTTATTATTTAGTTTCTAGCAAATAAATTGTTTCCAACAAAACTCGTCAAGGATAATGATGAACGTAGCTAAAGCAAAAAGCTTCCAACATATATTTCGAGAAATAGATAACCGAGTTAAACTCAACTCGAAATATCAAATGTGTATAATATAAATGTCTATATAGTTATACGACTTAGTCTCATTAGGAGATAAAATATAATATACTTCTGAGTGATAGATAAGTTTTAGTCTCCACATACCTTTTGTTGATGAAGTTCCTCCAAGCTCTCCTCAGTAGAACTTTGTCGTCAATCAATGAATGTCGTGAAGTCTAAATCTCAACTACACATTCTATTCTAATCCGAGACATAGCTATAAGTAGACTAGAAATCAAGACTTGTAGTTTTGATCACCTAAACTTGACAAACAAGTTTGAGATAGCAACGCTTGCGAGTTCGACCGAGCAAAGTGCTCTAACAAATTCAAATACCAAGCATGTTTTATCAAAACAGGGACAAATCCAAATATGAGAGGAACTCCAAGTTGAACTCTGCAAAATCGATCAAAAAAAACACGCATCTAAAACCGAAGTTTTCCCGCTAGTTATATTTTCAAATGGTGGAGAAGTGGCGGTGCCTTTAGTAACTTTTTGGGTGCCTTTATAATCTTTTGCGTCAAATTTTTAATAAAAGTGCATTTTCAAAAATACCCACCAACACATAGAATAACAAAGTAAATACAAAATTGAGCACTAACACTATAGAGAATTCCGGGGTCCACTAACAAGGCCAAGAAAGGAATTGTGAACAAATCGACACAAAAATATGTCTATCAAATACTCCCAAAATTATTATTTGCTAGTCCTCGAGCAAATCTAATCTAGAAAATAAAAATTCTAACCCGCCTTCGTAGGCATCGCAATTGTACTTAAGATATGCAATAAGTCTTTGAACCCATAGGTATCCCTAGTTTTAGTCTCGTAAGGGTTTTATAAAAGATATACCTACAAAATCTTGTATTCCAAAACCTAACTACTTGAATAATGGAGAACTGACACTAAATAATCTCTATAAATGGTTATAAGAATCATTACCTTGTATGAATCCATTAGTTGTACATGAGTTTGCACTCAGCGTACTAAAATTCATATGTAAGAATTAAAAACTCCATTCATATAATCGTTTAGCCACGATCCTCAGAATCTAACAAAGTTCAATCACATGAATAAAATAAAATAGATTAAAATATGGTTATGGGAATAGAAGTGTGCGCATGTTGGCTAAGGTGAACGGTGTTTCCCAAAAAATCTATTTAATAGTCCTAATGGATGCTCCTAACTTTTTTTTCCCTAAAATAATAAGAAATTAAATGATACAAAATATGAAATTAAAAATATTTTTGGTTTCTTTTTCTAATGCATCCAAGCTACGACCTTAAGGAAATACTAGGGGCCCGCCAAATTACTTAGAGAACACGTAAAATTGCAAAAATGAAAACAGAAGTTATATGGTTATGATTTATTTCGAGATATGGTGACGACTATCATGTTATTTCTCACACCTGAGTTGGGCGTCATTTTATGAATAAACCACATTTATCGAGGGACACCAATTCTTGCAACCTTTATAATTGGTTAGTTTCATCCTGAATTGACACAAGTTGTCGTATTCGTTGTGGAATAGCTTACCAGAAAAGGTAAGTAATAAAGCCCATTTTTTTCTTTGATTTATTTTAGGTTAGTTATTATTCTCATTAACTTATTTTATTCTTAGAAACAATTTATTTTAGGAAACATTATTTGTTTTAGATTTTATTTTATTTTAGTGTGCTTGTTTGTTTATTTATTTATTTTCTTTTATTTATTAAAACAAAAAAATACACGCGCACACACCAATTGCATCGTCTAGAACTGAATTCTTATAAAACTTGTGGGTACGGTGAACCCTCTGGGCGTTATCATCCGAAACACCACAAACCTCAGCCTCATACCTCTGACCATTCTTTCATTGTAGGTATATTTTGCTGATGTAACCCAAGCTTATCTAAATTAGTGAACACCAACATTTGCATGTGCACAATTTTTGGTTAACACCATTAGTTCTACTTGTGTATCGTCGTTGGATACACGTAGAAATAAACGGCCTTCAGAGGTAGTAGAGTTACTCATTTTGCATGTGCATAATAATCTCATATTATCTTCATTGTTTACACAGGCTTGAATATTATCCATAAAATCGAAGAAATAAACGGCCTAGTAGAGTTACTCATTTTGGAGAAATGAAAAGTCAATTCACGGCAATTTCATGCCTTTCATTCAACCAAATGCCCATAGAGTTTTGAATGGTTTATATTAGGGTTGTCTATGGGTACCCATTACCGAACCGAACCGGACCGGTATACTTAGAGTCGGTTCAGGTCCTAAAGTTGGACCCATTAGTAACTTAGGACCCGACGGGTAATTACCCAATTGGGACCCGAATCTAACGGGTCCAAAAAGGTACACCGTTGGGTACCCTTGGTATCAAAATTCGTTTATTCATACTTTTATTCATGTTTTTGCTAGTTTTAGCTTTGATATTTTACTCGTTTTAAATTTTTCTCTTACATTTAATCTTTATTTAGTACATTAATAAGAAATAATAATAAATTTTTATAAAAATTATTTAAATTCAAGCCAAAAAAGAAAAATATTAAGTTTTGAGGTTTTTTTGATAGTTTTCTTAAGACCCAATGGGTACCGGAACAAGACGGGTACCCGAGTATTAAACGGGGTCGGTTTCCGGGGTCCACAAGTTTAAGAACCGGACTGGAACCGTTAGGACCGGACGACCTTTATAGGTAGGGTCCGGGTCCGGATCTAGTGATACCCGGGAGGACCCGGACCCGTTGACACCCCTAGTTTATATATGTGTTTTTCGCCTCCTGTAATTGGCTCTTTCATGAAAGTATTTAGTATTGGAGTCACCCATGTTTTCTTCTTGGCTTCTTTGACTCCAATAATCATGCTCAATATCACACCGGTATTTCAGTTTATCATTTAATCCTACTAACAAATCAACATTAGATGCAGAATGAAGGAGACTATTAACCCTTTCAATTTCAGACTTAGTATCTCTAATATGCACATTAAAAAACATCTTATCTCCTTATAAGACCATTCTCCCAGACCATTTTTAACATAGAAAGGAGATTTAGAGTGTTTAAAAACATAAAAGCCATGAGTGTTATGCACCCAATTCTTAGCAATAACCTGTTTACAATTGCCATCTCTAAGTATGCATTTATTATACCTAAAAGGTTTTTTTTAGCAATACCAGAATATTTGGTACTAGCCAGCATGATGGGCACATGATCACTACCAAAAGGCATTAAATGATAAACAACAAAATTTTGAAAGAAATGTAACCATATATCATTACCAAAAGCCATATCCAATCTTTTTAAAATAAGTCCATTCCCTGATCTTTGGACCACGTAAATGGATTACTAGAATGATTAATGTCTGATAATCCTACTTGAACCCATAAGATTTCCAAAATAATCATGTTGTGGTGAGATATCGCAACCCCCTACATTTTCTTCATTAGACAAAACAAAGTTTAAATCCCCAATCACTACCCAACCTCCTTTATGCACATACCAAGCCCCTCGTAACATATCCATTGCTCTTCCCTAATGGAATCATCTAAGACACCAAAAATACAGGACATAAGAGTTTTGTCACCCTAGCATCAATTTGGACAAGACAATTAATAATATTTAGCCTAGCTTCTACAACGCCAAGGCTAATGCCATCTTTCCATAACAAACATAAACCCCCTAGTACCCACTCGGATTCGGATACCGGACATTGGGAAAATTCGGAGGTCTTATGAGTCTTTCCATTTTTTTTATGATGAGTTTTAGTCTCACTTTAAGAAAATGATGTATGGGTCATTAGATTTAATGATATCCTACGAGATAGTTCCTAGTGTCCTTATTTCCATAGCCTTGGACATTCCAATACATGATCTTCATAGTCTTGTAATGATCACCAGGCAAAGCTAAATTTACCCTCTTCCATTAAAAAATTTATCTATCAAAAAACAAGATATAATTACTCCTAGGAATAACTCGAATGAACAAGAGAATTACTAAGTTTCAAGAAATTGCAACTAATGAGAGTTGTATGAACCCCCAAATTACCGAGAGGTCAGATAGAAATCCTAGAATTAAAACTACCCAAATCAAACAATAAATTAAAATACGGATCAAATGAAACCGAATTAGTGAAGGCGAAGAGTTTTGATAAAACCTGTTAATATATAGCAAGGTTCGCATAGTGGTTACATGTAGTTGACATGTTGTCCCTTTGTATTGAGTGTGAGCTATCAAATGCTTTTGAACCATTCTCCCCAGCAGACTGTGTTGGTATTCCATCCTATTTTCAATTGGAAGGTCATTAAAATTGATAAATACTATCGCTAGTTATCAAACAAACTCTATACTAAAGATTAAAAAAATTCTAAGAATTTTTATGGTTTTCAATTAAAAGACAACTAAGAAAATTTGATTTTATTGACCAACGGAGAGAGAAATCTCAGATTTTGGATTCCACTATTTTTGACATCTAGTAAACTCAAACTTAATATCCTAAACATAATACTCTCAAACTATTCGATCAGTTTGGAACTCAATTTGGACCTTGGAAAATATAGTGTTAATATTGATACGACTTGCGTCGTCATGCAAAAATATAATTTTCTTTACTTTGAAAAAAGTGAATAGCTGAAAATTATATTTTTGCATGACGAAAGAAAATTATATTTTTGAAAACCAATATTAATAATTTTCTTTTTGTATTATCAGATTAATAATTTTTGGACGGTTGAAATAAAATTTTTTAAACAGAAAAAATTATTAATCTGATAATACAAAAAGAAAATTATATTTTTGGACGGTTGAAATAAAATTTTTTAAACAGAAAAAATTATTAATCTGATAATACAAAAAGAGAGTAAATATATGAAATAAATCAAATCTTAAACGGAAAAAATTTTGCACTCGCAATGCGAGTTCAAAAACAAATTCGCAGCATCACAGTCGTTGGATGTTGCAGATATGACATCACAGTCGTTGGATGTTGCAGATATGACATCACAATCGTTGGATGGTGCAGATATGACATAAGTTCATAACTGTGGTTATTGGATGATGTCATATCTTCAACATCCAATGGATGTGATGCTGCGAATTCGCTATTATACATCAATGGTAGCTTCCTCGGCAACCCTAAAAAATGGTTTAGCTACTCATTATAAAAAGGGAAAATTGGGAATACGTCCCATTTTCACTAATCTGTTTGGGGATCTATCCCATAACGGAAAATATTAAGGAATCTATCTGGAGAGAAAATAAAGATTTAAAGGTTAACATCCCACATGTGTGGGGCTTGCACGTGTGGATCAGTGACATTTTCACCCCTCAATGTTTAAATGAGCCACACTGTGGTTGTCTATCGATTTGTACAAGGATACCATAAGAAATTTGGACGGATCAAAATTGAAAAAAATGTACTCCAGCAGATGAATAAACATGCAGAGGGAGAGAGAAGGAGCCTATTGGCCCGTAGTAATTGGAGTTAGGCGACTACGGCAAACAAATCTACTTCTTCTTTTTTCTCTCCATCAAGGTGAAATCTCTCTAAAGCATATTTTCAAACAACTTGGAAGCATTCAACAGATAATAACAAACAAACAAGAAGTATATCTTCCACTTCCCTACCACATCCCTACCAATCTATTTAGGCATTTTAACACATAAGCATAACACGAATTCTAAGGGCACAATCACTGAAAAAGCTCAACGAAATTTGCAAGATATTGTCCCTAGCTGGTCGTCCCATCTTTATGAATTCGGTGTTAACACCAACGTCCGACCACATCACCATGTTTTTCTGCTATTGTGCACAACAAGTTTGACCGATTCAGGCAAATTTTTATTGCTGGCACCAGGGTAACACAACGAAATTCCAAACAAATAACTGAGCCATGGTAGGGGGAAGCAACGCAACTCCATAATTCTGTTGCCATTCAATTCGTACTTTAACCATTTCATACATACACTTCCATGTAAACTCACATCTTGCCGCATAAGAACGAAATTGAATGGCTGCTCATCGTTCCATTAATCTAAACATTGAGGGGTAAAAATGTCATTGATCCACACTTGCAGCCCCACACGAGTCGCATGTTAACCTTTTAACGGTTATTTTCTCTCTCAGGATAGATTCCTTAATATTTTCCGTTATGGGATAGATCCCCAAACAGATTAGTAAAAGTGGGACATATTCCCAATTTTCCCTTATAAAAAGATTAAAACGATAATGATAAATAACCATTCTATTAAAATCGCTTACGGAGAAAGGGGGCTTCGCCGGTACGTTGACGGACCCAATCGCCGGTCAATAGCCTCTAACTAAAACAAGTAACTCCAAAAAAGTCTCTTCACCTTCATTCTGTAGCTAGCACCTCTGTAAGTTGAAAAAACGGCCGATCAAACAAAAGATATCCCCCTCACTAACCGTGTAAGCTCCCATTTTATAGTGGTAACTTCGTTTTCCTTCCGTCGATAGAAAATCTAGCTTATTCCTCGGAATCTTATACATAAGGTACGCATTATCTCTCTTGATCTCAAGTCTTATAAAATGTGTCGATGCCATTACTATTAGTGATTATTTTTAATGCACAGCAAATATGAATATTTTACAAGTTCTCAAAATCCTTTACTTCACCGTCCGTGTGGGCTAGTCTAACTCCCAAAAGCCGTTTTTCAGTCTTCATTTTCGGTAATTTTCTTTGAACCTTAGATGGATGTAACAATTTGTTCAATTCTTCAGATTTCTTTGTTAACCCTACAAAGTGCATCTGTTTGTAATCTTTTGTATGTTTTATCAAAAATCTACTTATTGTTTGTATCCGATAACTTGATGCTTTTAAATCCCTATATATTATCCTCATTGAATGATGCAAGACGCGAGCAGTTATTATTTAGGTATAGCAGAGTCTGTGTTTTATGAGTATTAGGTAGAAATTTTGTCGTTTCGGACATAAAATAAGAGATGCATAAGAACTGTTTGTCAAATTGTTTGAGCTAAAATCGTCATTGTACTGTTCTTGATTGATAATGATGCAGTATGTCTAAGAACGAGGAACTGTTTTATGAAATTTTGTGCACCTTTGGCAAGCTTGAAGTAATCATGACTTTAAAACCGTGTTAGGATGCAATTGAAATGGCCTTGAGGTTACAGGCTAATAATGTAGTTTGTTTTCTCTATGGTTCACCACTAGACTTTTGTTACTTCTGAATTTTGTTTTGCTTAACTAATGTAGTATGTAGTTTTGCCTTTTTCAGTTGTCAACTTCGAAATAACCTACAGAATAATATAAGGAAAGCTTCAAACTTCACACGAGTCAGGTTCAAAGACGCCTGACAAGGCAAACGCCGCCTAAGACCTGTTGCATGACCCTATCGTTCATATTGTATTTTCTTTTTGCTCCATATCTCTCATATTATAAATGATGAGTCAAACTTCGAAAATAGCATTAGAGTGATTGCATCTATGAAAACTCATACGTTACATATCAGTTTCATACTTGAGATTTTTGGAGTATAACTCTAGATTCACGACTGAGTTGAAGAACCTCCCAGGTAAAAACACAATGTATATCTACCTAAAGTATTCTTATGTATGATTTTAGGCACAAGATTTGTTAGGTCTGATTGATGTGTATTCATTGTTAACACTTCAACAACCTCATGAAGATGACATGTAAATTAGAATGTATGCAATCTTATGCAAAGATTTCACCCCTTATTCGACTGTCACGGTTTGAGATGGATTCAAGGTTTCAGTACAAGCATATGTTTTCCCATCTATAGGTATAAAATCTAAACTGAGTGCTACCTGATGCTCAATTGAAACTAAGGGAATATCAGCATGACCATGAAAGAGTGCCCAACTTCGTGATATATAGTTTGATACTCAACCAGCATGCTTAAACGAACATCGCGCATTAGAAAATCCAACCCCTATCATGTAATTTATTCACTCCACTATGAATGATTTTTTTGTTTTTGATAAATCATTTTTGAGTCTTTCAAATGGTGTTTTTATGTTTTTGTTTTTTTTTAACTAATCGTTTAAATCCTCACAAAGTTAATCATCTTCTTCCTTTAGATTTCAGATTAAAAGATTTGGTTCTACAATCAGTTGAAGACTCAAGCATGGCAGAAGAGAGTCCACAGACACTTCCAGCTACCTTTCCGTAGTTCAAATGCCTGTAAAATCTGGAAAAGATTGGAAGGTTGTTGTACCTCGTCGAGGGAAACAAAGAAGAAAAAGAAACAACCCCAAAATTGAAACCATCGAACAAGCACCATGGGCTCCTACTGATATTGAAACCGACCCCGAAAAAGAATCCAAACTGATGCAGAAGATTCAGATATGCATGAATACTCTTGAAAATTCCAAATTTTACAGTACCATCCTGAATCAGATCCTAGCTCCTCAAATCCTGAGTTACTTCACTAGTGTTTTAGCCTCCGAATCGAAGATGCAGATGGTTATATATGGTATTGGCAGCATTGATTCTTATGAAACCCCTCGATTACAACTTGCGCTTGCAATATTGATTAAGAGAAGATTTGATTGGATAGGAGATATTGAGGTTTTTGATCCCGTGCTTTCAAAAACAGAATCTAATGTTTTGGAGGCTTTAGGTTGTTCCGTTCTGTCAGTAAACGAACAAGGGCGGAAACAGGTTTTGAAGCCAACAATGTTTTTCATGCCACATTGTGAGGCCGTCTTGTACGATAATCTTTTACAGGCAAACTGGAAAGCAGAGTTCTTGAATCGTATTGTATTATTTGGCAACAGCTTCGAGAAGTACGCGGAATCTATTTTGGAGTTTAAGAATCTAATGTCATTTGATAACTCTGTGAATCATGTTTTGACGACTCAGAGATTTTCAGTCGAGGTTAAGATTGAGATAGTTTCAGATGAATATTTTAGGCCATTTCATGATTCAAGTTGGCACTTCTTCAATCTGGATCAAGACACGAACCTAGAACTTAAAGTGCATTAAACGAACTGAAATTATTCTCATTCGGCAATCTCTTAAGATTTGAATATCCATTTTGGTGGTCTATATATACCGATTCATTAGAATTTTTATAATTCTGTTTTTGTATTGTGGGTGTTACCTAATTAAAGAAATTGAGGTTGGATTGTTTTAGTACAATACTGGTCTGTTTATCTATTTAGTACTGATAGTAATGTGCTGAAATTTCATGACTGGGATTTATTCTGCTGTGGGTATGTGCAGCGTACCTTGTCAATGGCAACGAGTGCCAGACCAGCTATCTTTTGATGAAGGGAAAAAGAACCAAGCAGATTAATTAAAAAACATAAGCCCAAAAAACTGCTTAAGGTGAAGTTTTTGAGCCAAAAACAGAAATCAGTGCTAGAAAACCTAACATATGAACTGAATTGACTTGGTCAATGGTCAAATTGGACTTTTTGATTTTTTTCCCTCTCTAGGTTTTCCCTCCATTTCTTCCCGCCAAAAAACACAATTTATCAGGAATATAAGAAACTAAATGCTCTACAGAAGTTGAAATCTAGACTCTACAGAGAGAGAAAGGAAATGGAGAAGACTGGAGGAGGCGGAGGAGGAGCACCACCAGCAACAGGGTGTTATAAATGCGGTCGTCCTGGTCACTGGTCTAGAGATTGTCCATCATCCTCTTCAGCGACAAACCCTAACCCTATTTCCACTTCTAATACGAATCCCAAATCTAATACTTATTTCAGTGGATCTTCATCGTCATCTTTCAAAACCGCAGGTGGTGGCTTTTCAAAACCCTTAATAGAGAAACCTATTGAAAAGCCCAAAAGAATTCCAAGAGCTAGACCTAAACTCACTCCTAACCTTCTCCTTTCTGATGATGGCCTTGGTTATATTCTTCGTCATTTCCCTCGATCTTTCAAATTCCGCGGTCGGGCATGAGGTATTACATCTCTCTCCATTTCCATATTTCTTCTTCAATTGTGTCTGTCCATGAGAAATTAACAGGCTGAAGATCTGGGAAACCTAATAGCAAATTTTTTATTAACTGGTCTAAATTTTGATTAGCTGGTTCTTATTAATGACGTGTTTCTTTGTAAGAAAGGAAATTCCACTGATTTATTTTGATGGTTTAACAGGTTGATGATCTGGGAAACCTGATTGATCTATACACTCAATGGCACCATCGTCTGCTTCCTTACTACTCGTTTGATCAGTTCGTTGAGAAAGTGGAACAAGTTGGTGCCACTAGACAAGTTCGGGTAATGTTCTTCTACTATTCCACCTCTCTTTCCAATTTTATGTTTATTGTCTTTAGGAGTAACTGTGAAGTGTGACAATGTTGTGATATATTTCTTAATACAAATGAGTTTTTGCTAAATATAGATAGGAAGGTCTAACAAAACATCCTATAAATGATTGGCTGTGTTGTTTGTTTGGTGCCTATACAGTGATTTGTAATCTTCAGTTGTTTTTGTTGCCAACCTGCCATTATAATATGTATCCCCTTTCTTTTTCTTATCTCAATACTCTGATATCAACTTACTACATAATATGGAAATGGATCAGTCTTTTGTTTCTTTTGATTCTGGTCTATGTTACATTGGAGTGAAACAAGAAATCTAGTTGAAGGAAGATATTTTTGGAGAAAACAGTCTTAATGTACTAGACTATGACCCTTGTGCATATTTGATGTAATGGTGTGTGGTGCATATTTTAACCCATTAGACAGTCAGAAAGCCATAAACTGTACATTTCTTTCATTTTAACCCATTAGTCAATAACAAATTTGATATGCTTTTTGATCAGTTGCATTTTTCAGGTTTTACTTCTTTTTAGTTTGTTCATCTTTTTTTTTTTGGCCAGACATGTGTTAGAGACTTGAGAGACAGAGTTTCCCATGGAGGGGATCCTCAAAGTTACATGAACCACCTGTCCACCTTAACGAGCCTGTTGAGCCAACTCCTGAAACAGGTAAGCATGTATAATTCGCTCTGTGATATTGATTAAAGAAACCTCTACTTGATTAGTTTCGTTTCACGTCACAAGAATTTGGTCTGCACGCATTGCCTTATAGAGTTTCATTACAGACTATAAATAAGTATGCGTGTAAATGGGTAACTGTTACAAATTTTGAGAGTATCATTTTCTTCAACCATATTTTGGTTGTAAATACAAATTGACGATGAAGAATATGCTCAATTAAAGAAGCTTGTGTTATAGATAACAAACTCAACCGAGTTTTGAACAAAAAAATTTTGATTGCAGAGAATGCTAACAACTTGAAAACCCTATTCCTGATGTGGGAGATTCAGTACTGGAGACCCACCATGATATGGATGTGGAGGAAGAAATGCTTGATGAGGTTTACCAGGCGGCTACTACAGTAAGATTTATTTTCTTTACCTATTCTATGAACTTCTCGAGCCCTTTTCTTCTGTAGTTTTGATTCCTTTGTCAAATATTCAGGAGTCTTAGTAGCTTGATCATGACTAATCAGGCTTATTGTTTCTTCCTATCACAGACTAGCACATATTGCAATTGCACAAAACATCATTTGAGAAACTTTAGAAGGAAAATCACACGTGGTGTAGGGTTTAGCAAAACAATCTATATGAATATTCTGCTTACACCCATCACCAACTCAAATGAGAATAACCACAGGGAAAATTTTGTATAAGTAGTAAATCAAAAGACTCTTAGTTACTGTAATAACACAATTGTGTTGTATCTCACTGCATGCTTCTTTAAGTAACACTGCAAGAGCAAGATTGGCATTTGTGGAAGTACTGCTGTTAATAGATAGATCTTATAGTAGTGGAGTATAAATATATGGTATGGAATATTTGGCTTTATGACTCCTCCTTGGGTATTAGCTGAAAGATATGTGTCAACCTGAATATATCTGGCCCATCACTGGTTTATACTGTAGGTCGACTTAACGGATACACTTGCATAATCAGATTCTATAACCGTTTCAGAGCTCTTCCTTAAGTAGTAAAATGTGCTAAAGAAACAAAGCCATTATGGCACATGATATATAATTTGAACTTGGAAAAGATCACAAAGTGATTAGTAGTAAAATGTGTGAAAAGAAGCCTTACGGCACATGATATATAATTTGAACGTGAAAAGATCACAAAGTGATTATTTTGTTGAGCCAGCTTCTTTCTTACAAATCTTTTTAATTACAGGAAACAAGTCATCCATCACCACATCCAGTGACTACTTCAACTGCTCAAGTACCGTCTGATCGCAATAGTTCACTAAATAAATTACCAAATCAGCCATCAGATAATGGGGCAAGTGGTTCTAGCCCTGTCCAATTGTCTGATGAACAAAAAGCTCGTATAGAAGCTAACCGGTTGAAGGCTTTAGAGAGAGCTGCTGCTCGTGCCCTCTTGTCGCAGGCAGGTTAAATTGTTCTTTTTGTTTTGTACATTTTTCTTGTACAATTTACCTTTTAATGTTCCAAGACATGCCTACAATAAATGAATGATACTCTTCTAAAGTTTTTTTTTCATTGCCTTCTTGTATGTGTGTGATAAATTGTCACAGTTCAGGAAACTTAGGAAATTGAACCACACAATTCAAAGTAGGTGAGAATTTTTTTTAGTATGACCAGAAACTATCAGCAAAGCTAGCTTATTTGTTTGACACCAACACAGTTTATTATTCACAGCTAAGTTTTAACAGACTTGTGAATTCAAGCAAAGCTTCATAGTTGCGGTAAGATGACTACCCATCCCGACTAACACTCCTCCGTGCCATGGTTACCCATGGTTTGCTGGCCACATTTGGGGGATCAGCAGAAAGCTTCATAGCTGCTGTACAATGTGTAATTTGGAATTCTAAATCATTTTTCCCTTGATGTTTACCATATCATCTCCTAAAATGCCTCTGATTTTTCCTGACCACTTTTTCGTTGGTTCAAGTTTCATTTCTCAATTTCATAAGAAAAGAATAAGAAAGAAAAACACATTACCGAAACCAAAACCGAGTTGGACATACAAATAAATCAAAGGACTCGAGTCACACTCTAGTAATGTATACGATTCATCAAATTGTTGGTGAAACTACAATCGCATTACAATTCAAACATAGTTCATCACACTATTAGTGAGCTAGATAGATAAATTTGTTGGTGTAGGGGTTAAATATCGCACACGCAGATATCATGCGCTTGAAGACTATTATAAAGGGGCGAACGTACTCGCACGTAGCATATTCCGGATGACGAAGCTGATGACGTCACAAGGTCACGAATAAAGTGTGGAATCCGTACGAGTTAAAGAATACGTGCGAGAAGACCCAATATATGGGTGCGAAGACATCGCATGCCAGATCCGAAAATGGGGGCTTTATTAGCTGTCCTCCACTATGTAAAATTCCTATATATAGGATCAACCACTAGGAGAGAAATTTATTTGCTCCCCAAGTTAGGGTTTTATCTTCACTTCTTTGTATTGATTTCCAAAGCTTAATAAAATTCTTATATGAGTTCTTCATTATGATTTCGTAGTCTAGTTAGCAAATTGTCAAAGGGGTGTGGTAGTGGGATTTTCCACTACTACATTTTGGCGCTAGAATACAGCTCGGGATAGGGATTACACCTGCTTGTGAAAATCTTAGACTGGTTTTTTGAAAATTTCTTATTGTTCTTGTTTTCGTGAAGGATTTTGATCGTTTTCGTTGAGTTTCAATATTCAGGTTCACTTATTTAAAACATAGTTTTCACTTAATAAGGAAGTTTTGGTTTACATAAATTTGTGAGAAAAGTGTTACTTTAGAAACACAAAATGGTAAGGCAAGCACCTGCAGGAGAAAACACAACACCAATTAGGAGGAGTAGAAGAATTGCAGGTAGAAGACGAGGCGAAATCGCAGAGACATCAAGAATGGTAGAGAGGAACAACAGACCGCAACTGGTCAGATCTCAGATTCAGCAGGAACCAAGGGAGAACGATCAAAGAAACTATGATGAAGTAAGCGTTCACACTACGGATACAGATACCGCAGAAGAAAATGAAGGAAGAACACAAGAGGAAGGAGCGGTGGAGAAAACGAGGAGAACATGACCATTGTAGAGCTGTGCAAAGACAAAAAGATGGAAGAAGGAGAGAAGAAGAAATGTGTGCGAACATGACACGTCAAAACGATGAACTAAGGGAGGAGAACCAAAGATTGCAGGAACAAAGGTCGAAACTAGATCCGTAACAACGCGTGCAGCTCAAGGTCAAGGACAAGCGGTAAGTACCTCCACGCGTCAGATCGATCACAAAGGGAATGAACAGAGACAATTTTTAGATAACAATTTGGCTAACAATCTTCAGGTGGGCGAAAACATACAGGAGGAGCGCGAACAAAATCACATGGAAGATCGATATGTACAAGTAGGAGAGAATGAACTCAGGCGAGGACGTCGCAGAGAAGATAAGGCAGAACGAAATGGAGAATATAACCACATCCAAGACGAATCAGAGCAGGAAAATGACCCAGAGCAAGCAAGGATGATTCTCCATGGAAGAGAAATGTTGAGACGCCAAAACGAGAGAGATAGAGCTGCAAAGAAGCATGCAAGGGGCGAAAGGGAAAGGCGAAGAAGAAGGAGAGAAGAGGCCGAGCAACAGGAATCAGAGGAGGCCATGCGTCAAAACAGGCACGAAAACAGACAGGGGCAAGCACGATTGAGAAGATCGATGCAGCAACAAGAAATTCCACCCTCTAACGATGAAATTTTAAGAGAAGTGGCGGAGCTAAGAGAATTAGTGACAAGAGGGAAAGATGGAGGAAAAAGACAGCTAGAAGAAGCAATAGAAGAAGCCGCAAAGACACCCTTCGCACGACGGATACAACTAGTAACGATACCAAAAAATGTGCGCTACCCACATTTCCTAGCATCTTTGATGGGTCTACATGTGCGATCCAAAGATATAAAGACATACAACTTGGCCTTGCTACAATATGAGGATAATGACGTTGGTCTTGTGCAAGTATTTTCCAAATTTGACCTCGCATGAGAAGCTTTGAAGTGGTTCGATGGATTACCAGTAGGTACAATAAGATCATTCGAGCATTTGCAGAGTTTGTTATTGGGACAGTACATCAACAGAAATATGCTAAGACCAGGGATCGAGAAAGCATTCAGCCTACGAAGGAGAACGAATGAAAGCCTGAGAGCTATTACCAGCAAATGGAGGACAATGAGTAGCGAAATGGCAGGACGAGTGGATGAAAGAAATCTCATCTTAGCATTTATCAATGCATTGTTTCCAATCGACTTGTTGTTTACATGTATATTCGGATGAAAGATTTAATAACGATGGCGGAGTCAAAGCTGAGTACCGAGGAAGATTATATCGCTCTCGAAGAAAAGCGAGAGAGACATGAAGTCTTACCCGGTTGCGATTTGAGCGAAAAGGCAGTGAAACGCGAGTATATTACCAAGGATGGCGAACGCTGTTGCGAGCAATGCGCAGGGAAGCAAAGAGACATTAATCATAGAAGATCAACAAAAGCAGGTAGCCATGAATAACAGAGACCAAGAAATGTATGAGCAAGAATACAGAGAGAAGCAATACAATAATCATGGAGGAAACAATAAAGTTGCAAGATTCGACAATTATGGAGAATGATATGGAGGAAACATGAGATATTACAATCAAGGCGCGAACTACAGAGTCCATGATGAGGTCAGGATGCCACCTCTTAACACAACAGTGGAAAAAATCTGGGAAGCTGTTATATTAATGGAAGAGATAACGCCACCACCAAATCTAGGGCAAGAACCACCATCTGGGAGAAGAAGCAAGGAATTCTGTGCTTATCATCGGTTCCACGGTCACACAACGAATAACTGTAAGAATATACAACGAATCATATTAAGGATGATTGGATAAGGAAATCTTAATCACTTCCTAGCTACACCGCTACCACCGCCGCCACAACCAACAACAAGGGGACAATCGTCAGGTGCGGACAAAGGCAAAGACACCTTTCTAATAAAAGTGGAGCGAATGCCAAGAATCTACACTGTAATTCAATAATACACTCATTCAAAAGCATAGAAGACTTCCACGACAATGTGTTGAGCCGCGTATATGCGAGAGATGCCGAAGGGAAGGAAGTAATGAACCTAGCAAAGATACCAAAACTCAAGGAATGGCAGAAGCAGCCAATCACATTTAGCGCAGAAGAAGTATCTGGAGGAGGCGAACTTCATGAGAGTCCATTAGTGTTCATGATAGAGATAATACCAAAAGAAAAATTGGACAAAGAAGAAGATGAAGAGGATGTCACATGGGCGATAAATAGGATACTAATTGACTCTGGGAGCTCGGTGGACATGTTGTTTTATCATACATATAAGACAATGAGAGGAAAAGATGAAGACTTGATTCCTTCAACTTATAAAATATATGGCTTTAATGGATCAACCAACAAGCCAAAAGGAGAAGTCACTATGCGAATACCTCTTAAGACAATCTCTACAGAAATAACCTTTTGTGTCGTGGACGTCGAATCTCCATACAATGCATTAATTGGAAGACCGTGGTAACATAGCATTCTGGGTGTGGCTTCCACATATCATCAGTGTATTAAGTTCCCATTACCCCAAGGCGTTGGAATCATCAGATGAGACACTAATGAAGCAAAACCATGCAATGAAATTGATGTAGAGAAAAGTGAAGCGCGTGCGATTAAAAGAAGAAACATTTGGAAGCGTGACGTAAAAGAGAGCAAGCGATGCGAAAGATTGATGGTTAATTTTATAATAAAAGAAGGATAAGTTGATAATTACCATAAAAGTGAAGAATCATCAAAGGGAGAAGATGCTGGGATAAAAATGGAAAACGAAGAAGGGACTAGCACTGATCAAACTCACAAGAAGCTAGTCAAAGGAGCTAAACAACACGAATATGCGAAGCAATCCAAAAGGGGAAAATTCCAACCAGGAGAGTTAGTCATGAGCGAAATACCACTATATCACAAGCAAGGGAGAAAGAAGAAAGGTAAAATCTATGAAGCACCGATACTGATACGGGGATACGGATACGGGGATACTGATACGGGGATTCGTCTATTTTCAAAAATTGGGGATACGGAATACGTTGGGATACGTGTATTAATTAAAAAATATTTAATTTATTAATAGCGAAAAGAATCGCATAAAGTAAGAAAATTCTAAATTACTATCCGGAATATCAAAAAAAAAAAAAATAGATAAAAAAAAAGATAACCCATCACTCATCAATATTGAATAAGAATGTTAGGGTTAGACATTTATATACTGCTTCTATAGAATAATTTTTGATAAATACGAATATATTATATATCTAAAAATATTTAACATATTCTGTATATAAATATTTGGCAATATTATATATATATATATATATATATATATATATATATATATATATATATATATATATATATATATATTATACTATAAGAAGTGTCCCCTCTAGAATATCCGAGAAGTATCCCAAAAAGTATCCCCTACCCTTTTCGTAATTAATAAAAAGGGACACTTTAAATGGGGTGTCTCGATACGTATCCCCAAGTGTCCTCAAGTGTCCGACAACGATCAATTGTCCCGACACGGATACGTCACCGGTTTTGAGGTGTCCGTGCTTCATAGGGTAAAATAACATGGGCTGGACCTTATGTGGTGAAGAAATATGTTGGGGATGGAATGTACAAGTTGATGGAAGGAATATGGAGAAAATGGAGAATAGGCTTTATAACAAGAAATATATGGAGCAAGATACGGTTAAGGTACTACCTATGTGCAAGCAAGGTGAAGAAGTAAAAGGGGTGAAGCATCAAATAGATTATTATAAAGTATTAATAGGATATTCCTATGTGTACGAATAAAGAAGAGAAAGAAACATCAGAAGTGTACGAGCAAAAGTTATTAAAAGAGAAATTCTATTTCTTCTACAATGCATACTTCTAACATACAAAAAGAAGAATGGGGGCAAAAATAAGACCTCACTAGGGGTGATAGGGTGTAGAATACATCCTATTTACTATCTATTGTTTATGCTTTCTTTTTTGCTATTTTTCTTGTAAATTATGTATTTTACGCTGCTTTTGAGTTTTGTAGCTACTTTGGAGTCACACGGAGGAAAAGAAGAAGAAATTGCTCTATTTGAGCAAAAAGGGCAAAATTGTCATTTCAGGGGCGAACACTATCCTGGAGCCAGACCAAGGTTAAGGGGCAACCCTATTTGAAGGAGTACTAAATAATTCTTGACCAAGGATAAATGAAACTTTAGGCTAGCCCTTATCGTAAATCATTGAGCGTTTTTTAAGTCCTACCTCATTTAACCCAACCCTATATTCGAGAGAGATGACTTTTTCATCTCATCATTTTCTCTGAAATTGAGAGAAGAAAAGCAGCGCAGCTGCTGCTGTATTTGCTCTGTCCGAGAGGTTTAGAGATGATTAAAGGGTGAAATCGAGAGAGAAGGAAAGAATTTGAGTTATGTATGCTTGGAAGTGCTGGATTCTTCTCAGATTTGAGATATAAGTAGATCTGGTGGTGCTGTAATGTTCTTAGAAGATTGAACTCGAGCTGCAAAGATGGGTTCGATTTGATTAGAAATTGGCAAAGTGGTGTTGAGGAGATGAAGATTCAGTGGATGACGGGAGAGGAATTAATGGGTTTGTTGGTTGATAAACCGAAAGCAGAGAGAAGCGAGATCAAAACCCAGAGGAGAAATCGACGATGAATTCAAGTTAAGGGTTGATTCAAGATTGAATCTGGCAGGGAGAGGTGATGGTGTTGTAAATGGAGTTGTTGACCGCTGGTTGAAATTGAGAAGCAGTTATGAAGAAATAAGAATTGGGGATCTCTGTTGAGGTCGAAATGATGGGTCTGTGACAAATTACAAGGTAGGGTGTTTGAATCTGATGTTCAAGGGTTTCTGCAGAAGAAGAAGGTCGCAGAGATGATAGTAACAGCAGTCGATAGAGAAGAACTCAGGGAAATCGAGCTCGGTCTTGAGCTGTTATTCAACACAGAGAGGAGAAATTGAATGGGTTCTGAGCTGATGAAACAAGAGATGGGCTCGACTTGTTTATGGGATTGTGGATCGATTTGAAGAGAAGAGATCGTGGACAAGACTGCCGTTGAGTTACAGGGAGGATTGAAGGGTTGTGAGGCATTACAGTTTAGTGTTGGTGAGACTGAAAGAGCTGTAACAGATGGAGATAGGAAGGAGAAGACGATGCTGCAAAGTGTTTAAGCAACTGATGAATGAGCATTGCTGCAGTGAAGAGTGCTTGAAATAGATGTATGATAGGTTTCTTAACAGGAGAAGACTAAAATCGGCCTAAAATTGGCCTGAGAAATGCCCAGAAACAAGAGGAAACTCTGTCCAATTCTCTGCTCTGGCGAGTCGACTCAGTGAGTCCGATAACGATCCAGACGATTCAACTCACCCCAGTTAGACCAATCAGCCGAGTAAAATGCTGACTCGGTGGCTGATTCACTCCTTCTCCTTGACCCAGTTGACTAACGTAGACCGTTGGTTTGACCGTTATTTCTGACGGTATCATAACGGAATATTCCGTCAACGGAAAAGAGGATTTCAGGTGGCCGGCGGCGACTTTTCTGGCCGGATTCCGGTGAACTTCAGTGACTTTTCAGGTGACCAAAATTACAGAATTTTGTGTGGATTCTTCTCATGGGTGTGAATACTTAGATTTGGGAATTGGATGAAAATTTGGAGGCTTTGGAGAATTGGACTTGAAATTGGAATTGGGCTCAAATTGGGAAAGTGGTGTTATTAAAGGAAAAGGATTCTATTCCTTGGAAGATTTGAGAACATTGAAGCCTATAAATAGAGAAGTTCTCTACACATCTTTTACACACCTCTCTACACACACAACACTTGTGTTTTTGCTTGCTTTTCAAAATTCTTCTTTTAATTATTTGTGTGAACTTGAAAAATTCTCCCTTTAATTATTTGTGTGAATTTCAAAAACATGAGTAGCTAATTTTCTTATTGATTGAGGATGAATTCCTAGTTCTTAATATGATTTGAGTTTTGTTTCAATTCTATCTTGAAGTTTTTCACATGATTATCGTTTGTTTTTACTAATAGGAATGTTTATACATTCATGGTTGATTGATAGGTTGTTTAGAGTGCACGCTAAATTGATTTGTTAATTTGATCTAAAGCTAGTGAAAGTTAGGAGATAAGTAATCGTTTCTTGACTCTTTACATAAGTAGCAAACACGAGACCTTGCGGAGGGATTCCGTGGAGCAATTGTGTGTGAAAACAACGTTAGCAAGTAGACCTTGATCTAAGAGTCTAACTACTAATATTAACCTAATAAGTTCATAAATCTTAATGCGTTTATTTAAATTACATCTAGAGTGATCTACTACTAGGTGGTTTGGTAAATAGAATCCGGTAGTCGAGAACTTCCGTATCCGGTGATACAAGGGATTTAGGGGTTTAGCACTGATCTATCTGCTTTACCTACGGTTGGTGATAATCTGTGACTAATAACATGTGGATGAAAAACATAACTTGAATCATTGTTTTGCAACGAAGAGGATTCCTTGGTCTTGTCTCTCTTATTGATTTCAACTTTATCTTTGAATTGCTTTGTTTATTTTCTTTTGCTTTATACATCCCCCCTTTTTGTGACAATTAAGACAACTAAAACCTCTTGCTCCTCGTGGGAACGAACTTAACTACCACTATATTACTTGTTAATTAGGTGAAAAAATATTAATTAATTTGTTGTGGTTACGACACGCATCAAATTTTGGCGCCGCTCTTCGGGAGCAATGACGATTTTAGTTGTTTTTATTTTTTTTTTCTTTTTGCTTTATTCTTGCTTTGTTAGATTCTATACCGTATCTAACTTAGTTTTTGAGAATCTTGTTTCAGGTGTTATACCTTTGGTGAATGCTTAAAAAGGGCAGACCGAGTCCAATACGTCTTCGATCCGGCACTCAACTAAAGGATTTCATTCGAGCGGTTAACACTCCACTTCCTCCTTCTTCATCAAGTGAGTTCGCAGATTCGGACAAAGAAGAAGAAGCAATGGTTGATCGTACACTCAAGGACCTAGCTTCTCACAGGCTTGATACACAACAATGGTGTATCCAAACTAACTCAACCTTCGAGATCAATCCGGGGTTGATTAGAGAGTTACCAAAGTTCCATGGCATGGTGAATGAAGACCCAAACAAACATCTTATGGACTTCTATACCATAGTTATGGCTATGCTTCCACCGGAGACTAATGCGGATGGAGCAATGTTGAAAGCTTTCCCGTTTTCTTTGGCGGGAAATGCTAAGGAATGGTTATATTATTTGCCTTCCAGAAGTATCACAACATGGAATGGTATGAAGAAACTTTTCCTCGAGAGATATTTTCCCGCATCCAAAGCTACTCAAATTCGCAAGGAGATTTGTGGGTTGAAGCAACATGTGGGAGAGTCGTTGTATGAATGTTGGGAGCGATACAAGAGGTTGGTGGCAAGCTGTCCACACCATCAATTTAGTGACGTTATGTGATGAGTGCTAAATAGTGCATATTTATACACCTTTTTATTGGCATTTTACTCATCTTTTGCGCTTAGAAATCAGATATTATCCCAGATTCTGTGTTTTCTTTGTTTTCAAGAATAAATATTTGTATTAATTAATTTTGTGTTTTTAGGTAATAAATGAAGCTCGGAGAAACTGAGGAGCCCAAAGAGCGAAGAATTGGAGTCGAGCATCTATGGAGCAGAAGCCAAAGCCCGCGCATGCAATGTGATTGCAACCCAACACAAGACATGGGCTCAAGCTATCCATCTCCGACCCACGACCCGGATCCAAGCCCGTATCATTTGAGCCATTAGATTTGCTCCGTCTAGATCCGATGGTCGCTCCTTCATGTACATCGAACTTCGCTGTACTCGCTCAACAGCAGAATCACCAGCTTATATCTTGAGCCGTTCAGATCTCTCCCACGCATCCGACGCTCGCTGCACCACTCACATCAAATCTTGATGCACCCGCTTCACAGCATAGCCCCTATATAAACTCCCTTCACCCAAAAACCTAATTCATTTCTCTTCTTCCTCACCCGACAACACCAGCAGAGCTCTGCTCTCCCCCATCTCCTCCACCCGACCAAACCATCTCCCGCCCTTTGCCGACGGCCCACCGCAGAACAACAGCCATCTCCGCCATCACCTCCTAAGGCTTTCTATCTCACTCATAGTTTCTTCTCTAGAAGCTATGTGAGAGATATAAAGAGTTAGGTTAGGGTAAATCAGAGTAGGGAGCAGAGCCAACGCATCAGAGCCGGAGGAGCAGAGGAGACCAATGAACAAGCGATTCAGAGGCAATTTCGAGATGGGGTTTGACTCTATTTTCTGTTTTGTTTCGATTTTGAAGAAATTAGGGTTTGATATTTTTGCATGTATAAATTGAGTGAAGCTGTGTGTGTTAGGGTTTATGCCAGGCTAGAGCACCGATTTAGGGTTAATTTGTAGTTTAAATTGTTCCAATTATGTTTTAATTAAATCTTCCAGGGTGTTTGATGAAACCCCTGCTCTTCATGTTAAGCATACTTATCTTTAGCTATGTTTTTGCTGATTTATCATATGTTTAGGATTAGTGATTGATTGATGATGTTTACAAGCCTGTGATGAGCTGTACTGTAAGAAGACAACTCATACTAGGGGATTGTTAGCAAATTTAGTTATCAAGCATCCATTTTAGACCTTCAAAGGAAGGCACAAAAGCATAACTTAGATACATTGATCGAGCATGAGGGTGGAGGTGGATTCACCACCTGGTAGCTTCGATTTGTTACAATTCACTTCATTGCCTTAGCTTAGGGTCACATTTCAACATTAGCCGTATCGGCACAAAACCCTGTTGTTACTTTGTCACTCACTTAGAATTCAGTTAAGCAGCCTTAGATCACACTTAAGCACCACAAGTCTCTGTGGTTCGACCCGTACTTGCCGCGTCTCCGATAGACGCCGTGCACTTGCGGTTTATTACAAGTAGGCTTAATTTTATACCCATTCCGAGGCCTACCAAGTTTTTGGCGCCGTTGCCGGGGACTTGGCGTGTGCCCTGCTGATTATCGGCCTTGCTTAACTGATTTCCCTTTCTCCCTGTATATACCCACCTTTTATTGTTATTTGTATTCCCTGTATTAGTGTAACTTAGAGGTAATTTTTCTATCACTTGTATCTTCTATTGCATACTTGCATTCTTGTACTTCTCTTAGTGTTTCATATTAACTTGCATTAGCTGCATTCATGTAAACTGCATCTTTACTTTAAGGTAATGTGCATCCATAATCTGTAGTTTTTAGTTGTGCTCTGAAGTTTGTTTAATCCATTGCATAGTTAGTCCATACTTCTCTTCTTGCATTTTGTAGCTTTTGCAAATCACAGCATCTTGCAACCTAGTGTCAATATTGGTCTTTTTGCGTCAACCTGCATATTTCTGAGCACTGAAGCTTGCTGTTGAGATTACAGGTACCTGTGCTGCTGTGCAAGCCAACCCAGGGAAGGTAGAGGAGCAGAACACAGTTATTATTGGAGCTAAAACCGGTTGGTTGTTCTAAAACTTCAATGTACCTCATTTTTTTATGAATGATAACCCATGTTTCCTGATAACCTAGCTGCTTAGTAAAGTATTTCCCAACCCCTTGCAACATAGAGTACCATTTTGAGCTTAACCTGCAATATCTGAAATGTGTGCATAATTCAGTGACACTTGAGAAAAATGTGTGTTTCTTTGAAACCCGATTGCCTTGTGTGTTCTGTGCATGGAATTTGGATGAACTAGTTGCCTTATCTTTGCAACTTGGTTGACCAAAATAGTTGATACACTGCACCGACTGCTAAATCTTATTCACCTGCCAACTCCAGCCCCTGTAGCTGTGAGGTTGGGCTTGGATAACCCAGTTAGATGCAAGACAAGTTGAGGTCAACTGAGATAGTTGATGCCTCATGCTTTAACCTTCATGTATGTTTAACCTTGTGCTAGGCCTTGATATCTGCTGAGCTTTGCCTACCCCCATCAGCCGCCTGCGCCTGAGCTGCGATTAGGAGGTTAGCCCAACTAGCACTAAACTGTGCATTTGTGAATCTGTGCTTAGCTATTGATTCTCATGATGCTGTGATTTCCCATGTATGACCCTTGAACCATGTCAGGCTAGCATCTCCGATCTCGTGACCTTGCATGCTAAACCGTTGAGCCAGATACCGTGCATGTTAAACTTTGTGAATGTGTGAGTCGTTGAGCACCACTTGCTAAACACCTTGCGTGCTCAGTCCCCTGCCCAATTTGGAAAGCTCATTCCCCTGTGCTTTAAACCCTAAGCCTCGGCAAACTTTGTGTTCACCTCCAGCCCCTGAAGCTGTGAGTTTGAGCACAACCTTGAGCTACATCTTATTTGTGTTGTGCTGTGTAATCTGTGCTTGAAATTGCTGAGGTTTGTTGCTTGTGAGCCCGCACTCATACCTGTGTGTGCTCATTTGCCAATTTGTGATCGAGCTGTGCATAAGCTGCTCAGGTTTCCTTGTATTGTTCTTGCTCTGGGCAACTCAATTTGTGCATACAACCTGCACAAAAACAACCTGTGCATGAACCCTGAAGCCCATAACCTGGGCTGAACATAGCTTAAACCCACCTAAGCTGCCCACAACCTGGGCTGTAATCCTGCCAAGCCCAACCTACAAACTGTGCTGGGCTGTTTCTGCCTAAGCTAAACTGCTGGGCTGGACCTGGGCTGTAAACCAAGCTGTGCAACCACCAGGCTTTCCAAGCAACCACTGAGCCATACCATCTTGATCCGAAAGACCTGGGCTGTAAACACAACCTGCATTCCCACAAAACCAAATAACCTGGGCTGAACCCTTAACAGCCAAACCCATATCAGCTGAACTGTTGGGCTGTCTGCACACACTGAGCCCACATCATCTGGGCTGAAATACACTTAGTCAGCTGGGCTTAACAAATTCAAAAAGCAACCTTTTGGGCTTACTCTTAGAATCAGGTGTCATTTTCTTTTGTGGGTTGTATCTCTCTGGGCTGAGTACAAACTTGTTCTGTGCATGAGCTATTTGCACAAGCCCAAAGCCCACTGCCCAATAAACCAAATTCCACTCAAACCAAATGAAACCCAATAAACCAAATTGAGTCCATTACAACTGGGCTTTGAGTTCAATTTGAGTGCTAAATCATGTCAGGATTTTGTCTGCAACTGGGGATACAAACAAATCAATTAGAGAACTTGCTTACGGGCATGATTCATGTTACGAACCCCCACATACAATAGTGATTTTAGGGAGTATTATTATGAGCCTTCTCGGTGGCCCCGACCTTGAATACTCATACCCTAACCATCATGAGCACATGTATCAGTCACCACAGTGGGGAGATGAACAATTTTATACTCCCCCGACTCCTTGTTTACAATCACTAATGGAAACGCTCATGGAGCAAAATGCTAGGCTTGAACTGAATGCAATACATGACCATCCATATAGCAACATATCTCAATTTCCCTTCCCTAGTGAACCTCATGCTCAACCATACAATGAATATCCATATGAGGAATGCATACCCACTAGTGAAGACTCTCCTTCAATAGAACAACTCACTATGATTCTTCAAAGGAACCCTGATTGAGTTACAAAATGAAGATTGGAAGGAAACTTATGATAGGATGTTTGTTATCTACGATAATTTTGAAAATAGTGTTTCTACTCCTACTCATGCAATTAACACCGAATATGAACCTAATCTAGAGGTAAATGAGTACACTAGAAATGCTACAATTTTGAATAGGAAACGCATTTTTGCTATGATGATGATGATGAATATGATATGTTAGAAGAGCATGTGCATTGAAAATATGATAGAATCTTTAGGTTCAGAGACATTAAGTGTCTCTTCTGTGAACCCTATGAATGATGCCTCTTGTAACATTCATACATGTGATATTAACTCTGAGCTTGGTTTTGTGAAATTCTTCAGTGAATGTGAGCATGCTGCACAACTTGTTTGTGACTTAGGAAAGGATGAATCTTCTCAGACACTAATATTCTTATGGACCATGATATTATTTTTGTGTCTGATTCCCTGGCCATGTCACAATATGTTGCCTCCTCTGATGAGTATGACATGGAAAGTGATGAATTGTTCTATGCTGGTGAACATGATTTACCTTCTTCCGACTTTAGGATAATGTGTGATGGTGCAAATGATTTTATAAATGAGAACAACTTAGATGCACCTAACCTCTCTCCTGAGTCACAAATTGAAACTCCTACACCAAACCTAGGTGTAGTTTGTAACAAAATTGCAAAACCAACTTTTCTGAAAATGCCTAACTTAGGCCTAGAACTTTGTGCTTCCCAAGTCCTCTTGGACTATTTTGCATCAAAGTATAACACTCTTAAGGAGCCACAGTTGGAATGTGTATGTCACTTTGTTATTAGCAAAACTCATTTTGAGTTAGACCTTTTGCATGATGTACCTTTTAAATTTGCAAGATTTTGTGCTCAATACCGCACCTGTTCACAAGTTTAGGTTTGGGGGAAACTCCTTCCCATTTGCAGTCTTACTTGCACTCTCATATTATATTTGTGTAAGACTGTTGATGTTTGTATATATTTTCTATTGGGTTGATCCTCAACTCTTTAGATTGTTAGTGTATGGTGAACTTTCATTGTATATAATCCAGTAGGACTTGTTAAAATTTTCTTTTCTTGAAACGGTTAAGTCTTCTTGTGCATATTTTGTGCTAATCCGATATGATCTCCGCTGAGAACGTTGGATTCTAGCCTTGACTAGTGAAGCTCTAACCGTGCTACCGCCGACATCCGGTAATCTCTTCCCTTTTCTCTTATCAGCATAGTTCTCATGGTATGTAACTGTTTAAAATTTTTCTATCTGTCGACACATTGAGGACAATGTTTGATTTAGGTTTGGGGGTGCATTTGCATATTTTTGCATATAGAGTTTTTAGTCTTTTTAATCTTTTATTTTCAAAAAAAAAAAAAAAAAAAAAAAAAAAACTCTTTTTGAAAACCTCCAACTTTTAGAGATTTTAGAGTCACTAGCATGCTTCTAGCTATGTTTACATAGAGAATCTGACCGAAATAACACAAATTGGAAGTACCGGAGAACACAATCGGGTTTCTTAGTTGATTAGAGCGTTAAAGTTGGATTTAACCATACCGGAGAGCGAATTAGGTGATGTTAGATATTCGGTAGTAGAATTGTGATCACCCATAGTGGAGACTACCCATTTTACATCAAGTGAGGCACCAACCTTCAATTTTTTGCAACTTTCTAGAAAAGCTGTTAGAGTGTGTGTCACCGTACATCAATTCCGGGTAGGAATGGTGAGCTACCCAACTTCGCACCATTTTCAGCACTACTTTTGATCTCTTGAGTGCTAGTTTTTGTCAATCATGAGGGTGACGTTTAAAGAAGAAAACTCCTTCTAAATACCGATTTGCAGTTAGCATCACTCTCTCTCTCAATCATCAAGACCCATAGAAACACATCATCGTCAGCAAGCGGAGCATCATCAGAATATTGAAAGAAAAATTGATATAGTCCAAGGTTTATGTACAACAAAGAAAAAGAAAAGAAAATAGGATGAGAATTAATAAAATTTATAAAATCAAGACAATACAAGTTGTGGAAAAATTGAGTGTTAAAGTCCTTTGTCCATGGAGTTAGTTGTTTCATTATTTGTTTTTTTTATTTATTTTCACTTATTGTAAACACATCAAAAAAAAATCAAAAAATAAAAAAATCAAAAATCAAAAATCAAAATCAAAAAAATAAAATAAAATAAAAATAATAATATTGTAGTTTATTTTTGCTACCACCATGGTAAAGAGAGTTCAAGAAGAAAAATCCAAACAACAAGGAAATTGAGTAGAAAAGTTAAAAATTGTCAAGTTTTGTGAAGTTTAGAAGTTCGTCATCAACAATTGAAGACCGAAGACCGAAGATTGAAGGCGTTTCTATGGTTCTTATGAGAGAGTGATATTAATTGCCGATCGGGTGAGAAGTGAGTGAGTACTCCCATCCTTTCTAATGGTTGATTTCCTTTCTTAGAGATCATCGGAAAAAGATTCTTTTGTCCACACTACGTGGAGTCTCCAGAAATTATTTCGGAAGGTTATCCTTCTTACCTACAACGTGTGCATGATTTCTCTCTTTACTCCTACCTGCACACATGAGAGACTAAAAAGCGATCTTTTTGAGTGCAATTATCATAAAACCCTAATGGTGAGGCAGAAGTCGAGGCTTATGATCACAATCGAATCCGAATTCTTTCATATGGTATGGTTACTTCTCGCTCAGCACTTAAGGATGAGAATGCGTTCTTTGATAGTTCTAACTTCATTACTAGCATGCAGAAACTCTATATCCTCATAGCTCCTTGGATGCTTGAGACTCTTTTACACTCTGAAGTTGGAGAAGGTTTTGTGGGTACACCTCTTGTAAACCCTCACGAGACTACAACTCGTCCACTAGGGACACCTAGGGGTTTAAAGGCTTAGTGCATACGCTAAATGCATTCGAGAGACTGCGACAGGGGTATAGTTAGGATTTCTTAATTTTGTTTCACTTGAGGACAAGTAAAATTCAGGTTTGGGGGTATTTGATGAGTGCTAAATAGTGCATATTTATACACCTTTTATTGGCATTTTACTCATCTTTTGCACTTAGAAATCGATATTATCCCAGCATTCTCGTGTTTTCTTTGTTTTCAAGAATAAATATTTGTATTAATTAATTTTGTGTTTTTAGTTAATAAATGAAGCTCGGAGAAACTGAGGAGCCCAAAGAGCGAAGAATTGGAGTCGAGCATCTATGGAGCAGAAAGCCAAAGCCCGCGCACGCAACAGTTGCAACCCAACAAAAGACATGGGCTCAAGCTATCCATCTCCGACCCACGACCCGGATCCAAGCCCGTATCATTTGAGCCATTAGATTTGCTCCGTCTAGATCCGATGGTCGCTCCTTCATGTACATCGAACTTCGCTGTACTCGCTCAACAGCAGAATCACCAGCTTATATCTTGAGCCGTTCAAATCTCTCCCACGCATCCGACGCTCGCTGCACCACTCACATCAAATCTTGATGCACCCGCTTCACAAAGATAGCCCCTATATAAACTCCCTTCACCCAAAAACCTAATTCATTTCTCTTCTTCCTCACCCGACAACACCAGCAGAGCTCTGCTCTCCCCATCTCCTCCACTTTGACCAAACCATCTCCCCGCCTTGGTGGCAAGCTGACCAACTGCAACAACAGCCATCTCCGCCATCACCTCCTAAGGCTTTCTATCTCACTCATAGTTTCTTCTCTAGAAGCTATGTGAGAGATATAAAGAGTTAGGTTAGGGTAAATCAGAGTAGGGAGCAGAGCCAACGCATCAGAGCAGGAGGAGCGAGAGGAGACCAATGAACAAGCGATTGTGAGGCAATTTCGAGATGGGGTTTGACTCTATTTTCTGTTTTGTTTCGATTTTGAAGAAATTAGGGTTTGATATTTTTGCATGTATAAATTGAGTGAAGCCGTGTGTGTTAGGGTTTATGCGGGCTAGCAGAGCACCGTTTAGGGTTAATTTGTAGTTTAAATTGTTCCAATTATGTTTTAATTAAATCTTCCAGGGTGTTTGATGAAACCCCTGCTCTTCATGTTAAGCATACTTATCTTTAGCTATGTTTTTGCTAATTTATCATATGTTTAGGATTAGTGATTGATTGATGATGTTTACAGCCTGTGATGAGGTATCTTGTAAGAAGACTGACTCATACTAGGGATTGTTAGCAAATTTAGTTATCAAGCATCCATTTTAGACCTTCAAAGGAAGGCACAAAAGCATAACTTAGATACATTGACTGAGCATGAGGGTGGAGGTGGATTCACCACCCGGTAGCTTCGATTTGTTACAATTCACTTCATTGCCTTAGCTTAGGGTCACATTTCAACATTAGCCGTATCGGCACAAAACCCCGTTGTTACTTTGTCACTCACTTAGAATTCAGTTAAGCAGCCTTAGATCACACTTAAGCACCACAAGTCTCTGTGGTTCGACCCGTACTTGCCGCGTCTCCGATAGACGCCGTGCACTTGCGGTTTATTACAAGTAGGCTTAATTTTATACCCATTCCGAGGCCTACCATTATGATACTCCAATACTTCTACGAAGCTCTCCACCCAAGTGATAGATCTCTTCTTGACGCCGCGGGTGGTGGTGCACTAGTGAACAAGACGGTGACCCAAGCTACCGAGTTGATTGAAAGTATGGCTGCGAACTCGCAACAATTCTACACAAGAGATGAACCCATGGTTAGGCGAGTGCATGAAGTTAGTGATTCATCATCACATCTTGATCAAAGAATGGGTAACATGGAGATAATGATTCAAAGGATGGCCGCGGTAATTATTCCGGATGGTGAGACCGAACAAGTAAATGCTTTATATCCAAATCAAAGGCCAAGGTACGATCCATACTCCAATACCTATAATCCCGGTTGGAAGGATCATCCTAACTTTAGTTATGCAAACAAGCAAGCGGCGGCTCCTAATCCATATGCGCAACAAGGTGGTTTCCAACAATCACGCTTCCAACCTCAACAACAATTCCAACCACAACAAGTCAAGGAGCGTGATTCTTCGAATGATGACAAGCTCAATGCGTTAATGCAAGGCATGCAAGGTCTTACTTCTATGTTACAACAAAGCCAACAAAAGACCGATTCGGCAATCAAGGATTTACAAACTCAAATGGGGCAATTGGCGACCGATGTGAACTTATTGAAATCTCAAGCATCCACAAAACTTCCTTCACAACCATTTGTGAATCCAAGAGAGAATGTTAATGCGGTTACCTTACGAAGTGGAAGACAAGTGGAGGGTCCAAGTCATCATGAATAAGTTAGTGAAGAGGTAGTCAAAGACAAGGAGGAAGCCGCACCAAAGGAAAATTCAACATCAACCGACCAATCCAAGGAACCGGTTCCTACTTTCACTGCTCCACCTCCTTTTCCTAGTCGTTTTGCTAAATCCAAGAAAGAAGCTCAAGACAAGGCACTCATGGATATTTTCAAGAAGATTGAAATCAACATCCCATTCATTGAGGCCATCAAGACAATGCCAAGGTATGCAAAGTTCATGAAGGAATTATGCACAAAGAAGGATAGGTTGCTTGATAATTAAATTACTAAAGTTGGCGAGAGTGCGTCGGCTATGCTATTAAAGAAGATGCCTACAAAGTGCACGGATCCCGGTGGTTTCACGGTGCCAATTACTATTGGTAAGAAAAGGTTTGAACATGCTCTACTTGACTTGGGTGCTTCCATTAGTGTGATGTCGGCCGAAATATATGACTCCTTGAATCTTGGACCTTTGAAAGAGACAAGAGTTATTATCCAATTAGCAAACAAGTCTAACATATATCTTAAGGGACTTGTAGAAGACGTGCTAGTGCAAGTAAATGAGCTTATTTTTCCGATTGATTTCTTCGTGGTGGATATGGACAACAATGAGAACCGATCATCTACTTCTTTACTTCTTGGGAGGCCATTTATGAAGACCGCAAAGACGAAGATTGATGTTGATAAGGGTACACTTACTATGGAATTCGACAAACAGATAATACACTTTAACATATTTGAAGCCATGCGCTACCCAAGTGATGTGCATTCCGTTTACTCCATTGATGTGGTTGATTCATTAGCGCAACAAATGGTGGAATTGAATCAAGAGGATGAACTTGACGTGGTGTTGCAAAAGGGCATTGAATTGGACATCCACGGCTTGTCTAACTTGGATGTTGAAATCTCCAAGGAATTGGTGGAGATGTGTGGTGCCTTGGCGACATTGCAAGAAGCTAAAAAGGGTAATGTTTCGTATATTTCTTTACCCGTGAATGATGAAATACTTGTACCATCTATTGTGAAGGCGCCCAAACTAGAATTGAAGCCACTTCCGGACCATTTGAAGTATGCTTTCTTGGGAGATGGAGATGAGCTTCGGTGATTATTGCAAAGAACCTCACACCGGTACAAGAAGACAGTTTGCTTAGAGTCTTGAGAGAGCACAAAACGGCTATTGGGTGGACAATTGCGGACATCAAAGGTATTAGTCCATCCATGTGCATGCATAGGATTCTAATGGAAGAGAACGTGAAGCCGATACGTGATGCTCAACGTAGGCTTAATCCTCCCATGATGGAGGTTGTGAAGAAAGAGATACTCAAATTGCTAAGTGTGGGGGTAATCTACCCAATTTCCGATAGCAAGTGGGTTAGTCCGGTACAAGTGGTACCAAAGAAGTCCGGAGTCACGGTTGTTCGAAATCAAGACGATGAACTTGTTCCTACAAGATTTCAAACCGGTTGGAGAGTGTGCATTGACTATAGAAATCTTAATTCCGCAACCCCAAAGGATCACTTTCCTTTACCTTTCATTGATCAAATGTTGGAGCGGTTAGCGGGGCATTCTTATTATTGCTTCTTGGATGGTTATTCGGGATACAACCAAATTGTTATTGCACCGGAGGACCAAGAGAAGACCACTTTCACTTGTCCGTTTGGAACGTTTGCATATAGAAGGATGCCGTTTGGCCTTTGCAATACGCCGGCTACTTTTCAAAGATGCATGGTAAGTATATTCTCGGATTATGTGGAGCGCATCATCGAGGTATTTATGGATGACTTTAGTGTTTATGGCAATTCTTTTGATGGTTGTTTAAACAACCTTGAACTAGTTCTTAAACGATGCATAGACACAAACCTTGTCCTTAATTGGGAGAAATGTCACTTTATGGTAAACCACGGCATAGTACTTAGTCACATTGTGTCCTCTCGAGGGCTCGAAGTGGACAAGTCAAAGATAGATTTAATAAGAAACTTACAATATCCTACTTCGGTGAGGGAAATCCGTTCTTTTCTTGGCCATGCAGGTTTCTATAGGCGGTTTATCAAGGATTTCTCCAAAATCTCCATGCCGATGTGCAAGTTATTACAAAAGGAGGTACCTTTTGACTTCAACAAGGAATGCAAGGATACTTTTGACACATTGAAGGAAATGTTGACAAGTGCGCCGATTATCAAGTCACCGGATTGGAATCTTCCATTTGAATTAATGTGTGATGCTAGTGATTATGAGGTTGGAGCCGTTTTGGGTCAAAGAGTGGACAAGTTGTCCCATGTCATCTATTATGCATCTAGGACCCTTAATGATGCACAAATCAATTATTCTACCACGGAAAAGGAGTTATTGGCTATAGTTTTTGCATTGGAAAAATTTCGATCATACTTGGTGGGTACAAAGGTTATTGTGTATTCCGATCATGCCGCGCTAAGACACTTAATAAAGAAGAAAGAAGCTAAGCCAAGATTAATCCGGTGGATCCTATTGTTACAAGAGTTCGACATAGAAATTCGAGACAAGAGAGGTGTGGATAATACCGTTGCGGATCATCTTAGTAGACTTGTTATGTCTCAAAAAGAACTTCCATTACAAGACCGCTTTCCGGACAAACAACTTTTCTCCACGGAAGAATCAACACCTTGGTACGCGGATATAGTGAATTACTTGGTGACAAGAAAGGTACCTAGTACAATGTCTAACTTCCAAAAGATGAAACTTAAGAAGATAACTAAGCAATATGTGTGGGATGAACCATAATTATGGAAATATGGCGTTGATCAAATAATGCGAAGGTGCGTACCTAACTCCGAATTTCAATCCATTCTCTCCTTTTGCCACACTTTTGCTTGTGGTGGCCACTTTGGTTCTAAACGTACCGCCGCTCTCAAAGTTCTCGAGAGTGGATTTTATTGGCCCACCTTGTTTGAAGATTCATATATCTTTTGTAAATCGTGTGATAGATGTCAACGAACGGGCAATTTAGGTGCTCGAAATCAAATGCCACTCACACCAATTCTCGCCGTTGAGATTTTTGATGTGTGGAGTATCGATTTTATGGGCCCTTTTGTCAATTCGAATGGAAACTTTTATATACTTCTTGCCGTAGATTATGTTTCGAAATGGGTGGAAGCTAGAGCCACCAAAACTAATGACTCTCAAGTTGTTTGTGATTTTGTAAGAGAAAACATATTCAATAGGCATGGTACACCAAGAGTGGTGATAAGCGATGGAGGCTCACATTTCAAGAAGGCTTTCCATGCTCTCCTCAAGAATTACAACATAATACACACAATTGGTACACCTTACCATCCACAAACTAGTGGACAAGCGGAAATTTCAAATCGTGAGATCAAGTCCATTCTTGAGAAAACGGTGAATACCACAAGGAAAGATTGGAGCTTTAAGCTCAACGATGCACTTTGGGCGTATAGAACGGCGTATAAGACACCGATTGGTATGTCTCCATATCGGTTGGTTTATGGCAAGGCTTGTCATCTTCCGGTTGAACTTGAACATAAGGCTTATTGGGCGATAAAGAAATTCAACATGGAGTATGATGAATCGGGGAAACAAAGAAAGTTACAACTAAATGAGCTAGAGGAGATACGTAATGATGCTTACGAGAGTGCCCGTATTTACAAGGAAAAGACCAAGCTTTTTCATGACAAGATGATTTCTCGTAAAAGCTTCATCGTGGGACAAAAAGTCCTTTTATATCATTCTCGCCTTAAACTATTTCCTGGAAAGTTAAGGTCCCGTTGGATTGGACCATATGTTGTTACTAATGTTTTTCCTCATGGTGCAGTTGAAATTACTAGTCTTAGAGATAATTCGGTTTCCAAAGTCAACGGCCATAGATTGAAGCCATACTATGAGAACATCGCTTATGTGAATTTGGATGAACTTCTATTTGGAGATTCACTCCCTCTGGAGGAGTAATGTGCAGCAAGAGCTAAGTCGGGCCGTCGACTTTAAAACAAGCGCTTAATGGGAGGCAACCCATAGGTTTTGTATCTCTTATCCTTTTGCTTTTTATTTTTGTTTATTTTTCTTGTTCCATATCATGTTAAAATTTCCCACCTTGACTTTACTAGGACGATTCAATTACATTGAGGACAATGTAAGGTTTAAGTGTGGGGGAGTGGTTAAGCATGTATTTAAAAAAAAAAATTTATTAAAAATTAAAAAAAAAAAAAGTTTTACATAAAACCTCCAACTTTTAGAGATTTTAGAGTCACTAGCATACTTCTAGGTATGTTTACATAGAGATTCTGACCGACATAATTGAACTTGGAAATGTTAGAGAACTACATTCGGATTTCTTGCTTGTTAGAGTGTTAAATAATGGATTTAATCATGCCGGTGATGCAAATTTGGTGCAGGGAGAAATGCATTATTAGAGTTGCTGATCAATCATTAGTGGAGACTACCCGTATTCATATCATGTGAGGCACCGACCAAATATTCTTTGTAGGCCGACTAAAGAGCTTTCTTTTGAGTGTGTGTTACCGTACGTTAATTAGGGTAGAATGGTGAGCTACCCAACCTCCCACCAATAGAAGCACTACTCTTTGATCTCTTGAGTGCTAATTTTGTCAATCATGAGGGTGACGTCTATAGATGAAAGCCTCCTTCTTGTAGTTCGATTTGCAGTTAGCACCACTCTCTCCACAACAACGGATCCATAGAAACACCATCATCATCAACAAGGAGCGACATCAAAATCTACAAGGAAAGTTGGAAAAGTTCAAGGTTTATAAGCAACGGAACGAGAAAAGAGCAAATTTCAAATTCAAGTAAGCAACATACAAAGAGCATATTTTTACATATATGTTGAGGACTTACAATACAATGAGGTAATTCTATATCCAAGTATGAAGACTTATTTATAAGAGCAAAGAAAAGCAAAAGGTGAGAATTATTGAAGTTTATGATTTTGAGGCGATACAAGTTGTGAAGAATCAAGCGGTAAAATACTTCTCCCACGGCTATGGTTTATTTTGTATTTAATTTCTCTTGTGTTTAAAAAAAAAAAAAAAAAAAAAAAAAAAAAAAAAAAAAAAGAGAAATATTTGTTTTGTTTTTATTTATTTAATAAGCCGTGGGGAAGGAAAATCTATAAGGTAGTTTCAAGCGACAAGGATTTTAAGGTAAAAAGAGTTACAAATTGTTAAGGATTTATGAAATTCAAGAGTTTATCATCAATAGTTGAAACCGAAGACAAAGACCAAGAAGATAAAGACGAGGAGCGGAAGACGTTTCTATTGGATGCCGTGAGAGTGGTGTTATCATAATTGGCGATCGGATGTGAAGGTGAGTAAGTAATCTCATCCTCGATAATAGTGGTTGATTTCCTTTCTTAGAGATCGTCAGAAAAATGGTTTTTCAAAATGTTGAAAGATGTGGGTTTTTAAAAATATTTCGGAAGTTGTCCTTCCCACCATTCAACGTGTTGCATGATTTCTCTCTTCATTCCTACCTGCACACATGTGAGACCCATAAAAAGCCGTCTTTTTGAGTGCAATTATCATAAAATCCTTTTTGGTGAGGCAGAAGTCGAGGCGAAATGCTTATTGATCGTTTCTCAAACACGCGTTCTCTCATTATGGTGTGGTTATTTCTCACTCAACATTTAAGAATGAGAATATGTTCTTTAGTATTTCTAACTTCTTATTACTAGCATGCAGAAACTCTATGTCCTCATAACTCCTTGGATGCTTGAGACGCTGGAACGCTTTGAAGTTGTAAGTTTTAGTTTGATTTGCTCGAGGACTAGCAAAGTCTAAGTGTGGGGGAATTTGATAGGGTGTAGAATACATCCTATTTACTATCTATTGTTTATGCTTTCTTTGCTATTTTTCTTGTAAATTATGTATTTTACGCCTGTTTTGAGTTTTGTAGCTACTTTGGAGTCACACGGAGGAAAGAAGAAGAAATTGCTCTATTTGAGCAAAAAGGGCAAAATTGTAATTTTAGGGGCGAACACTATCTGGAGCCCAGCCAAGGTTAAGGGGCAACCCTATTTGAAGGAGTACTAAATACAGCCCAGCCAAGGATAAGGGGCTGGAAACTTTAGGCTAGCCCTTATCAGAATCTGTTGAGCGTTTTTAAGTCCTACCCTCATTTAACCCAACCCTATATTCGAGAGAAAGTACTTTTTCATCTCATCATTTTCTCTGAAATTGAGAGAAGAAAAGCAGCGCAGCTGCTGCTGTATTTGCTCTGTCCGAGAGGTTTAGAGATGATTAAAGGGTGAAATCGAGAGAGAAGGAAAGAATTTGAGTTATGTATGCTTGGAAGTGCTGGATTCTTCTCAGATTTGAGATATAAGTAGATCTGGTGGTGCTGTAATGTTCTTAGAAGATTGAACTCGAGCTGCAAAGATGGGTTCGATTTGATTAGAAATTGGCAGTGGTGTTGAGGAGATGAAGATTCAGGGACAGACTGGAGAGGAATTAATGGGTTTGTTGGTTGATAAACCGAGCAGAGAGAGAAGCAGATCGAAACCCAGAGGAGAAATCGACGATGAATTCAAGTTAGGGGTTGATTCAAGATTGAATCTGGCAGGGAGAGGTGATGGTGTTGTAAATGGAGTTGTTGACCGCTGGTTGAAATTGAGAAGCAGTTATGAAGAAATAAGAATTGGGGATCTCTGTTGAGGTCGAAATGATGGGTCTGTGACAAATTGCAAGGTAGGGTGTTTGAATCTGATGTTCAAGGGTTTCTGCAGAAGAAGAAGGTCGCAGAGATGATAGTAACAGCAGTCGATAGAGAAGAACTCAGGGAAATCGAGCTCGGTCTTGAGCTGTTATTCAACACAGAGATGAGAAATTGAATGGGTTCTGAGCTGATGAAACAAGAGATGGGCTCGACTTGTTTATGGGATTGTGGATCGATTTGAAGAGAAGAGATCGTGGACAAGACTGCCGTTGAGTTACAGGGAGGATTGAAGGGTTGTGAGGCATTACAGTTTAGTGTTGGTGAGACTGAAAGAGCTGTAACAGATGGAGATAGGAAGGAGAAGACGATGCTGCAAAGTGTTTAAGCAACTGATGAATGAGCATTGCTGCAGTGAAGAGTGCTTGAACTAGATGTATGATAGGTTTCTTAACTGGAGAAGACTAAAATCGGCCTAAAATTGGCCTGAGAAATGCCCAGAAACAAGAGGAAACTCTGTCCAATTCTCTGCTCTGGCGAGTCGACTCAGTGAGTCCGATAACGATCCAGACGATTCAACTCACCCCAGTTAGACCAATCAGCCGAGTAAGATGCTGACTCGGTGGCTGATTCACTCCTTCTCCTTGACCCGAGTTGACTAACGTAGGCCAGTCGGTTTGACCGTTATTTCTGGCGGTATCATAACGGAATATTCCGTCAGCGGAAAAGAGGATTTCAGGTGGCCGGCGGCGACTTTTCTGGCCGGATTCCGGTGAACTTCAGTGACTTTTCAGGTGACCAAAATTACAGAATTTTGTGTGGATTCTTCTCATGGGTGTGAATACTTAGATTTGGGAATTGGATGAAAATTTGGAGGCTTTGGAGAATTGGACTTGAAATTGGAATTGGGCTCGAATTGGGAAAGTGGTGTTATTAAAGGAAAAGGATTCTATTCCTTGGAAGATTTGGAGAACATTGAAGCCTATAAATAGAGAAGTTCTCTACACATCTTTTACACACCTCTCTACACACACAACACTTGTGTTTTTGCTTGCTTTTCAAAATTCTTCTTTTAATTATTTGTGTGAACTTGAAAAATTCTCCCTTTAATTATTTGCGTGAATTTCAAAAACATGAGTAGCTAATTTTCTTATTGATTGAGGATGAATTCCTAGTTCTTAATATATGATTTGAGTTTTGTTTCAATTCTATCTTGAAGTTTTTCACATGATTATCGTTTGTTTTTACTAATAGGAATGTTTATACATTCATGGTTGATTGATAGATTGTTTAGAGTGCACGCTAAATTGATTTGTTAATTTGATCTAAAGCTAGTGAAAGTTAGGGAGATAAGTAATCGTTTCTTGACTCTTTACATAAGTAGCAAACACGAGACCTTGCGGAGGGATTCCGTGGAGCAATTGTGTGTGAAAACAACGTTAGCAAGTAGACCTTGATCTAAGAGTCTAACTACTAATATTAACCTAATAAGTTCATAAATCTTAATGCGTTTATTTAAATTACATCTAGAGTGATCTACTACTAGGTGGTTTGGTAAATAGAATCCGGTGAGTCGAGAACTTCCGTATCCAGAGGTGATACAAGGGATTTAGGGTTTAGCACCGATCTAGTGTTTTACCTACGGTTGGTGATAATCTGTGACTAATAACATGTGGATGAAAAACATAACTTGAATCATTGTTTTGCAACGAAGAAGGATTCCTTGGTCTTGTCTCTCTTATTGATTTCAACTTTATCTTTGAATTGCTTTGTTTATTTTCTTTTGCTTTATACATCCCCCCTTTTTGTGACAATTAAGACAACTAAAACCTCTTGCTCCTCGTGGGAACGAACTTAACTACCACTATATTACTTGTTAATTAGGTGGAAAAATATTAATTAATTTGTTGTGGTTACGACACGCATCAGGGGGCAACAAAATTTAAAACCTCTAACTAGGGAGGCTGGGTATCCAATTGTGGCGTGCACCCTAGTTCGCACTTGTGCAAGAGGCAATATAAATAAGCCCCAACGTGCATCATAATTGGTGAAAACCTAGTAATGCATGGCTCGGGTGAAAGCCATACCAACCCTGGAACCCGAGTCATGGATATAAAGGGGCGAAATAAAAGCCTATCCGGTAGAGACTTCTTAGTTGAAAGACTAAGGTACTAAGTTCTCTATCATGGAGTGTAGAAACTCGATCAAGGCGCCCGCGGGTACACTGGTTGAGTCAAGAGTGTCGGGGGCGTCTGAAGCATACCTCGCCGCTCTTGGAAAGTCCTAGCTAGGATACACCCGGTCCTCAAGAAACCCCACTTAGGGTGCGGTCTCGAAAGAGGCTGCGAAAACAACTGGTTGTTGCATCAATGGATGGGAGGAGCCCACCCTAACCCGGTAGGGGTACGTCACCTTGAAGGGGAAACCAGTGGGAAGATAAGGACGGCACCCTCCATTAGGGAGCTGAATTGTGTCAAAAGACGTCAATATCATAGGACTATACTCCATTAAAGAGTATAGACCTGTCGTAATGGCGCATAAAAAAATCTTGCAGAGGCAATAATAGATGATAAGGCGAGATCAATGGGTTATTACGTGAAAGCATAAAGACCTCCTGCGATTTCGTCGCACGACCAAAATGAATACCCTGGGGCAAGAATAAGTCCTATTAACAGGGTGAGGCTGATTAAGGCCTCTACTTAGGGAGGCTCAATACGACCTCATGAATAAACACAAAAGACCGCACTAACATTATTTTTGCAGGATGAAATAAAGGCAGATGCAAAGGTATGATTAAAACATAAAATACAACCATGAATGATTCTGAATTACAAAGGTATTATACCTAGTTGGGGACTTAGCAGAGGCAATTGCACTCCCGCGAATAATGAGGCAAGAATGGGATTATAAATACAACAAGGTTATGTTATTCACGTAAGCGCGATAGCCTTATGCGAAACATGATAGATTCATATACTGGTAGATAATTCGCATACATATGATAGATTCATATAATGGTAGACGATTCGCATACATATGATAGACTCATGCAAATGTTCGCATACATATGTTAGACTCATGCAAATACCGTTGTTATATTAAATCTCGATAAGTTATTTCGACTAACATACATAAATTGTTAAAAACAAAATGTTTTGCTTTTGTAAATAGCCAGGAAAAGGATAAAGAAGCATAAATAGGGAAGGAAGAAGACATTTATTAAAAAAACTGAAAGATAACCAGTATATGTACAATACATAGAACATAAAAGATGGAGAAAAAGGGGACGACTACTTCTCGCCAGCATTATCTTCATCAACCTCAGAAAAACGATCTTCCCCGTCAGAATCTCCGTACTCAAAATCACTATCGGAAATATCGGAAGTTTCTTCATTATCTGAAGGATCCTCAAACTCATAATGCGATGGAAAGGGAATGTCATGTTCAGAGCAGAGCTCGCCCACTTCCTCTCTAACAACCCCGTCACATATGCGAATTGCATCTTTGGTTAGATTAGAAACGGTGACTTGGAGCTTTTTCTTGAGTCTGCGGCACTTGGTATCACGAGCTTCAAAATTCGCTTCCAGCCTCTGAATTTCAGCATTGGACTTCGCTTGTAGACTTTTAATATCTCTCAGATACTTCTTCTCCTTTTCAAGGAATTCCTTCTCGGCAGCTGAAAAGAGATAATGACAAAGGTCAGGATCGCGCATAAGTAATTTAAGAAACAAAAGCAGGGGCAGAGTTATTCACAAAAACAGTGGGAAACCTTCTTTTTCGGAAATGATGGCTTTAACCAAGGACGCATGATCATATTCTATAACATTTGTAGCCAGCTCCAACCTAGCATTATCAAGGACTTTAGCAGCCCATTCAAACTCAGCATCATCCTCAATTAGAAGACGAGAGCGAAGTTTATTCTCACGAGCGAGAAGGGTATTCTTCTCACTTAGGCACGATCCTTTCTATCCGAATCTCGAGTAGAGATTCGTGAAATTCCTTCAAAGCCTTCGCACCATTATCAATCACCCGATCTTTCTCGCAATAAGAGTATTCTTTTTCGCTTCTAAAATTCTAATTTTATCTTTATACTCACGAGTGCGACATTGAGAGGTCCTATTGCAAATTAGCATTGGTCTATGATCACAAATGAGAGCTTCATGTTTCAGCCTCAACTCCTCCCAACTAAGATTCTCTAAACCACGAATGGGAAATTGTCCAAGGAAGCGTTAAGGAGTTCTAAAAGAGCATCATTATCATCAGGAAGACTATCTGCCTCTTCGGTCAAATTATAAATTTCTGCAGGTTTAAATAATGGAAAAAATATGAAGACATAACAAAATTTCGCAAGGCATAAAAGAGCGAGAAGAAACACACCTATTAACTGATCATTTCTCTGGCGAAGTGTATCTGCCTCTTGTGTCTTATTCAAAAGTTCCCCTTTAATCTTCTCACACTCAACCTCCAAGGAGTCATTCTTTCTGTGCAAGTCAGAGGCAACCGTATAAGAAGCTCGCCCCATCTGCAAAGACAAAAGAAAGAGGGAATTCAAAATAGGTAAAGTGTAAAGAAAAAACATTAGCTCAATCTCGTCCCAGCTTACAAGAGAAAGAGAAAACATACCATGGAACCCATAGCAAATAGAAACTCCGGAGATATGGCTGAAGCAGATCCTCGCAGAGATTCATGATTCAAAGTGGGAGCATTACATATGGAAGAAACCATCTGACAGGTGCGAATTAAGTCGTCATCACCAACAACTGCGAAGGAATCTTTGAAAATAAGTGACAATTGGGCCAAGGGGGAAGCAGGAGTAGACTCATCAAGGAATGTAACTCATTTCCCTGAGAGCGAGGAACTGAAGGAGTAGGAGAAGGGGTAGTAGAGGTAATCTTTCTCTTCTTCTTGGGATTATCCTTCTTGTTGACAATCTTCGCAGAGGACTTGGAAACAACGACTTTACCCTTAGGCTTCGTGCGAGTAGAAGTCTCTTCCTCATCCTCAGAAGAATCTTCATCATCGGCACCACTTATGTCCAATCCTTCCACCTTCGCACACAGATAAAGATAAGAAATAAAGGCAACAATATTGTTAAAATTTTGAGTCAAAGTATTTCTTACTTCATCAGTGATCGAACGTAGCGCTTCTAGTGTGCCTCGTCTTCCATGAGCCTTAAAATCTTTCTTTAACTTGGCAATCTGTAGGTGAGAAAATTAATGAAAGAAAATAAATAAATTAAAGTTGGTAAACAAGCGAAAATTAGAAAAACATACCACATCAACTCTCTCAGGCCAATTGAACACCCAAGGGGAACAGACGGAAAAATCCTCGGGGAGAGGATTTACCGACTTATCGGCACCAAAACCAGTGATGTAAGGGCCTTTAAGGAGGACATGATAAACGTCCCAGCGATTGTCATTAGAGTTCCGTGCGGTGCGGTTAGTCTTATCGTTAAAATCAACGTCTTGCATAATCCTCTAATTTTCCGCGAGGCCATCTTTCCTCGCCAGACGAACAACCCAACAGGATGATTCATTCTTCATAATCACAACTTTGTAGTTAGCAAAGAAGCTCTCAACAGTATAATCAGAAGGAATAATTTATAGATCGGCGTACACTTCATTCCTGTATTCTTTAGGGTAAAAGGATCCTAATCCAGCCGCACGACGAGCGAACTCTAACATAATCCTGATAGCATTCCCACACAACTGAAAAATCGCACGCTGGAAATCATCATGAGACAAAATTTTATAAAACAAAGGAATTCGCGGATCAAAAAGAGGAATGGGAAAACCGGAGAGAAGTTGTCCCAGGGAGATGATGATATTTTGATCATTCCATTGATCAATCTCAAACCATCTAGGGTTAAGCGTCAAGGTAGGTCCTGATGAGGGAGGAGCGGATAGTTTAAAACCTTTATCTCTGAATTCAACTTCAAGCCTCTCAAAGTCTTAGACCATTCTCCACCCTGCCTTGTGCCCCATTGATTGTTCTTATAGAATTGGATCATAAATATCAATTTAATTAAGATGATCAAGAAGGCGAAATAATACGACGAATGGGATATTGAAGCGAAGAAGAGTCAAGAATCAAGGTCAAAGGGAAAATCAACAACAACAAGAAGAAAAGAAAAGTTCACGAGGTTCAAGGAGAAGGAAGAGAGTAAAAAGAAGGGGATGAAAACGAGAGGGGGTTTATAAAGGATTTTGTTCTCTCCCCACGAGATCCGCTTTTATGAATGCATTAATGGGCGAAAAGATATGAAGCGGCGGTTGCGAGGGGATTAATCGCAACGTGTCCAAAGACAAGACGATAAGAGCAACACGTGGAGCAGTTAAGTCCGAGATCTCGGAATATTGTCAGTTAAGAAATACGAAAAGTTTGTAGGGTGCGGCAAATAATAAGTACATGAGCGAAGAGGTGGTTAAGAACAATTTTTCTCACCGCTCTTTCTATAATAAAGATCGCTAAGAGAAGAGGCAAAATGTAGGGGTTAAATATCGCACACGCAGATATCATGCGAAGCAGTACTATTATAAAGGGCAAACGTACTCGCACGTAGCATATTACGGATGACGAAGCTGATGACGTCACATGTCACGAATAAAGTGTGGAATCCGTACGAAGTTAAAGAATACGTGCGAGAAGACCCAATATATGGGTGCGAAGACATCGCACGCCAGATCCGAAAATAGGGGCTTTATTAGTTGTCCTCCACTATGCAAAATTCCTATATATAGGACCAACCACCCTTGTGTTGGACAGAGACCTTTTTTGGAGAGTTGAGGTAGAACTTTAGGAGATAGAAATTTATTTGCTCCCCAAGTTAGGGTTTTATCTTCACTTCTTTGTATTGATTTCCAAAGCTTAATAAAATTCTTATATGTGTTCTTCATTATGATTTCGTAATCTAGTTAGCAAATTGTCAAAGGGGTGTGGTAGTGGGATTTTCCACTACTACAGTTGTTAGAGCATTGCTCAGTCGAACTCGCATGCGTTGCAATCTCAAGCATGTTTGTCAATGTTAGTGATCAAAACTATAAGTCTTGATTTCTAGCCTATTATAGCTAAAGGTCTCGGATTAGGATAGAAAGTGTAGTTGAGCTTAAGACTCCATGGCAATCATCATACAAGACGAAGGATTACTCAAGAAACTGGTGGAACTTCATCGACTAAAAGGTATGTGGAGACTTGAACTTATCTGTCACTCAAAAGTCTATTTACTCTATTTCCTATTCTTGAGACAAAAGTCGTTTATATATATGGATTTTCATTATACACATTTGCTATTTCGAGTCGAGTTTATCTCACCTATCTATTTCTTGAAATATGTGTTGGTAAGCTTTCTCTTTAGCCAAATTCATCTTTACCTAGTGACGAATGTCATGTTATGTTTCAATCACTTTGAAAATTGCTCGATTTGAAAAATGGTTTATGAATAACGGCTATATAACGTTCTCTCGAGAATGTTTCAATGATTGAAATGAGAGTTTAGATTACATAACCATTGGTAGGATATAAGCATTATTGTGGAAACACATATATGTATAAGTCCTTATTCCTTGAACCAAAGTTTGCGAACTTTGTTGATCAAGAGAAACGGAATGTGGCATGAGCCAAGTCCGCGAACTCAGTCCGCTCTCGACCCGAGAATTTCTGCTGGAGTTTGTGAACTCCTTCCGTGAGCTTAAGTCCGCGAACCCAGTCCGCGAACTTGAGTAGGTTATATCTAAAATCGGTTGTTCTTGAATTCATGTTTATATAAACTAAGGAATGCTTTTGCAAATCGTGGTTATAAAGTTCATGAACCGATTCGAGTGAACCAAAACGTTTTTGCTTCGATTGTGTCTTTTGTAGTTACATAAGATATAAGCAATTGAACAACTCTAACTAGTTCATTTGAGTCATTTGAACTAGTTATGGTGAAGAAGAATATGGTTGATATGAAATTGCTCATATGGCTAACCATTTGGTTAACTATTGTTGAACCAACAAATCTTAATATTTGGGAACGGTTACATAAACCCAAAATTAGACATTTAATTTGTGTGTAACAAGCTAAGGTTTCGATCCAACGGTTGAGAAATATTAGATTGAATCTAATCAGGTTTTCATCTAACTGTGAATATTGAATGCTTTGTTACCAAGCTAACATTGATTGCAAACCCTGATTTGAAAGACTGTATAAGGGAGAACTCTAGCAACTGGGAAACCTAATCCCCACACTTTACGTGTGATACTAGTTTGCTAAGCTAGAGTCGATTTTCCTTTAACCTTTGGTTTTCTTCTTCTAAAACCAAAGTTAACGATTTAAAGACTTCATTGGGATTGTGAAGCCGACCGATACTACTTTTTTGTAGTTGTGTGGTACGATCTTGTTGTTTCTATAAACGAGTACAATTGTGAAATAATTGGATTGAGATTTATATTTCCGATAGGCAAGATAGAAAAGAAATCACAAACACTTCGTCTCATCGTTTTTGATTCCGCAATATCTTTTTTCGCTGCGTCGATTAAGATTATTGTAAGGTGATCAATAATACTAGGCTGTTCTTCGGGAATATAAGTTCCGGGTTATTGATTGGTTCCTGTTCACCTTGATTTATCAAAAGACGGAACAAAACTCATATGTTTATTCGTGGGAGACAGATTTATCTATTACCGTAGACTTTTCTGTGTGATACAGATTTGTTTATTAAAGTCTTCGACTTTGGGTCGTAGAAACTCTTAGTTGTGGGTGAGATCAGCTAAGGGAATCAAGTACGTAGCATCCTGCTGGGATCAAAGGCGTAGGAGCATAACTGTACCTTGGATCGGTGTGAGATTTATTGGGGTTCAACTCACGGTCCGCACCGAGAGTTAATTTGGAGTAGGCTAGAGTCTCAAATAGCTTAATACAAGTGTGTGTTCAATCTGGACTAGGTCCCGGGGTTTTTCTGCATTTGTGATTTCCTCGTTAACAAAATTATGGTGTCTGTGTTATTTCTATTCCGCATTATATTTGTTTATATAATTGAAATATCACACGTTGTGCGTTGTTCAATCAATTAGAATATCCGACCTTTTGGGTTGTTGATTTAAATTGATTGACACTTGGATATTGGTCTTTGGTACCATCCAAGTTATTTCTCTTTGATAAAGACTCGCAGATTTCTATTTGCTTGAGTAAAGATCAAATCGAGAGATTGAGATATAAACTCTTTGATATACTTTTTATCTATATTGAGTCTGACTGTCTAGTTGATTCTCTAGAAAGTATATTGGAGTTTGTCCATACAGATTGCTAATCGAATTGTTGGGTGTGGTTGTTAGACCCTCGCCTTTTCAATTGGTATCAGAACAGGCAAACACGTTTAAGACCTTACAAGTCTGTGTTTGTAGCGATCTAACTCTATGGACAGAGGTGTTATCTCTATTAACGTACTCACCGTCTTCGATGGCTCTAATTACTTATGGTGGAAAATTGTTATGCGAGCTTTTCTTTTAAGCGCGTGATTTTCAATCATGGGTATATGTTGTTAATGGCTATGATCCTCCTGTCGTGGCAGTTGGTGATGTAAACGTTCCCAAGAATATTGGTGGATACACCCCTGCTGAGGTACTTGCTGCAACGCGAAATTCCGACGGTTTGAATACAATCATACATGCCATTACTCCAAATCTTCAGCACCATGTGACAACCGCACTAAGTCGCAAGACGCTTGGGATATCTTAGAAACCGTTTTTGAAGGTAATACCAGTGAAAAGGAAGCTAGGCTTCAAAACCTTAATTCCGATTGGGAAAACCTTCGTATGGAAGATGAAGATACATTTGATGAGTTTAATCACAAAGTGTCTGAAATTGTTAATGCATCTCTTGCATTGGGTTAGACTATTCCTGAAAAGGACATTGTGATGAAAATTCTCAAATCGCTGCCATCCAGATACGATTCTAAGAAGCATGCCATCGTTGAGGGAAATAACCTCGATACACTATCCAGAAATACCCTAGCTGGAAAGTTGAGAATTTTCGATCTTGAACTTGAACAAAGAGAGAAACGTCATCAATTTAGCAAACATGTTGCTGCATCTGACTGTAAGTTTCGACGTTCTAAATTGAATGACAAAAGGGATGAGAATTGCTTTAATTCGACTCGAATCTCTTAGACAGAGAAAAAGAAAGTCTCAAAAGAAAGCTCAGTCAATCAATAAAAAGGTTCAGAAAAACTATGTTATAGTTTCGATTTCCACGCGCTATAGAAGTATTCACAATACTTTCAATCGTCCTGATACGAAAACGAATGAGATAACGAAAGCTTGGATGGATACTCTTGACTACTGTCCAGAGGATGATATCTATGATGGTTCACTTAATCTCTTTGTTGATAATCGCGTATGTCCTCCTAACAGTCCTGACTGTTCCACAATAAACAATCATACTTCCTCTGAAATACTTGAAATGAAGTTTTAATTAAAAGGATTGAAAATCTGGAATACCAAATGTCTAATTTAAAATTAGAGTTGATCAATCGTGATTCTTACAAAACATATCGAACTTCTTCGACTATGAATTGTCAGCAAATTCCTCCTGATTCTATATCATCCTTAAGTCACCTTGACAACAAGGATCATATAGAAAATCACAAGAATTTATCTATTCCTGTGATTTCTTCTCATATTCATTAGGATAATCTTAAAACCTGTGGCACTATGGAACAAGAAAAGTTCTCCACTGTCAAACATGTTTTGCAGAAGAAGAAAAAGAAATCTCATACAAAACCCTCATCCCTTGTAAAAGAGGTTTCCATAGAGTACATAGTTTACAAAAATCAACAATCAAGGTATTCAAATCTGTGCTAAAATAAAGAAAGGATGATGAAGGTAACCCTTCTTTTCTTAAAAGCAAAACAAAAAAAGTATATTACATACTCGCATCCCCTCAAAGAAGCTAACCAATTCTTCAAAGAATTGGAACAATTACTGGTCGTAATGTTTGTATTGATGATTTTTGTTTATCCTCGTAGACAAAAATCATAATCTTCAAGAGGGTTGTGATGAACGTTTTCATTATTTAGCCTAGATGTTTTTCTGTTCAAACGTATTTGATTAAGGATCTTATCTCGAGGATATTTTTAGGTTTTGGTCAAAGGTCATTTTGGATATTTATATCCTATCCTCAGTTTCTTTTAAAATGAAGTTTTTCTCCTCAGCATAAACATTCCTTCTATCTTCTCTATCATGTCTTCTTCAAGTCTTTCTAGTAAAGAAGGTGATGTTTGGATTGTTCTCTTTCCTTCTAAGAAGATACGTTTCGATTCCTTTGATAATGTGATGAGCCCTGATATTCACGGTTCGTCTCTCGGGACGGAACATCTCTGCTCTCTTAGTTTGATAAGCTCTCTTTAACCATGAATCTCGTCTTAGAACAAGTTCGTTCCCTAAAAGGTGAACTTGAAGCTTCTTCCAAGAGACTCAAGAAAAGATGGATCATCCGGAATCGAGGATTGATTTGATTGAAGAAGAGCTTGATGAATACCGAGAATTTGAGAAGAGTACTGAAATATTAATCTTTATGGTTTATATATTTCAACTGTTTATGTGATATGTGTGTTTGCGTCCGTGACCTATGATTGTCCCATATCTTGTCAAAAGTAAAGTCTTTCGTAAGTCAATATTCTTATATTGATAAAGGAATGAATGGACTTTTGACAAATACAAAAGTTAAGCGTATATTGTCAATTATTGATGAAAGATAGGTTAAAGTCTTTTGTTTTTCAAGGATTATGTCTATTGTATGTCATGGTGCAAATTGTGATGGAAAATAGAATGAATCCTTGTGTGTTCCGCAATAATTGATCTTCTCTGATCCATATTTTTTTTGTGTATTACTGTGAGGCTCCGTGATGTGGTTTTTAAAGTTGTTGTAGAAAGTGGTAAGAAAAGTATCGTTCACTCGGACTTGTGAAGATTCGTTTTAGATTCAAACTCAATAGAAAACTTACGAAGTTTGTTATCAAGATTATAAAAGCACTCGAGACTCGAGTTTCCACTATTTTCCAATTTTTATTTGATTCAATATTAATAATTATCATGCAATTCATACATTCAATTGATTCTTAAATATTGCCAATAGTAGATTTTCAAAATACTGTTGTTAATCTCAAGCATGGAACATCAAGAGCCCTAAGCTAAGCATGCACCATCAAGTGAAAACACAACGAGTTAGCAAAAATCTTTATTTCAATTTCGATTCAATGCAAATAATCATAAAAAATTGCAGAATTAATTAAATAAATATTACCACATATTTGTTGGAAAAATAGCTTCCTCCGTCGCCTCATCAAAGGGGTTTAGCTCCTCATATTAATCACTTGCTCAAAATACATGTTTATGGTTCAAAAGTTGATTAAAAGAGTGAAAAGTAATAACACAGACTGTTCGCAACGGTGTATCGGGCGTTACAAATTAACATGATTAAACAAACATGTTAAAAACCGTTGTAAATATCGTTGCTTTGTCGCTGATTTTAAGACCCCAAAAACGGCGTCCTCGATGGCCTTTTTGTTCTTCGTGTTCTTCCTTCTACACCACAGTAACTCGATTTTCGCAACTCCTCCCGTCGATCTCTGCCGTGTTCTAAACTTCCCTAACTCCTTCTAAACTTCAATACCCCTCCCTCGGGGATCCGAGCACACCTTTATACACCTCCAAACCTCCAAAACCCGATTAAATCTCTCATTTTTCTTCTCCGCAAGTTACCGGCAATATTTCCTTTCTTTGCTCTCTGTCACGCGCCTGGGTTGCTGCATCCTTTCCTAGACTCGGTTAAATTGTATGTTAGGAGAATATATCCCCTTAGACCCCACGTAACTTCCATATTGAGCTTCCAAACTATCCCGAGATAACTGCTATAGTACCTGTTTTCCTTCTCCCGGCTTATCTAGCCCAACTGGATCAAATCCATCGAGTAAATCAAGCCTTTTTTAGCAAAAACAGACCCATTGCAACTGATTCCAGCGATTGAATCTTCTCACAAGTGACCCAAAAATCGAACCTTAATATCTGCCGTGAAACTCAAAATTTCGCCTTTTACCAAATTTGAATTTGAAAGATGACCTCCCCTTAACCGAGTAGGGGTGCATTTAGTAGATGCCTTTGAGGATGCCCTGGGGTGCAAATAACGCTGGGTTACCCTTAGTAATTTGGTCACCCCTTATCCAAAATGGGGTCCGAATAGTAGGTGTCCTCCGGGTGCAACTCTTCGAGCTGATTTTTCCAAAAATGTTTATTTCTCAAAATACCTAAAAATACACAAAACACCATAATAAGTACAAAAATGGGTACTAACAATATAGAAAATCGAGATGAAAATAGACACATAAATGCGTCATCAAATACCTCAAACTTATTATTTGCTAGTCCCGAGCAAATCAAATCTACAAAATAAAATCGTAACTCACTGTCGTTGGTGCATCGTCGATTGCATTTAGCGTATGCAATAAGCCTTTAACCCCTAGGTGGCCCTAGTGGCCGAGTTATAGTCTCTGGAGGGTTTACTGAGAGGTGTACCCACAAAACCTTTATACCGCACCCTAACTATCTACGCAGTAACCTTGGAAGGAACTAAAGAATCTCCTTGGTTGGCATACTTAATGACACATGGAGGAAGTACCCCGATGCGAAATTCCAATTCTTGTACACGAGTTTGCACTCAAGCATACTAAAATTCATATTTAAGTGACAGAGCTCTACTCTGATAGTTTCTGGACATCATAACCGGAGTCAACCAATCACATGGATAGATTAAGAGATGGATATAGAAAACATAGATGGTTTTGATGTTGACTAAGGTGAACAATGTTTCTCATATCTCACTCAAGGCCACCGCCAAAATGAACCTATCCTAATGGACTCGAGATACTCGGTTCTGGACTAATATCAACACACCGGCATATACAAGGGAACCCGGTGGTCGATAATCTTAACTCTAGGTCAACTCAACCGGCATATACAAGGGTTCCAGTGGTCGACTTTATTGAATTTATTAGGTTGGTCGATGGTCTGGTCTCAACTTTTTTTTTTTTTTCTTTTTCGGTATCTCAATCACTCTACTTCACCCTAGCAGTGGTAACAACTTGAATCGTGAGCCCCACCTAATCACTTAGACAAACATATTAAAGTAAACAAAATAAAAATAGAAGTGAAAAGGATTCAACGAGATATGGCGAAACTACCATGTTTTTTTTCTTTAATTCTAACACCCGAGCTCGTGCTTTTATGAATACACTCTTTAGATGTTTCCATCTAATCGATTGGTTCCTCAACTCCTACAACCAAAATGCTTCCATCCACTTAGATTGGTTAGTGCCATCCTTAATAATCATAAATTTCTAGGCTCTGGAGTTTATTTATTGTAACAAAAAAAATAACAAAAGTTTCTACCCCACCCCCAAAATTAAATCTAACATTGTCCTCAATGTTTTAAAGATAAATTAAAAGCATGAACAAGGAGAAACTGTTACCATTTGAAGCAAAAGAGATAAGGAAAGATATTACCGTGTCGCAAAAAAATATTGGGTTACCTCCCATGAAGTGCTAAGTTTAACGTCTTGACCGGACATTACGTACCCATAAAATTACCCTTTCAAATCGTATATCAATAGTCGAAACAACTGTGGATCATCAAAACCAAATAAAACTGCCACAATTATGAGACAACTGCACCAAATCATAAAAATGAACAGACAAAGCACATCCTCATCCAAGGTCTCCCCGCAAGATAATCGGGTTTTTCTCGCGGGTGCCCACTCTGGGCTTCATATGAGTATCTTGATAAAATGATTCATCCGAATAACGGGTTTCTAATAGCTTAATTTCCTCTTGGAAAGTATCGGGAGGATCGGGTTGTGGAGTCCGAATAGACTCAAGTAATAGCTCGGGATGTACTAATCTCGAGTCCCAAGTTAGGGACTTCTAATGGGGATACTTGACGATCCATACCCCCAAACTTAGGGTAATCACTACTCTCCGTAAGACCTTTAACTATAGCTTGAATTTCCGGATCCTCAGAGTATTTAAAATACTCAAAAGCTTCTTCTAGTTCTCTACCTCCAAACTTAGGGTCATCATAACTCTCAGAAAGACCTAATACTATTGCCTGAATTTCTGGGTTTGTAGAGTCCTGAAAATGTTCGAGAGCTTCTTCTAGTTCTAAAGTCTGGCCATCTATCTGACCTAAGAGAATTGTCTCATCAAATTCATCCAAATAATCACCAAACAAATTGTCATCCCAATAGCCCTGAACTAGATCATGAACTAAAGTGCCAATCATATTCACTTCCTCTAAATCATGAAGGTTGTCTAGTAACATTAAAGACATTTAGTTCGGTGGTCATATTACCAAAGGATAAGTTCATAAGTCTTGTCCTAAAGGTTGATAACAAAGATTAGACGTGGCTAAAAATGGGCGACCTAAAATTACGGTATTTGATTCTCGGGTCAGAACAGGTTGTGTATCTAGGGACTACGAAATCCACAGGATAAATAAACTTGTCGACTTCAATAAGAACATCCTCTATCACACCACGAGGAATTTTAATGCACCTATCGCCTAACCGCAAAGTGTTATCTTGGTAGGTTTCAATTCACCAAGTCCTAGCCGTAAGTACACATGGTACTAAGTAAGTTCACACTAGCTCCTAAGTCAAGTAAAGCTTTCTCTACCCCCGTGTTTTCATATCGTGCAAAGCAATGGTAGGGGCACTGGTCTTTATACTTAGGAGTTGTGTTGTTCGAATGATCGAACTTACATGACTAGCTAAAGAGGCTTTTTTAGGGACACTAAGCTTTCGCTTTCGCGTACACATATCTTTAAGGAATTTGGCATGCCGGAAGTTGCCTAATTGCTTCTAGTAACGGAAGGTTTATGGTAACTTTCTTAAAAACCTCCATTATGTCATTAAAGTTGGATTCACTTTTTGTTGGTACTAATAGTTGTGGAAATGGGGCTCTAGTCATAAAATAGGGCCTCTCGTGAACCGAATTGACATCATCGAGATTTTATCGGTCTCCTCGCCTATGGATGGTCCCGAGGGGTGTTCTACAAGATGCTCACTATCGGGCATGGTTACCTCGATTGTCTACTACTTTACCACTCCTAAGGGGTCTAATTGAATTCAACTATTGTAATGGTTTTGCACCTATTTCATGAACTCCTCTAGGGTTGTGTTGTGTTTGACTAGGGAACCTACCCTTTTCTCTCAAAGATTCATTTATCAGACTAACCTGGTCTTTTAACTCGGAAATAGCTTGAGAATTAGCCTGGCTTATATTTTTACTTTCTATGCCATGTGAAAGTGTTTGGTGAATCTTATCAGTGTTTCGAATAAACGAGATGAGAGTTTCTTCTAGACTTGAAATTTTCTTATCGGACCGATTCAAACCGAGATGGTCCTTGAAAGATTCTTAGTATAGCCACCGGGAGAACATTAGAATTACTAAACTAACCTTGACTCGGCCCTTAGACCACGAAAGGTTCGGATGGTTTTTCCAACCAGATTATAGGTTTACGAATATGGGTCAAATTTCTCGACGGTTGCCGAATCTAGTGTTATTGTAAAGAGCATTGGCTTGCTCTTCCATAGTATGGCATTCCCAAAAAAGGCTCCACCCGACTACTAGTGTGACCCAATTCTAAAGCTTCTAACCTTTTAGCTATTGCTGCAACTTTGGAATTTGATTCATAGTCTCCTTCTACCCTATTAACGTTTCCTATGCTTAGAAGAATTGTTTCGGGGTACCCTACTATTT